>JAFIDM010012231.1:126951337-127007683 GCA_023159025.1 Thereuonema tuberculata | reverse complement strand
TTTACTAATTTGAACATTTTTTTATTTGTTCATCTACCTTATTTTTCATGGACCTGAAATTATATCATCGGTATTGCTGCCAATAGGATAATTAACAGAGGAGGCGCAGGAAGCTCGCAACAAAGACTTCAAAAGGTACAGAGAATATTACGCAAAAAAATGTAGTCGGGAAAAAAAATAACAACGATATTTTTAACTTACATTTGGTGAGTTCGGATCCTATAATCACTAGCAAGCGAAAGTTACAAAAGAACAAAAAGTGATACCTTTCAAAAGAAGCACAAGAATTATTAAAATCTCCAGCCGTACATGTCATTTGTCATCGGCATATTGATGATGATGATGATGATATATATCCGTATTCTGAAGATGAAAACAGCTTCAAAGTTGATTTTTTTTTTTACACTTAGGCCTAAGTGCTAATTTGTAAAACTTTATGTAATAATTTTATTAGTAAAGAAATATTCAAGAAGTGATCTATGCTTTTTCTTTTAGATTATTAGTAGCCCTGAAAAGAAATATCCAACTTAGAAATCCGATCAAATAGTATTTGATTTAATGTCAGTTTTGAAGCTCTCTTGCCATACTGTTCGACATATATCCCGTCCACGGCACTTCAAAGAAAGCAAAATTTCAATTGAAATTTACAGAGAGACAAAATATAGAAGATTTAAGACGAATAAAAAGAAATCAGCATAATTATATATAAAACGAAGCTTTAAATTTGACAAAACCGGCGACGAAATTAAAAAACAACACCTCCAGTTAATAAAAATTAATTCCGAATCGTCGGGGAAAGTTATTCTTAAGGTCAGGATCATTAATAAGCGTTGTTTTGGAAAATTACTTTTAGAATAGCAACTAACAAAAACTTAGCATTATTCCAGAATGCATTTTAAAAAAATCTCTTTTCCACTTTCTTGTGAAATTACCTAAAAAAACAACAGCTCATTAACAAAAAACGAAGTAAAGGAAAATCTAGATACAAATAAACTGGAAATAAATACACAAAAAATAACAAATAATTATTCTTCCGCTAAATCAGGTTGTGGGGTCCGGTAGCCGAGTAGTCAGGGTGCTTGGCTACGGGTTGGAGGTGGCGAGTTCAATTCCCTGCCTCGGCGGAAGGCGGGGATTTTTTCCACGCTCCTTTCACCTCCAAACGGGTCCTAGGGTCTACCCAGTCCTCTATAGAATGGGTACCGGGTTTCTTTCCAGGGAGTTAAAGGCGGGGGGGGGTTGGGGTGACCCCCCCCCCCCCGCCCCAATTTCGTCCCGTTGGTCATGGAAACGCTGGGAGCCTGACCTCCCGCACCCTGTAGGCCTGTTCTGGCGTGAGGCGAGAAACTTTAACTTTTTTTTTTTTAATCAGGTTATTGTTTTTGTTTCGTTTTTTGAATTTATTCTGGGATTACATAATTCTGGGATTCTGGGATTTATTCTGGGATTCTAAGTACTTGTTAGTTGTTATCCCAAAAATAATATTCCAAAAACAATGCTTATTGATGATGTGACCAAAGAACGAAGATTTATTAGCTTCATGTTCGTACTTCGACTTATTAGTTTCATCCTTTTACATAGTTCCGATTAGACTTAGGAATCGGTCTCTTATGTGGACGAGATTCCTTGCATTGTGGAATGAGACATCATCATTCATTCTTTGGCTAAATTTCGTAGTCGTTTCTCAGAACTTTTTTGTTTAATCTGTAAGTTTGTTTATAATAAAAACCACCTACGTTCATTATAAGCATTTTTTGGGGATGAGGGGAGGCACCATAGATGGCGACTGCAATATCCTTCTTGAATATGAACGCTTTAAATGTAGCATTCCATAAAAATATTAACAACTTTGGCAGTTTCCTTGATCTACCATTCTTCAATTGGTAACCTATATCCATACCATCAAATTGCTTCCTTTACTTACATTCAGTCTTAGAATGGACACACTGGGATTTCTCCATGCTACGATCGCTAGAATAGAATGTTCGATTATGAAATAACAAAGGTATATATTTTACTTTGAATGGACTGTGGTATTGATTTGTTTGAAAACGTTGCGATGCCACCGCTATAACGTACTTACCTGTAAGACTTACTAAATTCTCCGCCGTTATTGGCTTCTCTGTAAAGCAAATTAAAATCCGAGCTTTCTCAAAACAACGTCTTTTAATATCTTCCATTTAAGCAACTCAATTGGGAATTTATATACACAACTTTTAATTTAACTTTTTAAATGTCTACCAGATTTTGTAATATACTAATAACAATGAATTGTAAAAATATGCATAATAAGAATTAAGGAACATTTTTTATGAAATTTGATCATTCTTTTCCAAGTTTTTATATTGAATTCTAATGATTTATTTGTATATTTTCTTGTAATTCATCCAATTATATTGTAATCAGTCTTAAGTAATCTCCAATTAATGCATTCTTTGTATAATATTTCAATGGTATTGATCTAACTTTTGGATGCTCTTATCTTCATTGTGTACGTCTTTCACTGATGAATTAGCTTTGCCAAAAGAAATTTTCCTATTTGCTTAAAGAAGTGTAAATGCAATTGAATTTAATTGTTAAGCTAAGCTTTTTTTAAGCCATACTATTTTTTAAAAAAGATTAATAAAAAATTAAATAAAGTATACGAGTTTCGATAAGATAACAAAGAAGAAATAATGTTTTAAAAAAAATTTGTAGCTACATTAGGAAAAATGGATAATTGTCATAAAAAAAATTTGAAAGAAGAGAATTGCCACCTTAGAAACTAAAATATTGTAGAAATGTTAACAAGAAAATTAGAAATTGAATAAATGCTTAATAAATCTTTTACTTCAATACAGCGTTGAGGTATTGGGATTGTAAAATAGAAACCTACTACATGATAAGATTTCTAGCTACCTTGAAAGAACATTGGCCATTTGTTGATTCTAGTTCATTGTTGATTCTTGGGCATCTGTTTCCCAAAGTTTCAATAAAGATTAGAAGTTATTTAGAAATAACCTATAACCTATAAGACAGAAGATTTCAGTATATTTGAAATGTCCAGTTTTATTTTTACAATTTTAAAAGGTTATTTCTGGTTCTTGTAAAGGAACAATATCGTATTATTTTCTAAAATTTAAAATGTAATGTCTTATTCCTCTGTAAAAGTCTGATACATATTTTTGAGTTTTTCAAAGAATTTGCAATAATAAAATACTTCTTACGCTTTCCAAACAAACCCACATCTTATTAATATCAAAATTGATCTGGTGTTTTTTTTTAAATGTTTTCTTATGAAGCATATTTTTTTTCCCATTAATTAAAAAGCATTTGTGATTCAAACACTTTGGTTTTATTAATGATCTATGGCTCTCAGCAAATACCTTTTGATTCTGAATCGAAATTAAGAAATTAAGCTCACGAATAATGGTCTCTTTCAAATAAAACATATAAATTCTCGGAAAAAATTCAATGCAAAACAACAAACCGAATCACCTTCTGCAGCTAAGATACATCCATTGCCGATATCTAGAGAAATTATTCAGAAAATAATATTTATCTCACTCTTTAGATGGCAATGGTAATTTAATTTTGCATCCACCGGAATAATTTTTAAAAAAATATGTTCTTAGTAGAAGATTATGTGCAAGTAATGAATGTACAATCTATTTATGTTGAAGATTAATATGTAACAGACACACATGGTCATTAAGGCTGAAAAGTGCTGAAGCACAGATTTGAGCTTTTCCTCAGTGGTACGAAACTAAGCAGGGAAGCCTATATCGGGCCGCATTTTTTCATTTCTCATCACCGAACTGAACAATAAAAAACTTCCGTATGTACAATTTGTTCATTTTTGTTTTTTGTTTTTTTAATATTTTACATCCCTTTAATTTAAATATTAAGGTGAAGTAAATTACATATAAGTGCAGTAGAAAATCCTAAAAAAAAAACTCTGAAAAGATAAAAGAATCAAATTCAAGATAAAAGTATATTAGGTTTCTTTCACTAGGGAAACGTTAGAACAGATTGTTTTGATATTCCTCGCATTCTGAACGCTGTTTGAATTTAAAATCTAGCTAAAGTTTTTATTAGAATTAAAAGGTTTATTAGAACTTTTAATATAGGAAGAGCGGTACCGAAGTAATTTTTCTGTTACCGTATTTATCAGCTTATAACACACACATTTTTTACTAAAATTTAGGGCAGACATTCTATCTGCGAATTGTAAGCGTATATATAAGTTTTTTTATTGGAAATTCTTTCTTAAAATTATGGTACGTGGCATACGTCGATAAATACGGTATTTTTCCTTAGAAAATATAAACTCTAGAATTAAAGCTTTTACAATCAGTAATTCTTAATCTTCTATGGCTCTATTTTCAACTATTCAACTATTCCCATCCAATATTCAACTATTTTCTCACAAAGTTGTCATTATTATCTACGTATTTTTGCCATCTATAGAAACCACAGTCCATCCAATTTTCGCAGTTTCCTCTCTCAAGACTATTGTAGTGTCGGGAGTTGTGGCGGGGAAGAACTTTATTTACATTCTTACCAAGTCGAACCCTACAGATGCATGCTTTAATTTCTGCAATGTTTTCATATCTTCATCGGATAGATAGTGGGACCTCAAAGAAAGACCTCATTTTTCCCAAAACACTGTCTATCATCGCTTTTCTGCAGAAGATTGTCTTTTGAACTTCTTGTATCATATCAAAACTTGTTGATGTTGTTCGTTGTTGCAAATATAGATTTCCGATTTAAGTAATCAGATTGGTTCAGAATATTTTTAAATTACATGTTAGGTCTACAAAAAGACTTGAAGCCCCTAAACTTTGTAAATATATTTTATTTTCGATTGTGAAAGAAGCAAAAAGTAAAATTTAAGTTTTTTTCTTTTCAAAATTATTGTATTGGATGAAATTCTTGCAAGCGATTGCAATTAAGACAGTGCAGTGTTTTACATTGCATTTCAAGTAATACCAGAAAATTGGATAAAATTGACTTTGTTTACATTCCATTGCGTTAAACATTCAAAGTTTATAGATTTGCATTCATAATTACAGCAGAAGTTGTAACTATAGGAATAATATCTTCTTTTAATTATTTGTATTATTTCTCTGAATAACTACTTAAAACTAACAAAACCTACCTGGAATTTTGTTTTTTATTTAGTTTTTTTTTTTTTTTTATGTGACGTTAAAGTATGAACCTTAAATGCTCACGATATAACTTTAACCTAGAGATCTAAATTAATTTTAATTTTAATCTGTGTAATTACAGATTGATTTTCATTGTTTTTGACAAGATTTTTTGAAACGAATTATTTGAGTGGCCTATACCAAGAAAACAACATTCGGAATGAATTTACTTATTTCCTGTTTCGAAGTTAAAATTGAAGGATTGTT
This sequence comes from Thereuonema tuberculata, assembly GCA_023159025.1. Taxonomy (NCBI): domain Eukaryota; kingdom Metazoa; phylum Arthropoda; class Chilopoda; order Scutigeromorpha; family Scutigeridae; genus Thereuonema; species Thereuonema tuberculata. The sequence continues at coordinate 127,002,287 of JAFIDM010012231.1, read as the reverse complement.
TCCTCATGATATCACGGAAGTCGTGATAGGATTTCTTAAGAGGCCGAAATCAGAGGTCGTTTTCTAGTTCCTCTCCTCCTGCTTCTACGTTTCTTCGTAAAGGATGATATTGTTTGAAAGTTAAAATTAAAGGGTTTCCAAGAATATAAATCTAGTTTAAAAGAATCGAAATCTGTGGTGATTTTCTGTCGCTCCGCTACTACAGTCCTTTATAAAAGGAATGACTGTTTCCGAGTTATAATTTAAAAGGTATTTTTTTTTTAAATACCACTTGAAATCTGTCCGACTTTCTTCAAAAGCAATGCAACTTCTGTACATAAAGGCAACATTGGCTTTCCAATTACGTTTGACTTTCTTTTTAAAAAACGAACGAGCAATCAAAATTCTCGAAATTTGTCAAAATTATTATTCTAATTTATACTCAACGTAATTGTTGCAATCCATTTAATTTAGAATAACTGAATATAACTGACATTCAAGCAATTTCGGCATCAAACGTAGGTTGTGGGAAATAATCTGAGAATTCTCAACGGAGAATTAAAAAAAAAAAACCTTTTTTTGTAATTTTATAGCCTTGTGTATGCAAAATAACTGGAGAAAACTTCATTATTAATAATCTTTTATTGTACATTTCTTGAATACAGTCACTGTCAGATTAATTTGGGGTCAAAGGAATCTGTTCCAAATCTGAGTTAAGCTGCATACTATTTATCTTTAACGATGCAAATCCCATTTTCTATTGGTGTTACTTTTTAAAGCCAATTATTACTGTACAGCGACAGAGACATTTTATTTGCGTTACTGTTAAGGGTTCAACATTTTTAGTCAATTGTGTAGAAATTAAAAACTCTTACAATTCGTTAGTTGACGTCAGACATGACAGTTTTACGTTTCTGTAAATTTTTTATTAAAATGTTAAAGAATGTTAAAGGTTTCTTTAGCATCAAGGAAAAAAAAAAGAGATGATCGAAGAATTAATGGAAATGAAAAAATATGGAACTTTATTTTTGGTACAAAATCGAAATCCTTTCTTTTTTGCATTATTTATTTTTCAACCCATTGATTAAATTTGGCGAACCGTTTTGTGAAGCAATTTATTTTTCAATTTCATGTTTGGAATTGGGCTTTTAAAACCAATTATTACTGTATAGCGACAGAGGCACTCTATTTGATTAGGCCTATGCTCATTTCAATGTCCCCATTGAATGAATTCAACTCGCCTAGGTGTCACATCAGACGGTGGTGGGTGGGTGATGGCTCTCTTCTGGCCGTTAATCCCTGGTGCTCGATCATTGTTGGGCGAAGCTATTCGGGAGCGGCTAGATTACTCCTAGGGGATTAGTCGCTGAGGACTGCGCGCATCCAATCTGGTTTTTCGTCAACGAGGTCAATCGCGGGAGGCCCTAATTAAATCCGAATTTGATTTCGATCGGGAAGGGGCTTAAGCGAAATTAATAATTCAAAGGTCCGATGACGCTGTGGATTACCGTTTATGGCTGACGGTTGCACGGTCAATTTCCTTCGGAACTATCCAGTCGCAAAGCTATTACATCGTCCGCCAAATGGCTGACTCCTTCGTGCTAATAAAATTCCAGGGGGGAAAGAAGAGGGGTTTTTATTTGTAAATAGGTATATATTTATTTTACGAGGTTTATCACAAACATACAAAAACATCTACTGTCTTTCAGCGAGGACGTGAAATGTAGTCAATGAATAAATATAACATAGTAATATGACGTTAATAATAAATGTAGGATAAAAGCTGAAATCATGAAATCATTATCTGCAATCCAATCTTTAATGAATCAATTATGTTATGCTCATTACAAAAAAAAGTAGGTAACCGAAACTGAGAATTAACTCTCCATTGAAGCGATATGCGAGCAGTTATTTCAGAAAATTTGATCCCTACTGCCAGATGTGATATTTGAAAAATTTGAAAAATTGAAAAATTCAATGGTCTAAATATTTTCTTTCCTTATTTATTTTGCCCATTGCTTGTTTACTCATGGCATTTGCTCATTGTAACTATGGTAGAGTAACCGATTAAAAAAACTTGCCTGAATGGCCTTTGAAATTACTGATTTTAATAATAATAACTACGTACACACAATCTGCTGTAAAATAAAGCCACAGCAACAGCAAGGAAGTGTTTATAAGTATTCAATTCCTTTTTGTCCTTTTATCTCTTTGTAAGGTTCATATTTCTGAATTGCATTAACATCTGCTGACCTAATATCCAATATGGAATGATTTGTTTTTCCTCATTTTGAAATTAATATATCTTTCCTAACTCTTTTTCGTAGAAAATAATTTTAAATACCTATAAAAATCTGAATTAATATTAATTCAAGTTATATAAATCGTACAATTGATGATAAGGTAAGAAAATTTGGTTATTTTAATCCGCTTTATTTTGCCAAAATCAGTAACTTTGAAAAAGTGATGACTTCTTATGTATTGCAAATGACTTCTTATGTGTTGATGAACTGACGATAGTTAAGGTTCTCTCTAATATTTGTAGCCCATTGTTGTATTTTGGAGACTAGAAATAAAGTTAAATTATGCTTAGCTATCGTCTGATTGTGATCTAGATAACTCAAAAAAAAAATCTTAGGATTTTAATATTAATGGTACATGTTTTTGTATGTTTTTCCAAACTTCTTAAGTTAGGAACCTGCTTTATTCTAGTAATTTTTCTTGAAATTTGACCCTTATATATAAATAGATAACGTCAAATTCCTTGACCATGTTCCTGATAATTCCGCATTATTGAAACCTGAGAAAAAGAAGAGATTTGCAACTGGTGAAAAATGTAATTGATTATTTATAATTACTTTAATTCCGATGAACAGAGGAGGATTTACAAAGTATTGTCAAAGATAACAATATTACATAAATCCAAAATAAACACATAAAGCAATCAAAACGTAAATAAATCTAAAATAAACTATCTAAAACAATCAAAATAAATTAAAGTAAATTAACTTACACTAAATTTAGTTTCGCTTTCAGATTCTTGTTACTATCCATGTATTTTTTAAAAAATATCAAACGTAATCTCATCTACCTTTAAAAACCTCTCTCTATTCATACACTTACTCAAGTTTATAAAGCAGGATTCGAAAAGCAATCTTTCAGTCTCACCCTGAGACTCATGTAGGATGTTAATTAGGGGTCAGGATTGTGATTTAAGTTAAGACATTTATGCTTTGAAATGTAGAGAATGGAATTTAAAGGAGAATTTAAGGAGAATTTAAAAAAGAATTTAAAGGAGAATTTAAAGGAACGAGTGGATAACATGTATGAACCTTCAGAGGGAATAAGAAAGGTGTTTCGGATTGGCAGACCACAGTCTTAACTTAAATCACAATCCTGACCCTCTAATTAACATCCTGTATGAGTCTCAAAATGAGACTGAAAGATTGCTTTTCGAATCCTGCTTTATAAACTGGAGTAGGTGTATGAATAGAGAGAGGTTTTTAAAGGTAAATGAGATTTCGTTTGATATTTTTAAAAAATACGATTCAGTAATATGAATCTGAAAGCGAAACTAAATTTAGTGTAAGTTAATTTACTTTGTTTTAGATAGTTTATTTTAAATTTATTCACGTTTTGATTGTTTTAGATATTGTCAAAGATAGTGACAGTCTAATCAATAGTTACATATTTTGGTAATGATTGGGTCACTCGAATCATTTATTAAAAAGATAACGATTAAATTAACGGTAACAGAATCACAATAAAATTGCAAAGGTTTAAAATTTGATTTAAAAGTTTAACGGATGAAATTAAACTGTTTTTAATATAATAAAACATAATAATTCATTACAATATTATGCAAAGATTATTTTTTAACTTGGACCAATTTAAACAACTACCGGTATCAGATTTTATTATTTGCTATTTTGAATTTCTATTTTTGAAGTATTCAGTACGAACTGTGAACCAAATTTTGAAAAAGGTCTACTTCAGAATAATATATGCAAGTCTAAGTTGCATTACAGGTCTAAGTGGACCTTAGATTGCGAGAGGTAAGGCTCCCGGCGTTCCATGATCAACGGAACTAAGCCGTGGTTGGGTGGTTAACCTGACGCCTAATACATGCAGCACCATATTAATTTTAGTGTAGATCTAGAGGAAGTAAAAAAAGAAAAAAATATAAATGTGTTAGGTCTTAATTGCATTTTGCCGTTAAAGTCTGTAATCATGAAAATTACTGTTTATCCTAGAGAGCTAATATTTCACTGATGGGTTTAGGTCAATGTGCCCAAACTGCAGCAGCGTCTCGGAGTGAGGTCGAGTTTTAAAAGGGAACAGAAGGTAAAAACCTTAGTCTCTTTTGGCCAGGTACGACGTGAAAAAATTGCTGAGATTTTAAAGACAGCATGAACACAGCATGAACCTAGAAAGTTTGGGAACTTCTGATTTAGATCATGAATCTTTAAGGAGCTTTGACTTTGAAAATGTGAACGTAAAGCTTCAGAATCAAAAGCTGCAGTGATTCTTTACCTTTAAATGCCAGAATCAAAGTCATTCAACAACTATTTACTTTCGGAAGCTGAAACTTTTTTCGTTGCAGAATGTTGCTTATGAAAGCTCCTACAGATTACAATAAAAATTGGACTAAAGTAGAGTGAAAACTAAAGTAGAGTTAACTGTTGTGATTAATGTATTTATACTAAAGCTATAAATTGGATCTTCAAAATTGAAATATCAATACATAATAGTCTTGTTAACATTGATGTTTTCAGCATTGTCTGAAAACTGATGAGTGAAGCTAAAATGTGTTTTGTTCACTTTATATTTAATTACTACGATATAATTCTTACTTATTCAAGAAGAAATTAGGAATAACTTTAAAGAATTAAATTCCTCTTTAAAGGAAATAAGACATCTTTATTCATAGTGATAGAAGATATAGTTGGTGAAAAATATCTGCATTAAAAGTGTGTTTATCTTCTTTCTTATATGTATCTGTATTCATAAATATTTTATTTAATAGACTTACACTGAAACAACAGTTTTAGCTAAGAGTTTCAGTGTCCGGTTGTGGCGCTGGAATTTATAGCGGAACTGAAACGAGGTTAAAGCGTTGGATCAGGATGATAAACATGGCGCACTCATTGTAATTCCATCTGTTTTTAAAAAGGAAAGTTTTATGAAGCTTGGATTCAACACAATGCCAGAAAAATATTACACTACAGAGGATCGAATTAGAATAAATCAGATTACATGTATTTCATTATTTGCTGAGATTTCAATTTGAACGTAAATAATAAAAAAAATTACAGTTAAAAACAAATAGAGAAATTAAGGAAAGTTTCGAAATTAAATTCGATAATCAAATAAATGTTTCTAGTATAAAATTTAAATTTATTTTCAGTTCAATTTAAATAAAATGTTATGCGTATTTCCTAGAATACAAGAATATGCCTACAGATTTTTTTTTGCACATGATTTTAAGACACAATTATATTTTTTTTTATCATTTTCTTGAAAGTCCAGAATAAGTTTTCTAAGATTATATAAAGCGTTAACATTTAGCAAGATAGGATAAGTAAATCAACAAGAAAATTTGTGTAGAAGATATATTTATCTGCGTAAATAACTGTTACGAAAGAAATATTTTTATGCTGTTATTATTTAAAGATCTTCAGCCATTAATAAGAGTTAATGCAAAACCGTATCAAACATTTTTTTTTACATTATAATTTAAAGTGCTAGAATCAAAGTTAAGATTTTTCTGAAAACCAAAAGAAAAAAAAAAATTATCTTCCAAAAACATGCATGATGGGGGTGATACTTTTGTTTTTATTATCTGTTGAATTTTCAAAAATAAGTTTACCAAATAAATTATTTTGAATTACCAATTTTTAAATAAATAATTTGCTCTAAATTGAAAATTAAGTAACTCTAAATTGAAAATTATTTTAGAGTTAAGATTACATTTCCGAGTGTTCATATATCTTAATTTTATACTCTATTTTTATTTTTTAGATTGTCATCAGGCAGAAAGACTTTTGAAATTTTGGTGTGTCTTTATCGATTTTTTCTTAATTCCAATTTCAATAAATTTAAAAAAGAAATATTTGACAGTCGTCCAAAAATTAGGCAGTTTACAAATACCAATCAAATTTATTAAAATCAAAATAAAATGACTTCTAAATAGATAATCAATGAAAACGAAATTCCAGAGTCAAGTGCAAAATTTTATTTGTTCTGAAATTGCATATTTTTAAATGCAATAATATTCCGAAGTTAATTGTTTTGCTTTTTTCAAAAATTAAAATTAATTATTATCAAATAACCTTAAGTTTGTAATTTGAGAAGAATTCTTTAATGAATTTGTTTTGTAGGTTACTGAAGTGTTTTATTTTCATAGTTTTAAATGCATTTCTAATTTCTATTGGAAACACTGATATTTTCTTGGAAGGAAATAATAAATTTATAAGAAATATAAGAAATTTATAATAAATACATAAATATAAGACCTCTTTGACTGGGTTTAATATGCTTATTTTAATAGACCTCCGGTCGCAGTGCTTGGCTTCTCTGCCCAAGGGCAAATATAAGGGGGGTGGGGGCGAGGAGCGACCCCCACCCCCCGAAATAATGAATATAAAGAAAAAAATAAGTACCGTAATCTGAATTATTTTAGTGAATCATGCATTTACGCAATAATGAATTCAGCATTCAGGTCATTCAGCGCAAATTACCATCTGAATATGAGCAGCAAAACTGATATAAAGGATCATTGGTTCGCCACTGTCTCTGCCACCCACATTCACTACATAACATAACATAACATGTTATTTATGTAGGTTTTCCAATTTCTTTGGAATAGGAACATAATTTAATGCACCAATGTTGTGGATATTTATTGTTGTGGTTACATTAAGCCGACATTACCTAGAAAGATCTCGGATATTATTCAGTATGATATAAAGTGGCCTGAAGACTGACGGGAGAAAAGTACATTATAATTTCTAAAGAAAAGAAGAGGAAAATGATTTAGATTAAGTTAAAAAATATTTTCATGTGTATCAGCCTAGAAAGGATTTAAAAAAAAAAAATGATTCATTAGTTGAATTTCATAATGTAAATAATATGTAATATAATACGTGATATTGCGTCTAAAGTTTTTTGAGATTTGGACTATCACATACCGTGGTTTTTTAGGTATGAACTGTATGTAAATACAGTATGTAAATACTTAGGGCAATGTATGTAACTACAGTTCAAGAAATATATTTTCAAAGCCATGATATCTGATAGTATTAATCTCAAAAGATATTCTGTAGCAAAATATCGTAATAAGAGCTACAAAATGCAGTTCAGAAAATACATTTACTATTTTCTGTTGCAATATTTTTCAACCTGTCCTGAAAAGAAGGAGCTAGTCCATTCTCTTCTTACAATTACGGCATAGAACAGGTTTAAAATTTAATACTGCTCATACTCATTCGATCTTCATTTCTCAGTATTTATATAACTTTAAAAGCGTTGGAAGAGCTGCTGCTGATGGCTGTAGGGAAGGTGATAAGGATTTGCTAGAGCTGGTGTCCTGCCCGTCCACTGTTGTCTTCTTTCCCTGAGCGTACTTCGACGGCTGGCCGTAGAGCGAAGGCGGCGGCGGTGGTTGCTGCTTTTCCGTTCCAGGCAGGGATTAGGTTGGTTCTCCGGGCGGCTCTTGCAAGGCGTGATTTATACGAGGCGATCCGCATTTCCATTAATGTAGGGGGAATAAAGCTAAGCTCGTGACATCCGTCAGACAGCGGGGCGGAATTAAGCGCGCGCTCGCGCTCCGAGGACGACCGGGCGCCTAGCAACCAATCCGGTTGCCTTGACGACCGGAGGGTGGGCGGTGATTCCATCGCAAATGGAAACCTTGAGAAGCTATTCGAAATCAGTTTCCGTCCCGAAAACCCCATCACATAATATACTAAGAGATGGCGCACTTTACAGCGCAAACTCAAAAGGAAAACCGTTTCGTGCACGAGAGATGGCGCTCTTGCCTTTTTCCATGAAAAACGATTCTTTTTTTTTTTTATCTTATCGTTGTGGTTTTACAGTTCTGTCTACTCTCAAGATTGACTTTTTTCCTTTCGCTTCTTTTCACTCGTCCTCTTCCTCTTTTTCTGTGTGTTTTTTTTTTTTCTTTTGTTGTTTGGTTATCGTTTTTATTTGAAATTAATTCTGTACCACAAAATCTCAGTCAATGAATTGTTTCTTTATGAAAATACAACAAAAAATAACCTTTAAATAACTTTTGGAGTGGAAAAAAATTGTTTCGCTTTTTCTACTTTCCTTACAGATAACTTATTGAATAGATCATTTCATAAGGTTGAATGAAAATGAAGCCACAGCTCTGTTTCCTTAGATATCGTTTTATTAATTATTTTATTAGTTACTTTAATTATTTTCCTATTAAAAAAGCAAACAAAAACAATTTTTAATGTATCCCTTTTTTATGTATATATACATATATATATTTTTTCTTATCACAGTGACAACTATATAAAGTTAGGAAATAATTTTCTAATATAGTAAAAGTGTTTGAGTTTAATGCTTATAGTAACTTTTATTCTCTTATTGAAAATGTCCCGAAAAAGAAAATTTCTGCGCAGGAACAAAAGAAAAAAAAAATTAAATACAAAGAAAAAAAATCGAAACTGCTATACGGTATTTTTATCTGTTTTTAACATTTTTTTTAACAAAACTTTAATAGAAAAATAAAGTGGCACTATTCCATTTCTATTTTTATGTAAGTTCTGTTTCCATATTTGATGGCGCTAATCTCTTTGTCAATTTTTTTTTGTTTTTTTTTGTTAGGAAATTCAAAATGCGATGACATTTTTATTTTTTTAATTATGTAATTTTTTAAAAAAAAACAAAAAGTTCTAATAAAAAAAATAAAATAAAGAAATAAAAAAAAAAGTTAAAGCAAAAAATCTTTTTTTCTGTTTTGTTTTTTGTTTATTTAAAAGTCTAGGATATGTTAAATATAATCCGGAGAGATCAAGAAGGAAAAAAAAAAAGCCTATATTTCAGCTTAAACAAAAATTAAATTTAAAAACTTTTAATTATTTAACAAGTTTATTTAAATATTTAAGCCCGATAAATGTCAAGAGAAGTCTTTTATAATGTTTCAATTGTTATTTATCTTTTTTTGAATAGTGATGAAGTAGTTGTTTGTGTATCGTGAGAAGCCACTCAGTCAAATGGCGCCAACAAAGCTCCTTCCCAATGAAAACAATGGCGATCGTAAAATCATCCACAAGCTCCTTGGTTGGTCCTTGGGAGATCACGAGGGACGGCCTCTTGTTTACGGTGCCGTTCGACGCCAGAGTTTGGATCTGCTCTGTGCCTATGGTATTCGGAGGCTGATAAAGCGACGCTGAGAATATCAGAGGCCCAGGAGAGATTTGAATTAAACATGAAGGCTCTCTAAGAATTTAAGAGTGGCTGAGGGCAATCAAATTGAAAGAGTCCAACATAAAAATATTCAGGAACAGACTTACACAACAATTACATTGGGACTCTAAATTTTGTTTTCGTAAAGTTGATTTTATTTTCAGAATCACAGAAATGTAATAAAAAATAGAGCCCAAAATTCATGAAAATGGCAAAACGTGTACAAAACAAAATTTCAATGCAGAAATATTAGTAAAACACAGGGACTGTAATACTATCCCTTGTTAATATTTATTACTGTTGGTAAGTTTTTCAGTTTTTTTTTCTAATTAAAAAATTCAAGAAATCTGGGTTTCAAAGTTACTAGAAATAACAGCAAGTTTAATTGCCCTCAATTAAAAATCTCATTGAAAGACTGAAGTTTAGAGTAATAAACTTATAAGGAAATTAGCTTTCATGATAGCTTCTATAATTTAAAATTTTCGAATAAAACCCGATATAATTACTAATTATAATCTAAAACAAAGAGAAAGAGAGAATGTTGAATACAAAATGCAAATTTTAAAATATTTTATAAATTAAAGATGAAAATGATTAAAACAAGAAAGCCTCTATCGATATTGTAACGGTTTGTATGTAAATATTTTTAGAAATCATTTATTTGAATTTTTGTAGAAATTATTTATCTGTATTTTATTCATTTTAATCGTTAACCGTTATTTATTTTATAACATTCTTTTTCTATTTCCTAATTACTCTGTTATTTTTAAATTCTTTTCCGTTGCAGCCGTTTAATTAGTTAATTAATTTAAATTATCCAATCATTCTGTATATTTTTTATTAATCTTCCAATCAAATTCTTCCATGTAAAAATCTACAAAAACCAATGTTTTTTTTTCATTTAATAAATTATTTCAGTTCAGTTCCAGAACTTGAATTGTTGTTTTTCCATCTCAACGACTTTCCCACAAACACCATTACAATGTTTCAAAAAATCAAATAATAATAATAAGAAGAAGAGGTGAAAAAGAAGAATAGATTAATCTACTCATATGTAGAATCTATATGAATTTTCAATAGAATTTCTACGAGTTTATAAAAATTTGGCAAAATAAAGTAATTATAATTAGGCCTAGTGCATTATCTGTAAAGAAATATTTAAAATTAAATTTTAAGGATAACTGATAATTATTTAATATTTCTTAAAGTAATTCAATAGTATTCAACATTATCTTTATTCTTTTCAATTTTTTGAATCCTTAGAATTACATTCAATTGATGCTTCAACGGCTAAAAACAAAGAAAAAATTTTCACAGCAGATATTCAAATTGTAGTATTTTGCGGAAAAACACAAAAAGTCATAATTTCTTATATCAAACATCCTGATATATACGTAGCTTGGTAATTTAATAATTCAAAGCAGTGTTTTGGAATATTGTCTGTATTCCAATCAGCTAATCCTTGTGTTAAATTGAAATTGCTTTTCCCGCCTATTTTTTTGACCTATTTACATTCCAATTTGTTTTCATCTTCCCTTGTTTACGATTTCGTTCCAATACATTTGTATAATGACTTGTTAATGTATTTTCTTCTTCGAACAGGTCTTTGCACGAAAGATAGCCGAAAACAACTCTATCAGTGGAGATCAGACGGGAGCTGCTGCGATCGATTTCTTATTTTTTTTTCCCTTCTCTCCCTTTCCATTCGTTTCTTCTCCATTTTCTCTTCTCGCTGTTCTTTATTCAGTGCCATCCGGGATCCCTAAATCATCCCCCTCAACACATCTCCACATCAGCGCAATGAAATATGAGTCGCTTTTCTTCGCGGACCCTTCCAAAACTTGCTGACTCTTTTATCCTGATGACAGATAAGTTATCTGCCACGGTCCCTCCCATCACGCGTAGGTGGGGAGGTGGCAGGCGGAAATGGATGCTTTTCCGCGGAAATCCGCATGCAGCTCGCGACCTCCAGCAATCAATCTGTAATCAATTTGGCAGTCGAGGCGGCTTGGCAATCTGACAGCGGCGAAGAAGGCGGTTAATATCGGTTAATAGCGCCGCCTGGTAAATGGGCACGGTAAAGATTAAAACCAGAGGAGGCAGGGAGGTTGTAAAAACGGAACGATAAATTATCGCTAATTGAATCGTCCATATTCATGAAGGGAGGGAGAGTGAGATGATTGCGCATATTTCATCTTTGCGAACACTCCTCTCGCTTGGAAAACAGAAAACAAAAAAGGAACTGAAAGCATCAGAAACAAAAAAAAAAGGCGGTGACTAATGAATTTTTATTGAAGACTTTCTTAAGCTCAAGATATCTTTCACTGACAGCACGGAGATCAACATCAGTGCAACGCACGTCTCAAAGCGATACATCTCCAATAAGAAAAGCGCCTGAAGATATATTACCACATTAGATTTAGGCTGCTATTATCAAAAAATTTTGAGTATGGAAAGGTAATCATTCTTTATTAAAATCTGCGCATTAGAAAATGTCTCCCAAAAGAAAACAAAAAATGCTTTGAAGCTATTTACTCAACAGACATTAATGAAAGATGTTAGGAACTTTTTGTGTATCAGCAATAAAATAATCAAATTAAATTAAAGTTAGAAAAATCCAACAAAAAGAGTTTCAATAGATATACCAAGAATTGCATTCAAAAACATCCATCAAACAGTTCATCTAAAAGTCTAGTAACAGTGTTTCTGAAGAAATGTTACTAGATGAGATATTACTATGAAGACATTGCAAAAGATGTGTATTTTGAAAATTTGATTAAATTCAAATGGTGAAAATGCAATAACATAATCTTTTTTTTTTTTTTTTTTTTTTTTTTTTTGTACAGGAACTTTATTATATGCTACTATTATCGCAGCCTATGAACTCGATAATCTAACATACAATCTAACATACCACAGACGGTGGAAGGAGAGAAAGAGAAGCACAAGAAAGAAAGGAAAAAATCTATGCCTCTCCGTGGTTCGAACCCAGTTCAGACACATTAGCCTCGTGGACATTATCTACTGGCTAATGTTTTTAATTGTAATCTTTTATTATTTGTAGCAATACGATTAAATACAAATCTCAGTTGTCACACAAATCTTGAGCAAATAAGCTTGTGAAAAATTCCCAACAACCTAGGAAGACCCGAGACAAATGAACAAATGAGGAGCTTAGTTTCAAAATCCGCCATCTCCAACAATTGAAAATTCCGAGCCAATGGAGTTTTTTGCTAACTTCAAATCAAACTGTTTGCATACCCGCCGTTTGCGTACAGTTTAACTTCAAAAACCGTTGTAACGATGTATTGCGATACGATTAATACGAGTGCTGTATCAAAGCCCGCCATGTCCAATGCGAATTCATTATCAAACCCCACCATAGCCAAAACTTAATTTTGGAGATGGCGGGTTTTGAAACTAAGCTCCTCAAATAACAAATAATGCAAATGAACTGAAGCTTTAGTATTTATTTTTATGATATAGATGATCTCGTAACTTTTTAGATAATATTGTAATCATATCAATCGTGCTATATCGAATGTATTAAATACCCATCCATACCCAGAAATTGATTTCAAATATCCACAGGATACAACGCTTACAGTTTCTAACAACGCTTACAGATAGAGAGCCAAGATATTGCCTATCTGAAGATCTATTTCTGTGACGACAGTAATCAAAGATTTGTAAGACCACTCTTTTAAATGTTTGTCTAGACCAGGGATTCCCAACCTTTATTAAGGCGAAGCCCCTTAACACTCTTGCAATGCTTATGCGCCCCCCCCCCCCAAAAAAAAAATAGAGAATTAAAATTTAAACACAAGCTTGTGTTACAAAAATAAGTATATTTTATAATAGATTTAAAAATATTGACAGAGTGTTGTAAACTACAAATAGAAAAAAGTACAATTATTATTAAAAGTTGACATTTAATAGTTTAATTATAATTAAGTTTATTAACTTAAGTTCTTCATAAATGAAATTAGTTCGTTCAGCACTGTGCTTGTAACCAAAAATCAAGCAGTCAATACAGAAAACACAATCTTTAAAGAGGAATCACACGATAATTCTAGAAGAAATGATCTTCTTCATTTGGCGGTAATTCATTTTCTGTCACCAGGAATGGATTTTTCATCCAATCAATTTTATCATGAGACCTTAGAAAATAATCTTTTAAACGACCCGCTAAAGACGCAATGTGCTATTTCATGCACTGAACAAGATTGCATGGAAGTTGTTGCTCACTTGATGCTACTTGATGTATTTGAGAGTGGGAAACGTATCATACTAGCTACTGTCAATTCATTCGAGGAAGCTAACACATGCTAACACATGCGATAGTGCATAAAATAACATGTTAACTGGGCGACACTTATGTCGCCCGTGCCGAGATTTTGTCGCCCAGTGACTGTGGGTAGTGCCGGCAGAGTTTTTTTTTATGAAATGGCAAACCTTGCGATCAGAGAACAATCCTACCTGCTCTCTGTAATGGTGATACAGACTAGTGGTTTGCTGCTTTCAGGGGCGGTCTGGCCAGATCAGCGGGTCGGTGATCGCCGACGGCTCCCAGCCCAGGGGGGGCCCCAATTGCCCTGTTTTGTTTTGTTTTTTTTTGGTTGTCAAGTAAGTCAAGGGACCCGCAAAATTCATCTTAGGGCCCCGCACCCTCCTAGCGTCGTCTCTGCCTCCTCCCCGGTAAATCATGTACTGGTTACGTTCGCCAGAGAAATGGTAAAGCCTTAAAGGGCCCGAAATTCGTTTCCAGCCGAGGGCCCCCAATTATGCTAGACCGCCCCTGGCTGCTTTCTTCAACTAAATTAAGGCTGGAGATAGAATTATACCAGTGTATAAGCATTCTAAAAGTAAAGCGTACAAAAATACATATTTGAGTAAAACCAATTTATTCATAAATCCACGTTGAAATCATTAAACTGTATTACGGACCCCCGCAGTCGGCATCGCGGACTCCAGGTTGGGAACCGATGTTCTAGGCAATGACACTGGTCCGCCATAGGATTCCTTTGAAGTTTTAATGATATTTATTAAATGATGCTGTTGCGTTTTCTTTTTTTTTAACTATAATAATCAGTCTCGGAGGGGACAAATTTTGACTTAACACTATTAATACTGAGTGTCATTGATCATTGAGTCGCTCTCTATTTGGTATTTCATTAATGGCGCGCATCCCTGTGATGTCTGCTTACAATGGTTTAAATAAGATCTAAGGAGGTCAACATTGACATAGACTGAGACAGTATTATTGCCTGTATGTTGTCCTCATTAGCTTTTTATCCGTACACAATTCCATATGGATGTTTTGGAAGCATTATTGGACAGCCTGTACAGTAACTTGTTATTTTTATCACATTCCAATCTCTATTTCAATCTCATATTTGTTGTGATAAGTCTAAGTTTCCTAACAAAGAATCATTTTTCATTAAAAAAAAAATGCAACTTTCAGAACCAAGAAAGCTAATCAACCAATCTAAGATGCTGTGATTGTTCTCAAGCACTTCTGAAGGTGAGCTAATGTAAAACTATCGGCGATATTCATTTACAGACGTGTTCAGCGATTTTTATACAGGCGATGTAAACTAATTTATTGACGTTATTTATAATTATTTCGTTTAATTAATTCTTTTAATAACATTAAACTCGTTAATAAAAATCCTTTTTCCTAACAAATTTTTTCATTTGCATAGCCTTCAATGAGAAAAAAATCCAAAAAAAAAAAAAATCTTGCTCCAATCAATCCATAATGAAGAGACTATAATAAATGCATAATTAATGCAATAGTAATTAATATGATTCTAATTAATCAGATCACGTTAATTCACGTTTATTAGTCAGAACCGTAGAGAGATTAAACATACAACTCTCCATCAGATTATTGAATTTTGCAAGACAATATTAAATTTCATCGGACCGAATACTTGCATTGTGGCAAGTCAATTACACAGTTCGGAGTGTTAAACAAGTATAGATAAGAGTATTATAATAATGCCAAACCAAGGCGTAATGCGCGCCAAAGTTTGAAATCGGAAGGAAACACTCAAATATAGTCATTTAAAAACATTATAAAGTTGCGAGTAGATTTTCTTTCTTTTTTTTTTCTTTTTAATCAGTGTTCAATGTTAACAGTCCTGTAAGGATTTGTGAATCTAACTGAATGTGAATCTAACTGAATGTAATCTCATAATGATTAACGATTTAAATTTCTGCAATTTCAGTTTTCTAAAATTTGGAGTTTGGAGTTAGCATGATAATTTTCTCTTAACGACAACATATTTTACTTATTAGTTTTTTATCTTCTATCTTTAGATCGAACTTGTAACGAAATGACGAGATCTTTCTTTTTTAAGTAATGACACCTATAGTACTAGAAAGTTGCAATTTCCAAAAAAAAAAAAAAAAAAAGAATAAAAAAAAAATAACTGTTTGAGGATTACAATAGAAAGAATTATTATAATTTGCTTTAACCAATAAAAATATTTTTATGACCTGTAGAAATATCTATTTTTCTTTATACTTATGCCAATGGATGTTTTTTTTTTTAATTTGATACCACTGTGAATTTTTTTTTTGTTCTTTATTTTGTCTTTTGAAGCGTTTATGTCAGTTTTCTTTTTATTAAAGGTTTTGAGCTTAAGTTTAAGTTTAATTTGAAGCAATGTTATTATCTATTTGTCTAATTATCAATATAGTTTATTATTTTATAATGTTAACTATTTTTACTATTAAATGTAACGATTTATAATAAAAGAAAATGTTAATTAACTTCCAAACAAATCAAGAGTTGATAATGATTGTTTTCCATCCACCAAAAAAAAAAAGGGATAAAAACCAGTTGCAGATTGCTAAACTTTTTCCTGAAACATAAAAATTCAATGATGTTTAAGAAATAAAGTAGATTAAAAAAATTATTATCCTTCCTTTGTTCAACTTAATGTAAATAATTTTATCATTAAATATTGATTCTATTGTATTCATCTGTCGAAAGAAGATACACTCATTACCAAAAAAAACGACGACCTAGAAGGACTTGTCCGATTGTAATGAAATTTCGTATCCAAAAAACATTGGGACCGCCCATGCAAATGATTAAACTTTGGTATCCAATGAATGAATAGCGAGAGCTACAGCGCATCGGAACTGCGCACTCAGCAGGTGTATATAAGAAGCGATTCTCAATCTGATGGTCAAAATTTCTGTTGCATTACGAGTTAGGATACCTTTCAACGACTGAAAAAATACCTCGCCGCAGGATTCGAGCTCATTACATGCAACTGTCAGAGTTTGAAAGGGTCGTATCATTGGATTGAAAGAGGCAGGTTGGGCAAATCGGAGAATCGGTCGTCATATGAGTCGAAGTGATGCGGCGATTAGAAGATGTTGGCAGGAATGGGTGGACAATGGCAGATTTCAGCGTCATGAAGGTAGCGGTCGACCTAGTGCCACAGCAGAGCGGGAGGATAGTGATTGTCAGATCAGCTGTCACAGCGCCTGAATCATCGTTATCAACCATCAGACGTGCGACCCGCACACGAGTGTCCACCATGATCATTCACAGACGGCTGAGAGCGACATCTACGCTCGTACCGACCGCTACGCCACCTGCCACTCACGTCTGCACACCGTCGGGCCAGATTACAGTGATGCTTGGCTCGATCCGGTTGGAATGATGCTGACTGGGGACGTATAGTGTTTAGCGACGAATCCCGCTTCCAACTGTGTCCTGACGATCGTCGCAGACGTGTCTGGAGACGACCAGGGCAGCGTGCCGATCCTGCTTTCACTATTGCACGACACACAGGCCCTCAACCAGGAGTTATGGTCTGGGGTGCCATTTACCTTGATAGCCAGACCCCTTTGGTCGTCATTAGCGCCACACTTACAGCACAGCGGTACGTCGACGACATTCTGAGACCAGTTTTGCTACCCTTCCTTTTGCAGTACCTTTCCTTTTTGCAGTACGGCACGTGTTGCTATGACCTGTCTTGCAGCTTGTGAAACACTTCCTTGGCCAACCAGATCCCCAGATCCAATCGAGCATGTCTGGGATATGATGGGAAGGCGACTGCATCCACCAGGAAATGTGAATGACCTAGTCAGACAATTGGAGCAAATTTGGCAAGAAATACCGCAGGAGACCATCAGGGAGCTTTATCACTCTATGCCACATCGTGTGGCAGCTTGCATTCAGGGTAGAGATGGGTCAACACCTTATTGAGCTCGTTACTATGTAAGTCTGTAACTCTGAAATAAATCAATCAATTTGCTGAAATTTTAATCATTTTCTATTCTGTACATAAAATCTTCCTCTACACCAATTTTTGTCTCCATCGGACAACTCCTTCTAGGGGCGTCGTTTTTTTTTTTTGTTAATGAGTGTAAATCAAATGCTCTTAGGCAGTATAATTAAGATCTTCATAAATAAATTCTCATAAACTTAAAGAGAGTATATTTTCTCGTCGTCAATCAAAAGGAATCATGGACTAACGGAAAAAAAAAACAACAACCACATTATTACAAATTTGTTAACAAAGGGCAAGAAATGTAGATTTTTTGAAGAAGGTACAGTTAATCTAAAAAACAAAAATATTGAGAACAGTATTTTAAAGATTTTGGAATCACTACATTAATTATAATGAAACTGACTGAAAGTCGCTAGTCACTCTCCTTAAACAGTGCAACTTAGATAATTCGAACCTCTTTAATTCGAAATCGTGGTTAATTCAAAGATTTCTCTTAGTCCCTTGAATTTCTTATTAAATCAATGTTAAAAAATCGTGGATAATTCGAAGTTCAACTTCCTTAATTCGAAGTTTTTTGTAAAAAATTTCGAACCATGACGACTTTTCGGCGTTTCATCGTTAAGAAATTCGACACGTGACAACTGAAATCCCCTTCCCGCCACCGTTCGACATGTGACGCCATTCGACACGTGACGCTTCAGATGCCATTCGAGCTTCCTGCTGTCAGTGTCACCATGTCTTTCAGTAAACCACGCGTGTACAAGAATTTAATGTTCGCTGAAAAGGTCGCCGTCATTCGCGAGGTGGAAAAGGGTGTGAAGAAGAAATGCCAAATCGCCAACGAGTACGGGATAGCGCCGAATTTCGTCGGTACATTGAAGGACAAACCAACGTAAGTGAAGCTGTTTTCCGTTCACTAAACATGCTTGATGATTTTGCTAACCTTAAGCGACTGAATTCTACAAAACAATCAGACATTGCACAATTTTTTGAAAAACTATAATTTTCTGTATTGAATGTAATATGTACTGTAGCTTAGGTAATATAAATCTTATTTTGTTTACATACATATAGTGTTTAAGTCTTTCATACCACGATCTTTCTGAATAAATATTTACTTATTGACAGAATAATCTTTTCAAGCATTCAATGGACCTGAAATTAAAGTTAAAAGATGTAACTTGTTTAGTTCGAAAACTTGGAAAATTCGAAGTTTTGTAGTGGTCCCTTCAGCTTGGAATTATCCAAGTTGCACTGTATATAAGTTTAATAGATGCATCAAATGCATTTTTTGAAAGCTTGTTTTTAAATCTTCCCTTCACATCTGCGATCCTCGTTCAGCACCATGTGGAAATCACTGACTTAGCCCTGGAATGATCCTCATATTTTTCTAATGTTAACAGATCTACTATCCTGAGTCTTCACCCACTTATTCTTATTATTTTTATCTACTTCTTTATGGATGCTGTGTAGGACGTAAGGTGTTACAATAAACTATTATTGTGTATATTAAAAAATTATAATTCGCAACGTAATTAATCTTTTAAGAAGTGATTCGGTGGAACTACCAGCATTTTCAAGTCAATTCTGCTCCTTGCAGTGAAGATTTGAATTAGCATTTTGGGTAAAAATAATAGCTTTGTAAGTATGTTTGTTAATCAAACTTACAGTATTTTATTGACTATTCATGCAGTTAGGGGCTTTTATATTATACAGAGATCCACAGCATTAAATAGAATTATTTATTCTATCTGTTTTTATACAAGAATTAACCAACTCAGAATTAAAAGCTTTTTTTTTCCTAACTTTCAACGACGTTTCTAAGAAAGGTTGTTTGAAGCATCTTTAAGCATCAATTTTTCCTCTTCTCTATTTATCTTTAAATACAAAAGCTTTCCGTCTCATATTTTGAAAAACACGATCTTGTGGATAAACTTCATAAGATCTTTCATATTTCTTAAAGGTTTTCATAAAAAAAAAGTATTAATTCATTTTTAATTTTTTTGTTTGATTGATTCATTTATTTATACTAAATGATTGTCAATAGGTTTACAAAAAAACGAAAAACAAATCAGACAACTTGCAATATTTAGTCCAAATTTCGAAACAACACCTCGTTACTTATTCATCAAGCTAAAAAGAAAACTTTCAAGAATTCCAAATGAAAAAGAAAACACTTAAATGGAATCAACAAAATTATCGTTTTCTTGCTACTTGGTAAATCAGTTCATAAAACCAAATAATAATACTAAAAAGAGAGAGAAAAGAAAGAAATTCACTTACAGTTAAAAATATTTTGATAGGATACAGGTCTGCAATTTTTAAGTCATCTTATTCTCCGAATTTGATATTGTTGGTACGACAGTAGAATAATTTTACGAAAACTTACAGAATCTTTAATGGAATTTTAAAGACCACGTGTCAAGTAATTGTGGTTTCATAGAAGAGTTCCAACACAAGTTCCTTTCGAATAAGTTATGTGAGTTTCTGTCAAAGCATCTGATGGTGATCTCTCTCAAATGTCATGAACATAAGAAGTGGAACAGAGAAAGAAAGAGAGAAGATAAAAGCCAAAAAAAAGTAGCGCACCCAGAACGAATGACCGGGAATGACGAAACTCGGTATACGGCACCGTCATGGATAGTTGTGCTGTTGATTACAGTTGGGCTGCAATTGCTGCTCAGAACTGCCACCAAGGACATTACTATACTGCATCTAAACGCATGTGAACTGCCGTCATATGACCGCTATATTTTGCTTTATAATCAATGTGATTGTGGAATGTATGCCTCGACGAAGCATTCTACGTAGCAAGGCACTGGGAGACTTATGCAGACTACCAGAAGAGAGGACCTTGCCATCGTCCGACAAGCGTGAACTGATGTAATGTTGTTCATTGTTAAGCGATAAGTGCTCATTTGTACAGACAGGACTGGTGGCGTCATGGTGTGGGAGCCATCTCCTACGATTCTCGGTCTCTACTGGTAGTGATCAGGGGAACATTGACAGCGCAGCTGTACGTTCAGAAGATTATGCGACCTCATGTGCTTCCCTTCATGGAACGGCTACAACGGTCTATTTTTCAACAAGGTAATGTCCGTCCACATGAAGTACAGTATTCCTGGATTCCCTCCGTGATGTCGACACTCTTCCTTGGCTCGCCAGGTCTCCAGATTTGTCGCCCATTGAACATGTTTGGGACCCGGCTGAGATGACACGGCCATCAACATGTATCAGGCGATCTGGAGCAGTAGTTGCGACAGCTAAGGGAGGATATTTCCGCAGGAAGCATTATCCTGTATGACTATAGACCAAACATTAAACATCTCTATTATTCCATTATTATTCTCATTTAATTAATTAATTTTGAGATTTCTCCGATACGATTTTTATAGTTCAGTTAACATTATAACTTTTTTTTTATTGTTTTATTGTTTTCCGGTAATTTGCGAGGAATCCCACATCTCAATTTCAGGACATTTCCTATGAAGTAAAGATGATTTTCCGCAGTTCCATGGGTGCAGATAAGTTGCTTAGTCTGATTACCGCATTCAGTATATCCTCATCATGTTTGATAGTTATCTTTTCATTGTGCATCCTTTAAGCTCAAATTACCAGACTGAGGCCACTGGAACCATTTACGAACTGTATTTTCTGTAATAGAGTCTTCTCCGTCGTCAGAGTTTGTGACCACAGCCGATGTGTTGATGCTTTAAACTCTTAGGCCAAAACGTGCAAAGTGCAACTTTCAGTCTTCAATCTTCTTGAAGATAAAAATTAAAAAAGAAAAGGAAACGGGAGTATAAGGCAAGAAATAACTATGAAAAATTTCAAAAAAAAAAAAAAAAAAAGAAAGAAAGAAAGAAAGTAGAAAGTAGCGCTCAAGAACTCCTTTTCTATCCCATAACTTTATGATTATTATTCAACTATTATGCAGTAGTTACTAAAAACGTTTTCTAAACATATACAATAATCCTCCTATAACCAATTTATTACACGAGGTAGCGATGGACAAGACATACGTATGAGTGTTTCGTACTTATTTCAATCTTAAAGAAGAATAAAATAAGATTGAAATAAATACCAAATACTTTTAAATAGGAAATTCCTTTATAATTCAATGTAATTCGAAATTATTAAAATTGATAATAAAGATTATACGGTTTTGATGATATGTTTTGTATTATTTTAGTTAATTATAAGTTTTGAATTAAGTGGGATTATTTCTGGACAATGGAAGAGCGTAATACAATTTTTTTTCTGATATCCTCAGCATTTGTAGCAATTAAAAATTACATTTTAATCTGAACTTCCCATCAGAAATTCAAAATTGAACTTTTAATTTAAAAAAAAATAAATTGAAATCAGTATTTAAAATTTTTTAAAGTTACGTGTTTATTTGGATTTGTCATGAAGAATAGGCAAACTGAAAAACCATTTCATGAGTTTACAGCATTAAAAAAATATAAGAAAAATAAAGGAAACAGAGTGTTAGTGAAATATGAAAGACATCTACTAATTTTATTAGTGATGTAATCAGAACTGAGTCAAGAAACTTATCAAAGTTGTGGGTGACTTAACAAATTCTCAAAGTTTAAATCAAATATGCAGGTGTTTCTTTCTTTGATTCAATTTGATTGAAACTGCAACAAGTTCGCGAATCAATTTCAACGAATAAATAAACAGATGAACAAGATAATAGACGCCTTACTTTGTTATCTTTTTTTTCTTTAGATAAACTTTTCTTTATTAAATAGTGGTTAAATGTTCCTAGTCTTGCAAAATAATGCTAACTACGACCTTTGTATTCAAAGTTTTTAGTTTAGTGTCTGCATCTTACGAGATTTCTGTGGACCATTGATGCATGCATTTTACTTTTAGATTAGAGTAATAGTAAATTTTAACGATTACTATTAATTGCTGTGGCGACCTAATAGTAAGAAAATGTACGTCATTGTCATTTAGATATTCAACCACAATCCACAGAAATAGCTCTAAGAGGGTTTATTGGAGTTTTACTTACATATTCATTTTTTTGCTTATCGAAAACTACCAATTTCTTTCAACTTCTATTCTGTAATTCAAAACAAAGAAGGAATTCACATTGATTTTTTTTCGCCAGTCCTTTTTTTTTTTTCCTTTTATGTGCACAAAATATTGAAACAAGAAAAAAGCATGACAGCTTTTAGGAAAGTTGTGGAAGCTTTCCTAAAATGTTAATGAGAAAAAGCTAAAAATGAATTGTATTGGAAGTCGTTGCTGTGTCTGGTACATCAGCGCTGTTTCACTGAAAGCTGTTCGATAGAGTGAAAATAAAAAATAAGGAGGAGGAGGAGGAGGCAGAGAATGGAGATGTGAAAGGTTCTGCACGACCCTGATGTGGGGGTGTGGTGTACATTGTTCGTTGGCTTGGTGGAACTCTAATGGGCAATCAAGTCGGTTATATGATTAGGTCGCAAGTAGATTGGAAAGAGAGGAGAGGGGCAAGCCGTTGATCTTTTTCACATTTGGACCCCAATTCCTTCTGAGCTGAGGACTGATTGAATTAATGCTTGCGAGAGGGCGCTCCTTATTAAACGTCGGATCCATTATGATGTTATTTCAAATCCAATTCAGCAGAGCAGGTTAACAAAAGTGTTTCTCTCTCTGTTACAAGGACTTTATTTGGAAAACTTATAATGTGACAATTAATATAAGAAAGGAAAAAAAAAAAAAAAGAGTAAAATAAAGCAAATCCAAATAGTAAACATTTTTACTTAAATTTTAAAAAAATAAAAAAAGAATTAAGAAGGAGAAAAATAGATGATTTTCTTGATTAGTTACTTCGATATATGTCTTATATAAATTTACTCTTTTTCCAAGATTTTTTTTTTTTTTTTTTTATACGAATAGCCTCCATTTCGAAATTCAAGAAAAAAAAAAAGAATCTAACATAAGATAGTTGTTGGAGTGTCATTTAAGTAAACTATCCCTAGCCAAACATCAAATAAATCATGTAAAAACGTCTGTTGAATACAAGAAAATGCGACATCTTTGTTTTTGTAATACAGATGTCTTTAGATTTTATCCATTTGCTTTTCCCTTTTTTAAGTTGCATTTCTTCCGCTTTCAATTCATTTAATACCATCTTGTTGTCATGACATTATTACTGTGACATATTTATAGAGGCAATACCAAACAACACCTACAGTGATTACTTTTCTAACGGCTATGTCGTCATAAAGCCTTACGTTTGTTGAAGCAAGTACCTTTAGATATATTTTGTCAATTTCTTTTACTGATTCATTGAATCGATCTTTGCAGCGGAGCTTTTGGTTCAGGAATCGTAGACTGTGTTGAGTGAATGAGGCATCACTCGATGTCCGATTCGATTAGTTTCTGTAGTGATTGGAAGGGTACGGGTCGTTGAAAGAGAGGGGCTTGGGGTTAAGTGCCGGACCCCCTGCGCAGAGGACGAGTGGATGACAGCGTGTGGCTGTGACGACCTCCTAATGTCGACGATGAAGTCGCTTAATTCGTTTGGGATGGGTGGGACGGGGAGGGCTAATGAAGTTATGCCGATTGAGCCGAACGCGAGACTCAATTAATAGGAAATAAACAGCAATTTGAAAATCAGATTACATATCTCCATGCGCTGGGAACGGAACGTAGTTTTACATTTATTTTTTGTGTCAGAGAGGAAAGTGTTTTTAAATGAGCAAGAATGAAAATTGAATTTTTGAATTAGTCGGGGGCGAGCTACACCTAACGAGATTGTCTCCACTGACAACTGCCGTTGGAGGGTTTCCCGCCCAGAATCTAATGCATTTCATATTGTGGCTCTTGATATAGAATTATACTGAATGAAATATGGAAAGCATCTGAAAATGGACGATGGAAATATAAATGCAATTTAAATACACCAAAAAAAAAGTTTAGAATGAAAAAAGAAAAAGAAAAGGTAAGAAACAAAGCAAAACGAAAAAAAAAAATCTCTATTGGATTTTTTTTTTTCATGAAATTTTTTTTTAAATTATTAAATTAACTATTAAATAGTTTAAAATATTTTAAACTATTTAATAAATTTTGTTGACGAAAGTAATTAAAATTTTTATTTAAGATAAAGAAAAAGAAAGAAGAAAGAAATGAAGAGATATTTAATTAACCATGAATTTCATTAAAAAAAAATATTACTGATTAATATTTTTGTCGAGTAATACTAGAATCTTCCAGAATAAAATTGTTTTAACATTGACGATAGCATCAGATATCTGTTTACAATTACAAATAAATTCTGTAATTAACCTACAATTACAAGAAAAGGAAGCAAAGTACGTTGCAAGAAGTTATTCATGTAGATTAGCTTCTGAGTGGCCATCGAAAATTAACACATTCGACGAACTATTAATGTCAATAATGTCAAAATATGCCAAAATGAATAAAAAAAAAATCCCGCATTGAACTAATGCTGCAAAAATAGTCCTTTCTAAGATGAACTGTGGTCTTTACGCTGTTTCCTCCACGATACATTATTTCATATCTGACAAAATCATTACTAGATACTCGACATTTCAACAAGATGTAAGCTTCATTATGTATGTGCCCGATTTTCCACGAACCTATGATAACGATCGTACTATCGGAATTCTAAAGGCTTTTCTGAGCAGTGTAGTATTAACAATAAAAGTGATAAAGTAAGCCAATAAAAATAGACTCGGCTGAGCAACTTTGGCTGCGTATTGAAACTAGATAATTATGTACATATGAAAATTTCGATTAGGTGCGTCTGAATAACGGGCAGAATGAGTGATGATATTTAGCACATCTCCTTCATGGTTTATTATTTCTAAATTTGTGCTATTGTGAAAGTTGCGTTTAATCGTTGTAAAAGGCCGTTTCAGAATGTTGAAACATTGAGAAAGAAGATAACGTAGAATTGATAAATTAAAGATAAAATGATAGAATGAAATAAAATAAAACTAAATGATAAAAAACGCAGGAAATGAAAAAAAAGAAAACAAGAATCTATTTTATTCAATGGAGGAAGAAGAAAATAATGAGTTAAGTAATTATTATTACTGAAATACGAAAGAAAACTCAATGTAATGAATTTGCAGTAAACTGCATGAGATACACACAATGAATAACGACAAGTATAAGGATAAGGAGAAACTGAAGACGACAGAAAAGTGGAAGAATCAGTATTAGCGGTGTTAATCTTAGAGAGGACATCTCTTATACTAAGATGAGAAGAGATTTTGAAAATAGCGCCTTTCAAACACTTTTCGTTATTCACTAAAACAAAACATATTTTTACGTTTTCGTTCTTTTTCAATGTCTCCACTATTTCGAAGTACTTTTGTTTTTTACTTTTATATCTAAGTTTTGTTTTCCTTTGGAGAAGTATTTGGGCAACATATTACGTTAAATTATCTTTAACAAAAGCGTTTTTAGTTTGTTTGTTTGTTTGTTTGTGTTTTTACTTTCATGGATTCAATTGTCTCCAGATTTAAAATGATTTGTAAATAAACTGACAGATGTAACCCCATCGACGATCTTCAAATGCGAAGAGAAATTATTGAAAGGACCAATAAATGTAAAGTGCTATTTTAATAGTGGAGTTTCTGATGATGAAAAGGTCAATCAATATTCCTGATTGTGACAGTGCAGATAAAACATAATCTTCGATTAAATTTTACGTGCGTTGAAATTTTACAAAAATAGGAAACACACTAAAATGTTATAAAAAGTCACTCTATTCCATTAACAACACAACTTTTTGGCCAGCCAAAAAGTACAACAGCCCTTGTCAAATGTCAAGTGGTTAAGTTAGAAACAAAGATGGAAATATAAAGGAATGTTCACCTAGTTATTCAAATTAGGTTTATATAACATTTTTATAACATTTTAGTGTGTTTCCTTTTTTTTAACTTTAAAAACAAAATCTATTTTTTAATGTAAGCCTACCACAACAAAAACAAAAATATTTAAAAAAGCCAAGATATTAAAGAAAAAAACTGATTTCAGTTGCATTCAAGATTGTTTATTTTTGATGAAGTTTTATATCAACAGCCTTATTTTATATCTCGTTTCACTTAAGATAAAAAAAAACCCTCAAAAAACAGTAGCTCGAAATACGTTTCCAATAGTGAGAAGGAACAGAAACAAAGATTAGTTTATTTGTGAGACAGAAATAGAAAAACTAAAGAAAATTAAATTTTGAAAACTAATAAAATGAAATTGAAAAACTGTGTGAAGCCAAAAAAATTATTGAAAAATATTTTTAGGAAAATTATTAAATAGACATTGATATTCTTTAGGTTTCCAAGTTACCGGGATCTCATATACGGGCGGATCCACGATTTTTCAAAGGGGGGGGCTAACTTTTCTGAAGGGCTGACTATACCTGTGAGTCTGAAACGCACGCTTTACGCCAGCATTGTATTAGCAATTGAAATCGTCATCTGGGCAATATTAATGTCTATCAGGCAGCCTTTGGATACTCCATTTTATCCAATCTATATTCACAGCTAAAGGGAGGGGCTGAAGCTCCCACTAGCCCCCCCCCCCCCCGATCCGCCTTTGACCTCATATATCTATTAAATTCCTTTACCTGGATTCACATTTGGTATTCTTCAACAAAACATAAAGCTATCAGTGATGATCATGGAGAGAGTTTCACTAATTTTATAATGAAAAAACGACATCCTTCAGCACAAGGTTCTCGGATGATTACTGAACTAATGAGAGATATTTCACAGAAATTAAAAAAAAAAAACAAAAAAAAAACCATCAGTAGCTATTGTGGTGAGTTCATCCTTTTTTTTAAGATTTTATATAAAACTTACTTAATATTAAGCTTGTGGATGATAGACAAAACAAAAATTAAATATTAAATTGCAAAATACTTACAAATTTACTTGCTTTTTTTATATGTAATAAGTAAAAAATACTTAACTTATAGTCAATTCGTTTGCCCAACAGTAGGGAAAAAAAAAAAAAAGATAGTGTAAAATAAGAAAACACCATTTTTACTAAACTCAAAACAACGTCCTTTTTCTCTAAAGCAGTACTTATTTTTCTTTTAGAAATATTTTCAGAAAGACAGATTGCAAAGAGATACAGCAAAATTCCTGGAGGATATTTAAATCTTTTCGCTGTACCAATGAATGCAAGCAAAATAAGTAGCCTAATTATATTCCCTCAAAATCGAGTGAGGATCGAAGGTGCACCTAAATTTAAAAAATAAAAGAATTATCTGCGTTAGCTGTTGTGTTAATGGCATAACATAGGTACAGATTTATTCTACAGATATGAAGTAAGATTCAGAACAAGATGTTTTGATCTGAAATCATTACTCAGGACGAACCCCATATTACTCAGAAACTCAGGAAGCCCATATTAAAATTACCACCTCATTAAAAGGAATAAAATTAAAAGTTTGTTTCTTTCAAACTCCCTTTTACGTAAAATGCAATGAAATACTTAAGAAATCAAATCATCTCATTTATGTGTAGATTACATGAAAGCTCTATTTAAAGAATTAGTTGTCACTTAACAATATTGATACCAAAGCAACACTGTAGAGTTCTCAAATAGAGCTTGAAATGAGGCTGAAGGTGAACACTTCGAATTCTAATTCGGTTACTAATTCGTTATTTATTTGCTGTAATAAAAATCTTTCATTATGTTTTTATTTTAAGCCTTTGTTTTCTTAAAATCTAACATTTCATTCTACTAATAATTTTTGGAATATGTTAATAAATACTTTCTGGCTTGTTATAACTTCCAAAATATTTTTTATCTCATCTTGAATCGCCCTGCGTGAACACATCAACTTTTAGAATGCGGTGAAAAATCAACGAAACACTGTACAACGGGGAAATTTTTCCCCTCACAAATAATATAATGAGCTGGAATTATTGTCCAAGATGCAGATTTACGAGCTACGAACTATTTAATAGACTAAAACAATAATAACAATAATAAAAAGGAGTTTTCTTCGATCTCTTAAATTCGGGATGAAATTTTCAGACAGAGAAAATGATCAAGGAAAATGATATAAAGGCGGGTAGAAAATAGTTTCAAAAAATAAATATCAGTAATTAAGTTCAAAATGATTGGTTATCGGGAGCAACTTATAACAAGGATTGTCTAAAACCAGAGTTACAGTTTACAAGAGACGAACTATTTATTTGGATGTTCCAACATTCTTATTCCAATAAGACTCCAAAGAATATTGTAAACTAACTTTTTTCACAAAAAAAGTTGATTTTTGTCAAATACCTTACTTTGCTTTCAATCTAATTAGAATTTCAAATCCTTTAAGAATCGGATCCAGATTCAAAAATTACTGAAACAGGAATGTTTTTTTGTTTTTTTTCCCAATCTTGGGAACTTTAAAGCCAGAACTTTAGAAATTTTGATCTCAAGCTAACTTAAATATTAGATCTTGTAGGTAACAACAGACGATTGTAACTTACCTAAGATGCTAAATCTAAAGCTAAAGGATTTCTAGATATGAATTTTAAAGGTTCTACCTCCTACTAGTAGTGGAACATCCTCTACAGAGATTATTCCTCCCTTCTCCTCATATAATGCGAAATGCATTTACATAATAAGGTATTGATTTGGAAAACTGATTTTGTAACATACAAATTCATACATGAAGCCACTTCTAAAAAAAAGAAATATTCTCAAGAGTGATAAAGTATTAAGTCAATGCATGTTTCTCAGTCTCGGTTGTAGTAATTACTAAAATATTTGCGAATATTTTGCGGATCTGAAAGAAAAAGAAAAAAGAAAACGGAAAAAACAGAAATTAATTCATTAATTTTCTTTCCAATATCTTGAAAAGTCATAATTTATACGGCTTGTTAGTTTATTTAATTTAGAACTTTAAATAGTGAAAAATGTATAAAAAATGTTAATAAAGCTAATAAAATCGAAATGTAGCTGTCTAATATTTGAAATGTAGGCCTAAGCTGTAATTCAAAATTTAAGGAATGGAATAACCTCCATTCCCTACCTCTCCCAGGGTCTACAAATTAAGCGTATGTCTCGTCAGTTTTTAATGGGCGAATGGTTAGATCCTCTGTCAAGTTTCCTCCTAGTTAAATATGAACTAAGCACCCAAAAATTTATGGTAAATAAAAGCGGTAATATACATGACTGAAAATTACTTTACACGGAGTGGAATTAGTTAATGGAACTGCCATCACAGCTTCTTATGTAATGAAACCTCTTACATTTTTTTCCCTCAATTTTTTTCCTACCAATATAATTTCAGACTTTCGTAACAAGAGTATCAATCGATAAGAAATATTGTAAACAATGCATCCGAAAATGTCATAGACTAAAAATTACAAATTAGCATTTAACATTTTCTGATGAATTAAGCAAAATGGCATTTTTGAAATCTGCCTATCGAATGAAATGCAGAAATTATTTTGGAACATTATTGAACGTAGTTTCCCAAATTCCTTTGCGAAATCGAACGAGTTTCGGTAGTGACCAAAAAGTCTATTTTAAATTAAAAACATTCTATTGCATTGAATTGATAATATTTAGAGAAAATACGTTTTTGAAAGACTGTTTTTATTGTGACGATAAATGTGTAATGGTTCTTCGTTTATTTGAATCGAAGAGTGCAATTTCTTAGTGAAGACAACATATTTCGAAGGATCAGTCAATTGTCCTGTAATCTGAGGTAAATAAAATGGGTTACAACTAAAAAATTTCCTAAGTTAAAGAGAATTCTAGTTGAGCTTTAAGCTATTAGCCATTTATGATCATTTCTGTCACAAAGGGGCTGTTTCAATTTTTTTATTGTATATCAGCGTGATTTATACTCTACCGCTGAAATACTTAATTTCATCGAGATTCCTGCTCATTCCAGCACTTTTTAACCTCGTGGAAAGACATCTTTAATTCCAAATAAATTGGTAACTGAAAGAAAGTATAGTAGATATTTTAAATTTAAAAACTATTATTACTTTTTTTTTTATTGCAATCGAAAAAGAATTTCACAATACCCAAGAAAATGAGATATGTTTCATTACTGTTTGCATTACAAAGAAGCAACACTTGTTGGAATCGTTTTCGGTTTATAAATCATTCGGTTTCACCATAAATAAGCGAACACAAAGTAGGACAACGAAGGCCAAGTTTTGTTACGCGAGATGTGTCTCAATCAATCGACGGACTAATCTGCATCGAATTTCCGTGTTCACAGCTGAGCGACTGTGGTCTTTCAACAAGAGGAGGGGTAGGGGAGAGCACTATTCCAGATCGGATTGCAGTTTACGCATATTACCCTCATAATTAACAGGAACAAAAGGGAGCGAACGAGTGCCTGCCAAGAGGACCGCGTGCTAAGCTTCTTACGGCATTGAACGACTTTCTGAATAGTCAGTCGGTCCCTGATTCCGCCCACGCTCCCCCATCTCCCATCCAGTGGGAGGAGGGGAAAACCAATCTGTCGTTGGCGGAAGCGTAGGCCGATTACAAGGGAATGGAGCAAAACTGATAGCCCTATTTTTGATTCCAGCACTGACAAACAGGTGAAGTTATCCCTGTCCGAACAGTTGACCGTCCTCAGAAATCACGCTGTAGATCAAGGGCAGGTTAGTGACAGTAAATGGACCACTGAGAAACACAGAGAGATTTTTCATGGCAATGTCGAGATTTCTAGTAAAACTGTAATTAAATAATTAATAAATAGATGTTGATTAGCAATTTCAGATATTGCAATCCAAAGTAAAATAACACAAACATAACTTTACGTTTAGCATTTGCTCAGTAAAGGAGAAATGTCAGATATCAAAGTTGATAATATATCGCAAACATGTGATAAATATATCAAGATTCAGACTAATCATGTAATCTGTTTTTGTCTGAAATTTCTATATAGAACATGCTGTTAATAAAATGACTGAACTGTTGTCTTCATCATTTTCTTAACAATGTTTTTAATATAGATATTGCATGTCTTTGCTACATAAAATAAATCAATCCAGGAACAAAGTTAACATCATTAAATGTAAATTATTACAAACTACTACTATTCTTTTCAAAGTAGATTAAGTATATATGCGCAAGTTTTCTCTAGGAACGTAAAAAGGATGCATTACAAAAGAAGATTTTTATCGAAAAATTTTAAAAGCGAGTTCATGAGGCTGCAAAGTCATCATTGTTATTACTAATGTTACAATATTTATATTACAACTTCAATGGATTTTTTTTTATAAATATCACAAAAACCTTTAATACTTATAAATTACTTGTAAAAAAAATAGCAATTGTACATTGTAA
Organism: Thereuonema tuberculata; assembly: GCA_023159025.1. Classification (NCBI taxonomy): domain Eukaryota; kingdom Metazoa; phylum Arthropoda; class Chilopoda; order Scutigeromorpha; family Scutigeridae; genus Thereuonema; species Thereuonema tuberculata. The sequence goes on along the minus strand of JAFIDM010012231.1, from coordinate 126,970,320 downwards.
ATCACTTATATCTGTTTATTTCAGAAAACTATGAGGTATTAGGAAAATTATTTGTTACTCGCCGTCGTACGTCGAATGATAATTTCTCGTAATTATGATTTTCCTGTGGACAATCGCAGGCTATTAACAATAAACCCACCTTTAAACTTTAGGTTTCGATAGAAACATGATTAATGACTATTCTCTTCGCTGTAACTATTTATAGTCTGCATTATCAAGTTAACTTTGTTATAGTTTCGGATGATTCTCATCATAACTAGGATTGGATTAAGGAACGGAAGTGCAGCCATCAACAAGGGGAGTTTTTTGCAAAAAGAAAAATTCTATTATTTGTAAGTAATAAAAAAAGTTGCTAAAAAAATTAACGAGTTAATTGTACAGAACTGATTACGATTTTTATCTTGTTTTGTTTAAAGTTTTAATTGATTTTTTTTGTAATCAATGATTCGTAAGGGATGGTATGGTCTTGAATTCTTCCCCTTTTACCAATGTCATTAAATAATAAATATAATTATATATAATGCGTTTATAAATGTAATAATAGAAAGCGTTCAACTACACCCAATAATCTGTGAATTGTTGTAAAAACAGTGAAAATTTGAATTAGGGAAAAAAAATTGAGAGAGAGAGAGAGAGAGAGAGACTGATTTTTTTTTCCATAATTCGAATTAATCACTGCTTTTAAATTTCCACAATTTAATAAATAAAGATAAAAAACAAGATAATATTCTAATGCTTTTAGACAGTGTCAAAAGCAAAGCGGCCCCATAATATGCACAATTGTATAAACAAAATAATTAAAATCAAGAGCATATAAATGCAAGACCGTTCCTTTATATTTTACAGGCAAGCTATAAACTAGGGACCGCTAACACAATGCTTAGTGCATCATTTGGATATGTTAAAGAATTTATTAAACAATACGTTTGTAAATATTAATAATGACTCCCTGTTGGCAATTGTTAGTATTGTTATGTATGAAGCAGCAGTATTATTACTCTGTTAATTGTTATCATTATTACTAACACTGCTATGGAAAACGGGAGTCAGGGAGTGGTCCTACAGGTCTGATTTTTTTTACGTGGTCATTTACTTTTTGATGCTGAACACAATGGTGAAGGTTTCAATCTAATATCTCTAACCATTTGGCCGCTACAGAGCGTGATATACAGTGTGACAGACAGACAACACAAAAGCAATAGCGGTTCCCTATGTTAACTGTAACATGGGACCGCTAAGAAAGAACTTATATTAAAAACATAAGCCTTTGGACTTTGGTAAAAAAGTAACTTTGATATTTTTAATAAATCTTGGTGAAATAGATAATGTATTCCCACAGCTTCTACAGTTATGAATGTCGTTATTTTCATTTGCTTAATAAATAACAGAGGATAAATTCAAGAAAAATTTTCAGCTCTCTTTGTTGCCAATACAGTGCATGAGCAGAAATTAAACTGTTGGAGTCTAATTCACTGTCTGCAAAAGTAATTGCAAAAGACTTTCCTTCTTATACCATCCAAGCTGAAACTCTTGTGAATTTCAGCTATTGGAAAATTCAATATTAATTCGGATCGTAAGTTTTCTCTTTAAAGAGAAATGGTTTTTTTTTTTTTTTCCTTATACATTACAGCTGTTCAAAGCCGATACAATACTATCCTGTATATTGAATTAATATACGAAGCTTGACCTAATTGCATTCAGAGTCAAGGCTTTATTTTAATTACACTTTTTTTTTTTAACTATCACACAATTAGTACTAATCTTAAATTAATTGATATCTATTTTAATTAAAACAATAAGTCGTGAAACTACTGCAGGGTTTCAACACTATATTTTTCTTTTTTAATTTTTTTTTTTAAGAAACATGAATTCTTGGCAGTTTCTTTTTTTTTTTATATTATTTTTTTAAATTTAATAATTACTATTTTTCTACTGTACTCAATGTTGTGTGAAATTTACGCAGAATTGGGTTGGTTGAAATCGCTGTATCAGTGCTTATATCTAACACCTTTGCTCCCAAACTTCAGATAGTAATCTTACATTCGCTATACGGGGCAGATATTTGACAATAATAAACTCTGCAAATTATTCCACTTGATCCGGCGTTATTAACAAGCTTAATTTCCAAATTAATACAAGGGTTTTCATAAAATTGAGTTTCATATTAGTGTGAAATTTTCTAAAAAAAACTGCTACTGTTTAAAGAATGTTAATTCTACAAGAAAAGGAGTCGTCTAATGTAGGCTCCAAGTTCGGACTTGAACTTCTTGTTAGCCTGAAAACAAAGAGATATTTCCAGTATATTGTGTACAAGAATTCACAAGTGTACAGCGGGTCTTTTTTCTCAAAAACTATATGAAAACACGATTCTGTGATTAATTAAGTTATTAATTAGTGAATTGTCACAACAATAATTATCTCAAAAATTGACTAAATTTTCTCAGGAATACTTTAAAATAGTTAGTTTAAGCTTAATAAATATTGATAAAATTTAGTAAATCAATAAATCCGATCGATATTTAAATAAGCATCACAATACGTTCCGTCGTTCAAAACATGTAATTAATTAAAGAATTACTTTAATTCTTTAATTGGATCTGATCCCCAAATTTCAATCACCTGATAATCCTACCTTTAAATTTTTATACTTTTTAATGCATGTAGTTTCGTGCAGTGGCAAGATAAAAATATTAAAAATACCTTCAATTGATAAATAGATAGAAACAAAACAAAATAAATAAAATGGTCATTAAATAGTTTATTCATTTATTGCTTTCAGGAGGCGGAATGATATCTTTTCCAAACCTTTCACATGTTTTCCAATTTTCACTTTTAAAAGTAACTTAATTGTAAAAAGTAATCCTTGATTATTTTTTTTTTGATTGTATTAAGAATTAAATAAACATGCTTAAATTTAAAATTACATAAAAATAAACAAATAACAATTCCGATGAGAGGTTCTTAAACCATCTAAAAAAATAAGTCATTGATGTAAGAAACCGGAACTACTAATTATACTGTAATTCTTCATATTCTGCAGTGTAGTTTTTACTTAAATTGCTATTGCAAAAAGGGTATATTTTAATTTAACCTGCTTTTCTCTTTATTGTGCTATTCTATTCTATACTGTGTTGAAGAAACGTTAATCATGTTTCCAAATGCTTTTTATTTACAATATAGAAGCAACTTTTTAAGGTATTTCTTAGCATTGTTACAGAACACCGGAATGGTTGAAAGCTGGTAAGGTTTTTTTGTGACAAGTAAAATCAACAGCATCAAGAAGATTCTTCCATAACATTTCTTAAAGTTAAATTTTATTTTAAGAAATGACTAACAAGAACCATGAAGATATAAAAGAAATGTTAATAAATAGCTACTAATGTACGAAGCAAGCACTTAAATTAATTGAAACTTTAAGAAGCTTAAATATGTGAGAATGCAATTTCTTTGAAGTGTAATAGCATAACCTTAAGTTAGTTTCATGGAATTTTTATAGTCAATAAATTAAGCTCTATGTAATATAGATTAGGTTTGGTTAAGTAGTGATAGGAATATTGATAATATTTTCTTAATACTCAGTTTTATGCAATAAACAGCTATCATAAATAACATTTAAGAAAGATTGTCAATGGAAGAAATCAATGATATTGATCTTCAAGATAAACATCTTTACGTTTGAGGGAATGTATTCTAGCTGTATTATTAAATAATTGAAATTAATGTTATAAATTAGTTAAAATTGCTTTTCTATATGTTATTTGCATCGTTGAAATAAATTACTCATTCTTTATTACATTTTATGGGGATTAAACAGTTTAATCAAAAAGTGTGCTTATTTTTTTCTTTAATTCTCTTCTCTTTTTTTTCTGGATTCAATTGTTAATGAAAGGCAGAGCGACGATTAAATTCCATTGGGAAGGGACAGGCAGAGGATGAAGGAGATGATGAGAAATCAGCTTCCTTTTCTGCGTCTCCATTGATTTGATCCCTGTTTCAAAAAAAAAAAAAGACTTTTTTTCCCTTCCGTCTTCCTTTTCGTTGTAAATCGAAATGCTAATGGAAGCAGAACATCTTCGACGGTGGAACACATTGCGAGAAATTAAAGTGACTTGGTGCGTCGGGGAATTGAACGCGATGAGGGGGTGGGAGCCTGTAGCCTTTCACTGCTCCAGATTACTAGACGCCAACGACAAAAGAGCGCCGTAGCGAAGTATCAGATTCGATTGGGTTTTCTTTTGCCAAAGAAGTTTCTTTGGCTCATGGGTTAACGATCAATTAGGTGAGCGGTTCAAAACCAAAACTTTATGCAGCAGAACTTGAAAAGTAGGAAAGTTCTTAACGAACTCGTAAACCTTGTAAAGCTATTGTTGCTCGCCAGAAAGATTAGAATAAGCATTGGATCAGGCCATTTTGACTAGAAATAGGCCACTGAGAAAAACTCTACCAATTCGAGTCTGTGTGAATTGTTTTCGACTCGTGTGTCTTTCCAATGTGCTTGGCAGGGGGCCCAGCGCCACAGACCCGCTCTTTCTTCCGCCTCTATCACGTGATCAGTATTGTTGGCGTTCAGTGGGTGTGAAATGGAGTATGCGTTGTCCCTCTTATTATTGCTGACCACACCTGTCATCGCAGGATGTTGCGTCGGAGGAAGAAGAGCAGCGCCGCATAGCGGGAAGGGGCTTATTTTTCTTTTCTTTCACTTTTAATCGACCCGGGAGCGATTATCCCGTTGTAATTGCCCGTAATTCGAGTCTCAGCGGGAGCCATTGAGCCTGGCCTTCGTCCGTCAGTTTCAGGCCGTTTAATTGCGAGCGGCAGCGAATTGGATTCTGGCGCGCGGATCGGCGGTGCCCCGTCGACATGTCATCCGCACGCGACGGAATTGCACCGAGATCTCGTGCTTTGGCTGTTGCCTTCGCCTCGTCAACCAATGAAACGTCGGCGGCGCAGTGACATCATGAGCGATGCTGTGCTATTAGCGAATGGAGTCGCGTCGGGCGTTGATGTACACCTCCCTCCACCCTGCCCCGCCAGTTCGACCGCGCTCTCTCTCCCTACCCCCGCCTCCGCTAAAAATTAGCCGCGGTTAACGCGTGGGATCAGAGTGAAATTTGATAGACGATCGGCCGACAATAAACCGTCGAAGTCGCTGCTACCGAGATCAGGTCGCCGCCCAAGTCTCTCTCTCTCTCCCTTTCACATCCCTCGCACGAGGAAGAAGAATCCCCACCTGGAACCACGGCGTCGTCCTCGCACAGAACCCCGCCGCCGACGGCGTCGGCCGCCAGGACCGGCTTCCCGTGTCCCGTCGCGTCGTACCCGGACGAGGACACGACAAGCGGGGTCACAGTGTGGAACACCTGTCCGCCAAGATCTCACACCATGGAGTCACCCACCCGAGCAGGTAAGAGCAGCTGTTGCCAGCAACAAACACTGGCAGCAAAAGCAAGAATTTATCCATCTAATAATAGTAAAAAATAGATATTAGCTTAATCTGATATTTCAAATAGAAAAGGGGATGACTTTAATTTCTGAAATACACTTTTGACATTTCTTTTCAAGTCTTTATTGAAGTAAAGTTCCACAACAACGATTACTATTCAAAATAATAAATTAAAAGAATTCTATTTCTCTATACGGAATTCTTTCATTAAAGAACAGGAATTTTTTAAAGAATAAATGAATTTTTATTCTTTTATTTATTAAATAAATTTTTAAAAGAATCTCGAGAAAAAAAAAAGCAAAGAAAAAGAGAAAAAAAAAATTATTTTCCTAAATATAAGATTAAAGAAAAAAGTTCAAAAATAAGCTTAGTTGTAAAGGAAATGAAAGGCAAATTAAGAAGCTCTACGTTTCTTTAGGATGTTAATTTTTAAAGAACTTATTATTTATTAATTAATTTATTTATTTATTGACAATTAAAAAATCAACTTCTACATTACCGGTATTTTAGTTGTTATCGTTGTCGCTTATAGAATTAAATCGAACTAAAAAAAATTGAACTTGATTGGCCCAAGTGCATTTCTTGTCTTATCTTCTTCGTCTTTTCTTTTGTTTTTTTTTTCTTTTTTAGAGAGATTTGTTGATAGTTTATTCAGTATATTTTAAAACTACTCTATTAGTACTCATTATAATTTAGTAAGCGTATTCTGCCATAATAAAGTATGGAGATTTTATCATTCGTTAACTGCAGTTAACTACGATAACTACGGTTATCAACTACGAACCCTAAAATGAGAATTTTTACAATTCAACCGCTGATAATTTTATACGACATCGTTACTTTTAATTGATTGATGTTAATAGTAAAAAAAATTGAATAACATTTTTTTTTTAATTGTAAACAAAATACTATTTTTCACCTTCATTGAAGATCATAAAGGAAATAGCAGTGATCCCAAACAGAAAACTGATAGGAATACATTGACTAAGGTTTTAAAAAACTTTCATGAATCGTATTCAGCAAATATTGAAAATACGCTTCTTCGTTAGTAAGTGATATCTGAAGAACTTTAAACATAAGATCATTTCTTTCCAAAGCAAAAAAAAAAGCTTGCTACTATTTAAGATTACCATTATTTCAACTACTTTTTAGTTACAAATTGCAAGAAACTTAGGTTTAATTGAAATAAATACTCATCATCCATTCTTAAAATTAAACAATTTTTCTTTCTCAATTATTTTTTTTAATTAATTCAGAACAACATCATTAATTGCAATTTCAAATTAACACCATCTAAATTTTTGACATATTATTTTATTGTGCCCCACCCCCTCCTCCTTTTTTTTTAACTGAATGACATTACTTGATTTTCAAGTAGGCTATTACAGAAATGTCAACGCTTTAATATTTAATATTTATAAATATCATAAATAGTCTATATTTTTGCTATCTAAAATTAGTTAAAAATAATTAATTTCAATCTGAGTTTTTATAATATAACTTAGTAAAGTAAAAGTTCGGTATTATTTTCCCTGAAATTAGATTCTCATAGAAAAGAAAATCCAGAAAAAAAAAACTACATAAAAGTAGGCTTATTTCCTATATAAATTAAAAATTAATTCTAAATTTTAAGTGAAAAAAAGATACAGAGATTCTAAAATTTAAATTATAAGTTTTAGATTACAAAATATAAACAAAAAGTAGGCCTAATGAATTTATTTGCTGAAAGAAAAAAATAATGAAAATTTAGCATTATTTTATAAATTGTGTATTTTAGCAAACGTAATATTAAATGTTATTTGAAATTAATGTATGAGCATAAATGACCGTCAAATTTCGTAAAATCTAATTCTGCATCTATTAGAAAATACATTATGTATCCTTTGAAGGATAATGATTTTAACTTTCTTTTTCATTAAAGTAATCTGAAATAAATAGTTTCTTACTAATTAGACCTCATAAAATTATCTCAATTATTATGATATTATTTTTTAAATTAACTCAGGCGTTGCAATGTTAATAAATGTTTGCCTTTCCGTCCTTTTTCATGGTATTTGTTAAATGAATATTTAAGAAGAGTTCGATTAATATGATAACATTAACTTTTAATTAATTAAACTTAAATTAAAATGTATCCTTTTTTTAAATTCAATTTAATTTCAGTTATTTTTAGAATTCAGGAGCGATTTCATTAGTCTTCAGGCTTGGCTTGTAATTTAGAAAAACTAGGGAATTGTTTGATTTTAAATAATACGAATTGATTATTGTCTGAATGGTAGATAATCAAAACTCTCTAATGCAACTTAAATTTTTTTCATCAGCTTAATCAACCTGTGGACATAAAATTGATATTTGTAGGCTATTACTTGCTTATTAAAGCTGAAATAGTTGTTTGCAGGTCAACGGTTTCGTCAGCGTCTAGTATTTCGATTATCCTCATCTCGACGAACATACAGAACGCGAGCAGCAGCAACGAAGATATTCTTATAGTAGAAAATCTACAAGCAGTTCTGCCATATGTGGCATAAGAACTTTTTATTTTTCCTTAGTCTACTCAGTACTTTTGCCTGGAGATGTTATCTTATCATATATATGTATATATAAAGAAATCAATACACTTGAAGAGATGAATTGCACTGAACATTTAAAGGAAATTATAGGATTGCTTTTCTTTTGACATCGAGATTGTCCTGTTCTCAAGAGATACGACTGACAACTTCAGGGCTGTTGTTCTACTCAGCCGTAGCAAATGAAAGATGTTTGCGGGCAAAAATCTTAGTGATATTCTACAGTTAGAAATAATGAGAAAAGTCAAATGATGAAATGATGAATGACCAAAGAGAAATTGGAAAGCTTATTTTCATCACTGATCTCAAACTTAGCTTCCATGTAAACTGACTTTTGTTTTACTGACTTAGTAAAACAAAATATTTACATGTTTACATTTAAAAAAAACCCTCATTATTGTTATTATGAATACTGCTTTTCTTTCAGTTATTAGATGTTCAGTAATTATACTTTATGTATTTGCCGTATATTTGAAAGTTATTCTACAATCTGAAGACTGTGTTACCGTTTATGTTAACTTTTCATAGGATTGTAATTGATACAACTGAGAAAGAGATACGAAACTATCAGTTATCTGCAATCACATGACATTTAATTTAATTAAAACTTAATTTAAGCACTAATTTAATCTTCTTAACCAGAAAGGAATTTGATATGATAAAAAAAGTGATTTAAAATGAGTTCACTTTCATACTTGGAAGTCGAAAAAATGCAAGTAAAAATAGAAATTAATAATAAATTATTTACCTAAATAGCTCAAAAAGTTATATTCTAAATGCTCGAAAAGCAAAAGTCAGTAATCATTATAAACGGATAAAAATAAAGCAAACACAGAAAAAACAATTACAAATTCAACTGAAAATAGCAAAAGAGTGGATAATTTAGAATATCTCGCAGGATATTATAATGTAATTAAATTGAGGCTAATATTCAATCCGAAAAAAAGTATTTTAAATATAAAATATTAAAATATAAAATATATTTTTTAAATATAAAAAGATAAAGGAAGAAATATTTGTTGATTGCAGAAACGTCTACAAAAAAATTGCCAAGAGGATTTAAAGAGAAAAACATCCCATATTCTTACGGAAGTTCTCTATTTCTTCCAAAGACAGAACGGGATCATTGGCTCGTAATAAAAGAATAGAAAAAATGTCCTCAAACGAACAATAAGTTTGTGATGAAAGTGAAGAAGAATTACTAAATCATTTCATTCTAAAACGTCCATGTTTTGAAAAAAAAACACAAACATTAGAACTTTTTAAAAATGTAACTTTAATATCAGCAAATGCAAAAAAGAACTGCAAAATCCTTATATTGGGTTTTAAAGGAGAAACTGAAATAAAACTAAAACTTCCTTAAATGTATTTGGATTACGAGAAAAAAAATTCTACTTAATAAGAGATCATGCTTCAAAAAAATCAATGAAAAGTATATCCTTACGCAAATACATACATATATTCAAAGCCAGAAATCCTAGGATTCTCAGGTATTAAACAAAATTAAAAGTGGATAACAATATTGTAAAATCTAATCTAGCACTGATCTACGGTAGAATGGAAAAATAAAATTCTAAATCATAAGTAAATTCTAAAAAGTCGTCAGCAAACTCAAAAATTCGGAGGAACTATCCTCGTAGTTTATTAGAATATTTTAAAAAGAAACAACAGATGGAGAGGGGTATTGGAATCTGACTCCTGGTCTTCAATACCAGCCTTATGTTTCTACTGAATCAATAGACTTACCAAGTACAACTATGTACTCACTCTCTCAGGATCTATCCAAGAATGTCTTCATATAGAAGCAGATAAATCAAATTATATCATTTACTTTTTTTTATATTAAAAACACACAAAAATTAAACAGTTTGAAAATTAAACATTTGTTTTATTACATAATTGGAAAAGTTCTAAATTCTAATGGCTCTCAATCGTTAGAATTCTATTTTGAAATCGGTTTTTTCAATGTAATGGACATCAACATACGGATGATCAGTTCTTGTGAAAAAAGACAAAAAACAAACCCTTTGGATACTTCTTTTAATTTCGAATCAAATGAAATATTTAAATTACGACATTATAATGTTTAATTTAAGTATGAATGATTGTTGATTGTAAGAATTGCAATTTCGAAGAAGCAGTTAATTAATATCATATTAATTTAAATTTTAATATGAAATTCAGTTGCCATATGTTAACAAATGAGCAAAAAAAAAAAAACCACATAATCAACAGCAAGTAAAAATATAAGTAGCAGAAGTAAAAATTCACACACATTAAAAATACAAGCACTTTCCAACCGACCTGCGCTTCCTTGTCAAGTACAATGAATAACTTGAATAGGTATTCATTGTATTTGCGCAGGTCGCTTGGAAAGTACTTGTATTTTTAATGTGTATAAATTATTTTATCCGTAATTCTGTGGTTGCCTGAATTTTTACTTCTGCATCATAGCGACAAACACGTTAAATATTATTTTAATTTTAAAAATATAAGTATTTCAATCATTTACATTTTAAATTAACTTGATACATGAAGTTATTACAGAAAAAGATATTTTTTATACGATTTATACATGTAATAGGCATTAATTTACATTAATTTTAACTTTAATTTGTTTAAACAAAATTTACCAAATTCAGATATTTGTAAAATAAAAAAATTAAAAGATCTTGACAGACATTATGGCTGTAGTAATTGTCTCAATTCGTGTAAAATTAGGATACTTAATTTTTTTCTACATAATCCGTATCGAAATAACAAACAGTGCTTAATATTTTATCCTAAATAATTTCTTCTGAATCCTTCATAATTAAAACAATAAATAAATAAAAGTCAGACTATCAGACTCGTTAAATATTATACTCGTTATACCCGTTAAATATTCAGTTTAAAAGTCTTTTTTTATTCAATATCTAGCTAGGTCTCTTCAAGTGAGATTGTTAATAACTTAGATAGGCTTATTCTAATTATGTGTGAGTGTTTTATTTTATTTATGTATTTATTCTTTTTAATTTTTACAAAATATGTCGAAGCTAGAAACGTTAAGTATATGGCTAAAATGTTTATCACCATGCGCAGGTATAATATTAATATAAGAACATATTATGTCTATGAATAGCCTTTGCGAATAACAAGGAAATTTGCAAGATTACAATGAAATTAAAGATAAATTTTGAGTTAGTCGATTTAAGCTTGAGAAGACCTAATTGATATATCTTATAGAGAAAATGTAAAGAAGAAATAAATAAATAAATAAATAAATAAATAAATAAATAAATAAATAAATAAATAAATAAATCGTGCGTTCTTAATTTTTCAAAAAACCTTGTCACGCGTGAAAGCAAAGATTCTCAGGAAGATTCGAACCTTTTTTCAATTGGATGTAACTCAGATGTTTTAATAAGAATACCAGCAAACCTAAAATCACTAAGATAGTGATATTTTTCTATAATTTTCAAAAAAAAAAAAAAATCTGTATTGATGTAGTCGTACGATCAAGGTTCGAATCTAAGAACTGGCTGAGATGTTTCTTTTTCGTCTTGTTTCTTTTCTGTCCATGAGTATAATGTAGATTTCCTGATTTACCCTGGATATGGTTATCCTGGACAACGATGCAATTGTCCAGGGTCGTCTACAATTTCTGGGTTCCTTTGAAGGCGAATGAGTCTGACCTGTGGAACCAAAGCAACATTTCACTGTTGGTTTCATTTCACTGGTCAGACCGAAAAGCTTAGCTTCATTCGCCTTCAAACGAACCTAGAAATTCAGTATAAGCTACTGTGAAATTTTAGATTTCATACCGAAGAGTTCTTACTTAAATGTGTATATTTAATCTAGATATTGAATTTAATCATATTCCAAAATGAAAAAAAAAAAAAAAAAGTAAGACTCAAACTTAAACAAGTATATATTTCATAATAACGAAAATAAAAAAAGGCAATACCGAAAATTATATTTTCAAAATTTAATTTTCAAAAGCAATATTTTTCTTCAAATTTTACCTCCTGTTTCTTTTTTATCTAATGGTCGTTTAAATTTAAATATATATATATATATTTAAAATTTTAAATTTTAAAATTACGAAATTCTGCCCATGAAACATTTTCATAGCGTTCGACTGATTAGTAATTTGTTATTTCACAGTTGTTTCAGCTCAATCCTTGTTCAACATTAGTCTTATTTTAGCTGGAGAGTATTTTTGATTTTCTGTACATTACGTCGCTAATTTGTGTGAATGGTGAGATTTTATTCTATTTGATAGTAATACAATCAATACACAAATAATATCTCACTAAAAGCTTCCGTGATTTAATTTTTCGCCAGGGCAACGCAAGGTCACATTTGCTAAATTTCATTACGATAATTTAATAAATATACTAATCATATAACCATTAACACACGTAATAAAGTAACTGAAAGTTAAATATAATGATTTAACAGTACTACTTTTTTTAATTATTGTAAATCAGTTTTAATTCAAAACTTATTTTATAATTACTCAATTTTTAAAGAATCGTCAAAGTACTTAAAGTAATGTTGATTAACTCTTATTGGATATTTGATGGATAATTCACGATATGCTGTTCTCTAATTAACGAACCCAAAAAACGAAATACAGATAATTAGCAGTGCATTATATTTACCGTATTTTAAGCAAAACACTAGTACTAATTTCAAAAGAAAACGAAAATTTTCAACATTCATTCTTTAATTTTAGTTTAGTAAAAGCATTCTTCAAATTGTCCGAAATTTTACAAAGATTGATTATTATTAAGATAATACCTTTATTATCAAAGTGGATTAAAAAAAAAATCGCAAAAAAAATGTATATGCTATCTGAATTTAATTTTTTTAGTATTAGACATGTATTCAGAAATAGGTTAAAATACAAATAAATAAATAAATAAATAAATAAATCAATAAATAAAATTGTATTTCAATTGTCATCAGAGCTCTCTTTGAAAAAATAAATAAAAGTTAGATTAGGAATTCATGTTCTCTGATCATTCATTCATTTTTCGTCCAAAACTCGACAAATCACAAAAGCATTTGCCACAAGGAAGGATTACTCTATTTTAACAAATATGTTAAATTATGGTTTAATATTTAAGAGCTAAAATTGATATTTGTATTGTTCTTGCGTATCTCAGCACTTAACACTTTGAATTCTTGATTATTTAGTTTTTTTATTTTATCTTTTTTCATATTAGAAAGTATAGGATACATTCGTTAGATATTTGTTCTGTTAATAATAAAATTCTGTTTCGAAATAAAGCTACTTAATGCACTCAAAATGATTGAAATATTATACAGATATTAAGAAATGGAATGTTGACAGTCAACAGATTATTTACGTTCCCCTTTAACTTTTGAGTGAACTTACAATAATGTTCTGTTGTGCTTATGTCTTTTTCTTTGATGTGAAATTCTTTAAGGTTCATTTCTTTTCACATTTAAAAGTAGATGCTTCGATTTTCATTAATAAGCAACTCTTGGAAAATCCTTTGTTTTAATTTATCCCAAAGTCTACAAATAAGCCGAAGTTCATGATTATGATAATAGATCCTAGAAAACGGACATTCCCTTATTTATTTACTCCCAAACATAATTTCTTATAAACAATAGAAAATTGAGTTAGTTACAAATATCACATCAAAAAGCATTGTTTCTTCTACAATATTCAAATTATTTTTTTTATCACTTAAAAATCAAAATAATAATAGAATTAAGCTTACATTTAGATATTTTATAGTAATAATATCCACCCTCTAATGTGTTATTATTAAATTTCAGTTAATGCAAAAATATGCTTTTTTGTTTTGTTCTTATCTAAAGATCTTTCTATCACAAAACATGTATTTGGAATTGAAATTCTGAATGATAGGAATAGTACCTTTAGAAAAACAATAAATTAATCTCATTCTAATTCAGAATTCAGTTTATTAAATTTGCAACAATTAATAATTATTTATTTATTTATTGTATCTTTCTTTTTTTTTTTTCCTTAAGTTTTAATTTAATTTTAATTACAGGTTTTAATTTAATTTTAATTACAGGTTTTAATTTAGATTTTTACTAAAATATTATCGAAGTTTTTGCAAGATCTGAACTGAAAAGAAAAGTTGCCTTTGAAACGAAAAAACCAAAAATAAATAAGATTTTGAACTATTTAAAATCGCGAATACTTTAGGAAAACTCTGATAAATTAATAGTCTGATTTTATTTTAGAAGCTTTCTTTTATTAATTAAGGTTGAATTATTCCCGTTCTCCTAATTCAGATTATTCTAAAAATTGACTGAATCAGATGAAGTATTTGTTTGAAAACGTTCCTCTTTCAAAATTACAGCAAAATTAAGTTTTGTGTCCTGACTGAATTCCAGATATAGGATTGAGAATTAAGATTCGGTCAGGACCAGCATTAGTGGGGCGTGGGAGCGGGGGGGGGGGGGTTAATAAAGTACAGTTCGCGGATACCGAGTGGTTTGTATTTTTCAGTTGTTGTTTTTTTTGCTTGTAATACAAACCTTGGGATAAAACGTACTTATTGTCAAGGATTTTATTAGTATGGTATGATTCTATGTATTTATAGCTACCATACTGAAACCTTAATGGTAATGTAAATTTTTCAATAAAGGTCAGAAATAAGAACTTAAAATCGTAATCTACAATCATCCATCATGTACATAGTTTTAAGAATCAAATATTCAGATTTGCACATTTCTAGATCCTTTTAGTGGGACTTGTCATCTAACCTGGTACCAAGTTACAGATTTCGATAAGTAAGAGAGCTGGAAAAAAGTAGGCTTATCTAACCTCTATATTTTTTTTGTATTCAGTTTCAATTATTCAAGACCCAAAACACAGTTTTGTTCTTATTTGCAGACTCAAAACCTAAGATTCATTTATTAAATTTTCTGTATCTTAATTGATAATTATTTTCAGTGAGCTTTTTTTTTTCATATGCAGAATGGGTTTTGTTTAATTTTTATTTAACTTTAAGGCAAAAAAATGAATTATATATGTCTTGAACTATATCGTAAAGATATCTTTTTTTTTTAATCTGTAACTTTTTTTATATCCTCGACCATTAAACTTTCATTCAATAAAAGTAAATCCACCTTATCCCATTTATATAGAAGTAGTGAAGGCAACAGAGAAAGTAATAATGGTAATCGTTATAAATTTTAGGATTGTTATTATTATAATTATTACTAATTATTATCAGATAACTAAAACAAGGTAGGGATAGCGATTAGTAAATCAATCACAATGCTTCGCAACGTCTTCTGATACGTCTATGAAAATATAATTGATATTGCCTTAATTTCCTTATTATTATAAATGTGATTGTTGCGAAAGACGCAATTGTTGCGATTGTTGTCATTTTTGCTAATAACAATTGTTGCGATTGTTGTCATTGTTGCAATTGCTGTCATTGTTGCTAATAACAATTGTTGCGATTGCTGTCATTGTTGCTAATAACAATTGTTGCAATTGCTGTCATTGTTGCTAATAACAATTGTTGTCATTGTTGCTAATAACAATTGTTGCGATTATTGTCATTGTTGCTAATGATATTTTAACGATTCTTGTCCCCAGATAAAACAGAAATAAGTCTTGTGATCTTGAACAGAAGACTAAAATAATATCTTATTTAATTGCAGATATATGAAAAATTAGTTGACTTAAAAAAAAAAAAGTATTCCTAATTATGCGAGTTTTTTCATTGCATATATTCCAGCTTACAAATAAGCGAGCCCATCTGTATTGAAATAATACTTTTTGAAAGTAGGTTGAGTTATTTAAAAATCTTACGTCTTTAACGCTTTTAAGAACCTCTGTTCTCTCTAAGAAAAACATTTGACTGCTCAAATGACTGTTATTTTGTATAGACTGACCACTGGTCAGAAAAATTACAGAAACTCACAAGAATAGTTTTCTGGCCATCTATTCTATCCAGTTGCCCAAGAAGCATTTGCTTACAATGTACCCAACGGTATTTGTCATGATTAGCGGCGTTAAACATTATTTTGTTGATTTGTTTTTTGTTTTTTTTTTTGTTTTTTTTACATCAAATATTTGTAATTTTCTACTGAAATAGTCAGTTGTTATTTCAATTATTATTTCTCTACTTGCAATTGAATGTTTGGTTTTATATCATTTAAACAGCAAAACATCGTTTAAAACAATGAACAGTAGAACTATGGTCATTGGTTTTTCCGCGTTATTGTTCTGTTACCTTAGATTTTCCTGCTGACTTCTGATAATTGATATTTGTTATTCAGATTATAAATGAAATACCTACTTATAAATTAAATTATATCTTTCTGTAATGTATGTATGTATGTATGTATTTATGTATGTATGTATATATGTATACATGTGTGTATGTATGTCTGTATGTAACTTATGTATGTATGCATGTATGTATTTATGTGTATGTATGTAAGTGTAGCATTCTATCTAAACATAGCAACATACGATTCTGCAATAAACAGAACTTCCCTTTAAGAGAAGGCATCGAACTAACACTTTTTTCTTCTTCTATTTGTTCCTATGGAATAAATCTATGAACTCCACAAATTGCTTATTTTATTTACTTTTCAAGTGGAAATCAGCTGAGGCTTCTGCAACCGATAATCTGTTGTGGATTGCCTGGTATAAGGAATAATGTATCCGTCCGCTTTGAAGTCCGATTTCCGAATTGGAATTTCTGGATTTGCCTGGAATCCCGGATTCCCCAATCATCGAATTTCTGTTTGCGTGGGAGGACCTCTAACTAAGAGATGCAATAATGTTTATTCCTGAGGCGACGGATGAGGCTCAGCTGTGAATTCCAAATGGCAAATTAGACCTATTTGGACTCCGATCGGAACAGAATTAGGCACTGCGACACTTTCTTTGCCACATCCATCCCGGGCAGGGACTTTTTTTCCAAGGGTCCCCAAGGGGTCGATTACGACGTCAGGTGGTGGCAGTCCTAAAGAAAAAGTGAAAAGAGAATCCACATCCAACGATCGTCCAGCGGAATTGGAATAATTCCATTGGAAGGATAAGCCCTGGTGCGTTCCCTAGAAATTTTGGTCTAAATAATTCAATGAACTGCAAATTAGATTGGTTTTGTAAAATGAAGCGAGAAAAAGAAATCATCATTCTTCCTCCCTTTCCTTCGTGTGAATTAAATTCTTTTATGAAGATCTTTCACTTTTACAATAAAGGTTCCTGATAACAAATATATATTTATTGTAGAAGAATATATCTATTCTTTCATTCTTCGTGATTTTTATTTCTTTTTAAGGGATTTACAATGCCAGCTTTAAAACATATATACCTATAAATATAGGAATATTACGATAAATAAACTTGTAATAAGTGATAATAATATTTAATAACCCCCCCAAAATAACAGAAATATAATATAATATAAATTATAAATGCTATAGTCCATATAAAACCAACACTGAAACATTTGTATTGAAATTTGAAAGGAAAAATTGCTGTAAACTTGGAACATTGAGGATCTATTTGTAGATTTTATTATTATTATTATTATTATTATTATTATTATTATTATTATTATTATTACTTTTTCTTTTGTTCATTTTTATTAAGATTATACTGGACGTTAGTAATTTTAGTAACTTTTAACATTACTGAATATATAATTGTACACTGAAAACTGAAATGCTTCTTTAGAAACTTAATCAATTCAATTTCTATCTTTTAAAGCAGATTTCGTTTAACTACTGTATGTTAATGTAATACGTTCTAATATGTTTAATCCGTAGTTCTCACCAAAGCTATTCTTAGCCTGGAGAATACTATTTCAGAAAAGTAGAGGATTTTGGCTAGCGTAATAGTTATTGATACAGTAAATAACTTCGACTTTAAGCGATTACTATTTTTTTTTTCAGCTTTTTATTATTGTTATAGCGCCCTTGGGCCGAATTCATCTTGGGAAGGATTTGATATAATTATCAAATAAAATTTACAATAAGGGGAGCTCTACAGCAGTCGAAAGGATGAAGTATTAACAATCATCAAAGAAAGTACTAAGATGATTCTTCATATTACAAGAAATTTTTAAGTGTGTGCATTTGTGATAGAGAAATAACAATCTCACGATAGGAAGTCCTATTATGTTCAAACATTTAAATTCATTTTGTAGTTTCTATAAACAAAATTCTATGGCAGTGAAAGTTTAAAATCTTATTGAAAGATAATTCTGATAATCTTTGATCTCAATATTAATCAAATATCGAGAAGTTTCACTTCATTCTCATAAAATTAAATTCCTATTTTGAAAGCATTGAATTAAAAAACACAAAACCGAAGTATTTAAAATTCTATTACATCATTTCTTCAATTGATATTCGAATCGTGAAGCGTTTTGTAATCGCAAATTCTTTTAAATCATTGTCAAATTCAGCAGCTGCTGTAACTTTTCAGAACTAGGCAATTACCATTTTAAGTGGAGCAGGAGAAGGTGCTCGTATCGAAAGATCCAGAATATAATTCTGAAACCTTTGATATAAATCTTTAACAAATTAAAAATTTTGAACTTCTACCTTACTTAAAATATTTTACTGTTTTTAATCAAAGAACATGAACTATAGTATTACGAAATACCTGCGTGTAATCAACTGGAAATAAATTACTTTGAACATATTAGAATTAATTCCGATTGATCTTATGAAAGGGCCGAATGTAATGAAGATAGTGAGATTAAATATGTGATAAAGGATCAAGTTACTAAGTGAAAAAAAAAATATTTAAATAAGCATATATAATGTTTTTAATAAAATTTTAATTAATACGAAAGTTAGGCTACGTTTGTTTCTTGAGAGCCTTTTTTTTATTTTAATTAATTTTTTTTATTTCCATAATCAATCATGGCGAAAAGTCACGATTTTGGGAGAATGGATAGAAGTAAATAGTATTTCTTTAGAATTCACATCTCGAGGCTGTG
>JAFIDM010012231.1:126863020-126922574 GCA_023159025.1 Thereuonema tuberculata | reverse complement strand
TAGAAGATGACTGGGCTTTTTGGTTCCACAAGAGCCAATCTTAGTTGTTCTTCTTTGATTAGACCCAAGGGAGCCATAGCGTTGATCTGGCGCAGGTGCAGCGCCTTTTGCGGTCACTCGCTGCGAACGCTAACCCACGTGACAGATGGCGAAAAGTAGATAGAGATAACGAAAATGAACTGATAGCAAACTGTGTCGCAGAATTCCAATCAAGATTAGCCTCTGCAGCAAAATGGAATTCACTGAATAAACTCAAGAAACGGAGAATAACCTTCTTGAACTTCAGGCTTTTTTTAAAAAAATCGTAGAGCATAACATATTTAAGAAGCATAATCGATTATACATAGCTGACACATCTTTAATCTAAGTACGATTAGTTAATATAGTATTAGATGAAAGAGACTTTTTGGTATCAACATTCATAAAGTATTTCTTTAATTATCATTTTCTCAACACTTATTTAAACTAAGTCTAGCAATCATAGTCTCTTGACATAAAAATAGAACAAATATTGAAATAAAAGCCAGGGAAAATAAAGTGGGAACGAGAAACTGCAGCTACATAAATATATGATTAGTGAATAAATTGCATTTCTTACGATATGTGATGTTTCCCCAATTTTTTTTTGTTTAGTTCAAATATTTATGTAGTAGCGCCACATTTTCTTGGTGATTTTTTTTTTTTAACAAGTGGTGATTTTTTGAACAAATTTGCCTTAATCTTTTTGTAATGTTCTGGAAAGTTTGCTAACATTTCTGGTTATGTCTGTATTAATTGATTTTTATTTTATTCCTAACATTACTTTAACTTGGCTAATCTGATAGGTATATCTTCTTACTAACTGATTTTACTTACTGATTTTTGATAAAATAACAAATGTGAGATATAAAGTTACAATCCAAATCCAAATTGCTAAGCTATTCGCTAAACACTTGATTTATAATCCTGAAAAGTAAGCTTATAACACTGAAAAAATTTCTGAAAACTAAAAACAAAGTATCCTATATCTTGTAGTCCTTCTTCATACACACATATACTCAACATCAGGGCCGCTCTTAGGACTGATCCAACGGGGACCGAGTACTTTTGATACCCCGGACCGAGTACTTTTATATGTATTAATAAAAAAAAAAAAATGTTAAAATTACGATAAACTGGAGACAAAAATTAAAATTAATATAAAAATGCATAAATAACTTTTTTGCCAATGTAACAATAATAAAAAAGACAAAATAAAAAAAATGTCGGTTTTAGAAAATTAAGAATTACAACATACTGTACTTAAAAATGGGCCCCGCAAAGTAAAGCTGCCCGGGCCTCATAAGGCTAGGGGCGGTCCTGTTCAATACATATAAAACATTGCATAACATGAACCTAAACTCATATCACTCCTCTCAAGAAAGGCAATTATTTTCAAAAAAATGAAATGTAATTCAAATTAACTTGTGGAATCACATAATTTATTATGTTTTTGTTGAGTTGGAAAGTAAAATTGCTTTGGACTCAGTCTTCAATCTAAACGATTACATTTTTCTATCCTTGTAGTAAGCCTACAGTGTTACGTTTGCATTTCACTTTTGTTACTGTCAATGACAGATTTAATAAAAAAATTTATTGATCGGTTGGGGATAATAGCTCTTAAAACAAAAGCTCACAAATTATTCATCAAATTTAGGCCCTTAATTTCGAAAATCTCTTTTCCTACAGTTTTCTTTTTGGTAAATAAACTCAGTAATCACTTATGGAACTTTAAACTCATTTAGTAATCAGAGTATTAAGGAATGATTTAATGTTTGTTAGATTCTTTAATATGCATTGGAGAGATAAAAAGGATTAGAAGAAAAGAGTTTTTAGAATCCAAATTTAACTCGAAAATAGCACAATTCTGTCTGTGCTCAACACAACTACTTACCAACGTTATGATAACCGCTATTAAAAAAAAATAAGATTATTAATCAGTTTGGGACCTATTAAGAATTATGTTAGAAACCAAAAATCGCCAATATATTTGCCATTATAGCATCCCACAGTAATCCACATACATAATTTCTATTGGGTTAATTCTTTTTATTCTTAATTATTTAAATGAATAGATATTTATTTACTTATTTATTTGCTTGTTTTGGGACTTGCTAAGAGGAACTTCAACAATCCAATGACTTCAGTTGCTAATTATAATGTTACTTTTATTATTATTATGTAAAAGTTTCAGATCTTGGATTTCCCCAGCAAACAATTATGTGCGGGTCAAGGACCAAAGCACATATTGCCAAGTGTAAAGACATGTGCAAGAATGTGGTTAGGGATGTGTGGTTGTGTCCATAAATTTCCTAACTATGCGTGTTGTGTTGAGTATCACAGCCTTCTGGAGTTGTGCGTAAGTGTTTTTATGAAGTCCTAGAGTGCTCAGGCTGAGGTGCAATGTGTGAGGCACCAGACCAGTGGCGAACAAGACGATGGGTACAACACGTACTCGGTCCTGCCTCCACTGCTTCTGGAGCTCGTGTGCTAGGTCTGTGTATTTACTGATCTTGTCTGCGTGAGTTTTCTGCATGTTCTTGCTGATATTATTATTAAAAAAACGAAAATATGAGACTTATTGTCTACATTATTGTAATATTTTAAGGTAGTCAATACTAAATCTTTATAACCTACCTTCCACTTGTATTTTCTTTTCGTATTCTTCTTATTTCATCTAATTTTACAAAATATTAATTTCTGAATTTTTGTTCATAATTTTCTAATTTAAGATATTTTGTTAAAATTAAAAAAATTGTGAATAGGCATTTGAATAATAAAGGAGATATTTAGGACCCAAAAGTATTGAAATGTTATTACAGTATATAAAAAAACAGAAAAGATTGATTTAAAAAATTTGTTATTGATTGAGCTATTAATAACAGAACCAAAACTAGGATATCATCATTTTTTGTATCGTATTTATATAGCAATTAAATTAAATTAAATTAAAATAGAAAGTGTTCAAATAGTCAATACATCATCTCTTATCATTTTTTTCGATATAAAATTTATTGATAAATGCAAATTTTTATTTTTGTAGCTGGATCAGAACATACACAAATAATGTGATTTCAATTCAGTGACTATCATTGAAAGATATCAATATATTGATCGTTAGTAAAATTATTTAAATAAAACTAAATTGGTCTTAGTAGTATCAACTAGTTAGATCTTGTATAACCAAGTAGGTTTTTTTTTTTTAGATATTTATACATGTTTTGTATTTAAAGTACATAGTTTTCATTTTAATAATACAGTACACTGCCTTCAAAATTTAAGAATTTCTCAGTCGTGTTTGCCAAAAATTCCCTGTTCAGATTTTAAATTCCCTGCCTGTGAATCACCAAAAAAAAATACCTCGTCTTCTGATTATCAGTAACTTCTCTTATTATTGACTTTCTACTCGACCATCAAATTATTCCAATTACATTCTCTCAGCATATTTACCATATGTTAAGAGAATGCAATTGTCCTAAAGCCTTTATGTCCAGTATATTAATAACTGAAAGTGGAAAAATATGTATAATTTCATTGTGTTTCATTAATAGGGAATTTTAATCGTTATTTTCCTTTCTATTTCAGAATCTCGTAGCCCGCCTACTCCACACAGCCATCTGTCTCCTCCACTGCCTTTACATCGGACCCCTTCTCCTTCTCAGACCATCATTCACATCGAACGGTCTCCCCCTCCCTCGTCCATCCCTTCCCCCAACACACCCTCGTGCCCTCCCCCGCACAAGAGACCTTCGCCCGGCCTTACCTGTGTCGTATGCGGGGACACGTCCAGTGGCAAACATTATGGCATCCTCGCCTGCAATGGATGCAGTGGTTTCTTCAAACGAAGCGTCCGTCGAAAACTCATTTATAGGTAAACCACAATAATTCATTCTTACTTCAATACAAAACAAAAGAATAAATGCGTTGACTTGTCTTCTATCTTCATTTCCAAAAAAGCAACGAATTGAGAATTGTCTCTGAGTATATCACTTGAACGTTAATTATTATAGTAAGTCTTTCTGCTAAAAAACTTCTAAACTATGCTTTGGAGGATCCTATAATGTTTGGGGCTGTCCAACTGACGTCCTGTGACTTGATTTGCCTGCGGCGATTATTGATCGAAGTTGCAATTCTTCAAATTTCAGTAGATGGTTTCTTGTTATCAATGGTGTTTCTTCTTGTGCTTATCATAGGGAAATAAAATCGAGAAATTTGACTAATAAAAGATATATCTTACACTTAAACAGCGATCATTCAGAATTTGGACATCCTTACAAAATGAAAAACAAAAATCGAACTTAAAAAAAAAAGGATTTTGCAGTGGATAGATGCTAAAATCTTTAACTTAAATATTTAAATTTAGTTATAATTATTTAAAGAATATAGCTGAAAGAAACAATCAAGACAAATAAAAAATATAATGATATATAAACAGCCAAGAATACAATATAAAAATGTAATCGTTAGAAAATCTACAGTAAACAGATACATGCTTATTTATTTATTTATTTATTTATTATTTTATATACATTGTAGTAATGGATATTTACACAATAACTACAAATTCTTGTTAATAAATACAGTTAAAATTTAAAGTTATTTCTTTTAATAAAAAATTTAGCCATTAAAAAAAAGAAAAGAAAAATCAATGAATCAAAGTCTAAAATAATTAGAATGACAATATATCAATGTATAATTTAATATAAATTATTGTATTTGGAACAAAAAAAGAAAAATTGAAATTAAAAAATTTAGCATTAAATTATTAAGAATAATATATTAGTGTAAGAATTTTTTTTTAAATACAAAAAAAAAAAAAAAATTGTTTAAAAAGAATTTTATTTTGTTTACTTTTTTAACTTCAACTTTGCTTATTATGTTTGATTTTTATTAAATTTAATTATTACTTATTAACATTAAAGCTTTTTCACTTGAGTAAAAATTTTTACACCCCCTCAGCATATTAAAATCTGTCCTAAAATATATAATTTTTGATTGGCAGGCATTTAATCTGAGTAAAACCACAGCATTCCATACATCACTGTAAAAAAATTAAAATACTTGAACAATTTTTTTTTTATGAAGAAATAAACTATTTTTCTTCTGTGCTCTCATTAATCTCATAAATGGATTTAATATTGTGTGTCGTAAAGCAATTGTGTGTTTTATTTACGTTCCAATCATATATTAATAAACAACATTGAATCACCTACATTAAGCGCTTTAAAGTTGTCAACCTGTTTAAATGATTACAGCTAAGTATTACTGTAAAATTAAATTGCTACATTTGATTAGTTTAACATCCTCTGAATATGGTTTCAACTTTAAGGTTTCGTTTTAATGAGTTCAAACCGTTTTCAAACCGGTTGAAGTATATCTCAATGTTAACTTTTTTGTAGTTTCAAGTTGTTTGTTATATTTGACTGGGAGGCCATATGGGTCGTTGACAGCCGGGGGTCTTAATAAAATGTTTCCGATAGAATGAAGCTTATTTAATTAAATTCGTACACTCAAATGATCCATTCCATTTCCTTCTCAATAGTCTTTCGTCCTTTGTTCTGGGGGTGTGCGAATTAGTGTTTAATACTCTCACCCAGCTGACCTTGCACACACTTCCGTTGCCAATTGACCAACCTCTCTCGTTTGTCGTTCCCTCTAATCACCGTTCACAACCTCCCGGGCATTAATTGAGCCACCCGCCGAAAGGGGCTTCATCTGCATTGCAAAGCACCTCCAACATGGTGCAAGATTATACAGACCCTTTCTTTCTGTTTTCCATTCGGCAAAAATAAACACTTCCATTATCAAATTATTATATATTTATTACAGAATGATAATACAGTGAATCTGATATTTCAGACAACAGAATTTTGATAGGATACCACTTCCTATGGCAATGCCTTGTTCTTGTAATACAAACGAAATATGTTTAGTTTTTCAGGAAAATAACATAATTCTACATTGTAATTTCTCCTGAGAGGATACGACGTATATGAATCATTTTTTACTTGTAAACTGTTAACTTTTGGCGTTATTTTGGTTTCGCTGCAGCTGAAACTACAATGAATGGAAAATTGCATTATAAGAACTAATAATGCAATAAACCAATTACTTTTTTCTGTTTACAGCTAGTATTTAACGAATTGATCATGTTATGTTTGTTTCATTTAAATTATAAAGATCAGTTTTCTAGCAAAGAATAATGAAAGAGAAAATTCTATATAATTAATAAAATTGTTAACGACAGTTTTCTGACGCTTGTCAAGGTATTGGTTTTTGACAATAGTAACCTATTGACAATTCACCCTACAATGGCCATTTGTGGAAAGTTGTTCTTATTGAAAGCTATGTAGAAGGAAGTTAAATTGTATACAGACATGATAGTAAACTTGACTATAATTGCTTTCCTAATAAATTTCAAGACTTTACAGTAAGCTTATACTAATAATATGATTTAAATTTGTATATAATCGTACACCGTTGTAAAAATTCATTACTAAAAGACAGTCTTATGCAATTGAATTTCTTTCTCATTGAAGTTATGTAGATCGTATAGGATTTAGGAGATTTATAGGTTTGGTAAAATCCAATTAAATAATAATGACTACATCTATGAAAGACATAAAGAAAAGAAAAAAAAAATGTAGAATTTTTTGCTAGATTTATAAAAAATTCCATACATAAAAAAAAAAAATCCATACACATGTAAATGACAGTTATTTAGAGGTTGATAGATCTCACGCTAAAGAATAGATCTCCCACCCTCTATTAGAGACGGCACGTGACTTCAATAGGAAACAGCTCTTGATGAATTCACAGCCATGTTCACCACCTCGAGAGACACCGCAGGGAAGTGCTCTGACCTGTCCATCCCAGGTCACACATCACTTCGACGGGCGCTGCCTAAATTTGACAGTTTTTTGTCAACACAGCTCAATAATTGACTGGGAAAAAGCACAAATTTATTCACGAGACGACACTGATTCATCAAAGCTAAAAAGCACTGACACATATGGGGAAATAAAAAAACAATTAGCAGTAGTTCGACTTCTCCCTTTCTCTTACTTTGAATTATCCATAAGCACTTGAAAAATAATCTACTTTAAAAATAATATTCCTTAGTTAATTCAGATACTTTTAGAAATAAAAATTGCCTTTATTCAGATCTATTTGATGTATGTACTACAAAAAGTCAAGCAATTGGATAAACAAAATAATCTATCAATTCTGAATAATCTCCGGTAATTGTAAATAAAAATCAAAAGTAAAAATGAATCGTGAATTAAAACAAAAATAAATGAAATAAATTAATATTATTTAGAGTCATATTTTCATACCGTCATATTTTGGCGATTTATAATCTTACTATTTCATTTACTTTTTATGAGACAAATATACTGGTTAAAAGGATTTATATCTTCTTGAAGCGACTTTTCTATCTTTAATGTACTGATGATGTTACAAAAGAAACTGGATAATCACGAAAAGGATGTTACAATGTATAAATTATTTTACAAATAGTAAAATATTTTCTCATCAGACAAATAAATAAATAAATAAATAAATAAATAAATAAATAAATAAATAAATAAATAAATTATCATCGTTGTCTTTTCCATTAGGAATGATAATAAATTGAAATATGAATTTTCGGATTACTTCTGATTGATTACTAGCGTAGAAGAACCTTTTCAGCAATTTATGAGAAAGCCACTATGGTCGTCTTCAATGTTTCTGTTATGAAGGATACCTTTAGTTGAGAAGTGGAAGTGAATCTTCTGAATAACTTAATAATTATTATTATTAAGCACATACTGCTCTAATTTCCACTTTAGTACTTAAAATTATATATAGGTTACATTATGTTAATTATTCTTCAAATTTCTCTATTAGCTATTAACAATTTACAAAATATCCATTAAAAGTATCACTTATAATATTCAAAACATAATAGTAATAACATAAATAAATAAATAAATAAATAAATAAATAAATAAATAAATTACTTATCGAATTTTACTGTACTAAATATAGATTAAATATATAACGACTAATAAAAATGATAAATTGTATGTATTACTTCTTTTTCAATACCATTAGTAATTATATATAATTATAACAAATTATTAGCATTATTTTATTCACATTTACTGTAATTTATAAGTTATTTTTATAGAAGAAACTCTTTACATTAAGCCAAATTTAAAAAGTGAATCGTGTCTTGTGTCCTGTAAAGATATTTTTCAACTTTTTTGAAAAATTTTTTTTAAGGGAAGACAGGAAAAGAAGTACGAAGTTGCTCATACTTTTGTTCATATAGGCTACGTACATATTTCTAGTTTAAATCATTGTAATTAATTAAGTCTGATAACTAAGTCTATCTTTCAATTTAATATATAAATATATTTATATATAATATATGTATATATATATAAGTATATTTCAGCTATATTTATACAACTGAATAAGTTATAAGTGCATCAGACTTAATTAATTATAATGGTTTAAATGAGAAATATGTACTTGTATGTGTGATGTATGTAAGTACTTCTTTTCCCCTAAAATTTTTTTTAAAGAAAGTTGAAAAATACCTTTACATAAGACAATAACGATTCAGCCTACTTATTTTGAAGTTTGCCTTAATTTAAAGTGAGATTTTAATATATATTTAATTATATTATTATATTTATATATTAACCTTTTACTTATGCTGATAAGTAAAAGGGTTTATCATGTGAAGACAATTGTTGAAGGATCATTTCTATCTTTTGTGTAGGTGTCAAGCAGGGACTGGGAGTTGTGTCGTTGACAAAGCCCATCGCAACCAATGCCAAGCGTGTAGACTCAAGAAGTGTCTTCAAATGGGGATGAATAAAGATGGTGAGTAAAAAACAGTTCAAAAGCTTGATTTTAACATTAAGTTTAGTAATTTATTTTAACAAAAAAATTCAAATTATTAAATCATTTATGTTTAAATAAAAATATTTTATTTCAAATAATTAGATGTTGAATACAGCCAACTTCGTGATTTTACATTTCAAGTAGTTTCTCTAGCCCTCCCAAAAGTAGACCTGAAAAGAAATACGAAAAATGGCTCTATATTCGTTTTTAATGTTAAAAAAAATGGAAAAGAAGCTTTTTTTATTATTATTATTAAAAAACGAGGGTATTTCATACATTTCAATGTGAGATTTTTGCTTTATTTCTCGTAATTTTAACTACATTACCGAATAAAATTGTTTTGATAATTTATATAGTGCAGATACTGAAGTTCAAAGAACGGTCTTGATAATAGATAATATTTTGTCTTTAAAATTATTCGATTTGTCAAAATTAGAAATATAAAAATAGAAAAAAAACAATTCTTCTTACTGCAAAACAGATAGGTTGAGGATTTCCAATATATCTTCCAATGACCCTGGCATTAAAGGATTAAATAACACGAAGACAGCGCTTAGATGTATTAATTGTGTTAATAACTTAATTCTTAAATTCAGTTGGAAATGAAATAGGCTTTTTTAAGTTTCTGCCTTTTTTTTTTAATTGAAGTTAACTCAAGTTCACTGTAGTTGGCTGTATTTGTTACAATGTAAAGCCGAGTGGATATTCTCCAGGTTAAGTGAATAGTTTAAATGGATTCTATTGGTTGAGCTGTTTATCAATCTTATGTATTTTTAAGCTTTGAAAAACTACTATTCAAATCAATATTATAATAACAAATAACAATGTTTGGAATTTTAGCTAACTGGAGATGTCTACCTAGCTTTACATGCTTCACATTTGATTTCTGAATTATTGTATCGGGTGGAAAGAAAAATTTACTGTTTTAACAGAAAAGCAAAGATACATTTCAGTAAGAAAAAATTTACTAAATCTAAAAAAAAAAAAAAAAAATGTCATTATGTCAAACAAAATCTTGAAAACTTAACTGAAACTATTAATATAAAATGAGCTTTACTGGAGAAGTCTTCCTTGTTCCGCAATGTTTTCAGTCGCTTTGTAATTTATTTTTTTAAATTTGTGAACGTTTTAAAAGTTTATATCTACAACTTCTTGGTCCCTTGTAGTTTCTTGTTTGTTTCTACGCGTAACAGCTTAATTTCAATGTGAAATGTTGAGATGGATGTAATTTATTGGAAATTTTTATTTTGAATCTACAGTTTAGAATTGGATATATAACCTTTTTTCCTTTTTTTTTTTTTAGAAGATTTAATTTTATTGTTACCTAGTGTTTTAAGAGCACGTAAATTTTCAGTTTTGGACAAGTCATATTTTATTTATTATTTTATTTTATTACTTTTTTTTTGGAAGCATTACGAATGACGTAGATAGCTGCGTTGATGAAATTTTAATATTAGCATTTCTTTTTTTTATTATTCCTCGTTTGGTTGCCTGTATAATGCAGAATTGCTGAGGAGAAATAAATTCGTGTACGAGACTGGAATTACTGGTCCACAATCCATAAATAAACGAGGTGGCATTTTGCAGTTTTCTCCGAAAAACTTCTTCTTTTGCTTAGATATCTATTATAAATGCACATTTTTTTCCTCTCGTTCTCTTTCTTTTAATCTTCTTTTCTATCGTTGGGAATCATTAGTGACGAGAAAAAAAAGAATAGATTCGGCAAGTTTTCATAATTTATTTGGAGTGTGAATGGTGCGGGAGCTGAAATTAATGCTGCCCGGCCTCACCTGAGCTTTGTAATTTATTTTCGGCGAATTAGATGAACTCTTGAGGAGCGTCGAAGCCCCTGAACAATTAAGCAGCCAAATTGTTCCATTGTTTCTGTCAGTAATTGAACTCCGAGTTAGCTGTCTTTCGAAGGCGACACGGTTGTACACATCCTCCACCCACCCCCTCCTCCCGTGGATCGTTCCTTGCGCTTTAAATGTAATAAAACAAAAATAACAAAGCTTATTCGCTTCAATTAAATCGCCTTGTTAGGATTTGCATCGTGATGGCGCAAATTCGGAAGCGTTAGGTGAGAGCTATTAGGAGGCGCGAACGTCGACAACAGTCATTAATTGTGGGTGTTTCGCGCGTCCGACGATAAATCATGCACAGCGTTCAATAATCCTTAATTATTTCGCAGTTCTTATGAAGACAACTTGTTTATTAATGGTGCACCGAAGGGATGAAGAGAAAAAGAAAAGAATGGAATTAAAAAAAAAAAAAAACAGGAGAAAACGGAGGGGGTGGGTGGGAAGGACTTGAATTGTTGCATGGTTGACGAGAAATTGACATGTTGGAGAGGGGAGGGGCATGCGCAGTGCAGATGGGATCTCGTTAAACAGCGCGCGCCCGGAAGCCAAGACGTAACAAGGAAATAATGTAAAAATATTTCGTTAAACATCATATAGGACAATCGAGTTAGAGTGGGGTGTATGGGGTGGAGGGAGGAAGGAAGGGTAAATCGCGCTCTCGGCATTCGCTAATGAGTGTGCACTCGTACTCGCTCTCTAATTGGTCCGCCTCGAAGAGGATGAGGGCAGATGAAATGCAGGCATCGGTCTAAATTGAACTTACAAAGCAATGGGCTGCTACTACATTATATACAATTTGAGAAAAAATTATAATTGTAAAAAAGTTTCGATATACAGTATTCTGTTTGCACTCATAGACAACAGTTAATGTAATCGTCGTTTACATATTTTCATAAAAGGAAAACACCAATTCAAGTTTTCTTCATCATTATAGAAAAACGTAGACATATTTGCATTTTTCTACTATTCTTTTGTGATAACAGACGCCCAATTTTAATTGCAGATTTTTTGCCTGCGTTTTATAGTTGCATTCAGTGTTCCTGAAGAAATATGTAGACTTTTGTTCCTGATATTAAAAGCATTGGAAGCATATTTTATTTACGATTTTCTGCTGAATACTATAAGCTCAAATTCTTATTAAAGAAATTACAGTTTCTAAGATACAAATACGTAATTTCTAAATGCGTATGTCACATGTAAATATTTAAATATATTAGAAGAACCAGCAAGATTTCTTGCAAATGAGAGGTTTTACAACATTATATATATTAAAGACTGTGAATTACATTTTGTCACTTTTCTTATTAACTCATTAAATTAAAAAATTTTAAACTACAAAAATCATAAATACAATATAAATTAGGTTTTTAACATTTTAAAAGCAAAAATCTCTTATTCATATTTATATTAGTGTTAGTACAATCAAGCCTCGTCGATTTGGGCTTGAAAAAAATAAATTGATTAAAATTATCAATATTCCTAGCGAAATCTTTGTAAAACTCGTAGATATTGTATATATGTGTGTGTGTTTTATATTTAAACCACACAATTTATATATATTCTGTCTTGTTATGAATTTCTACGATATTTTGTTAGTGATTTTGTACATATTTAGTTTTGAAAGGGTAATATATACTAATATTTATACTTTCAATTTAAAACTCTTAAAATACGCACAATATTGTAAATATGTTTTAAAATATTGTGCTTGTTCTTCATGAATTTTAAATTTAAAGTATAAATATTGTTAAGAAAGAAAGAAAGAAAAATCGTATCTTGTTTTGTTTTGTTTACAAGTCTAAATATTATATATTTGATCATTAAGTTATATGTTTTAACATCTGGAGATAAGGATATAGTTCATTGCAAATAGATAATTATCGGTAGAATCGTATTAGCACGTAGTCTATCTGGAGAGCAAAACGCTATTTTGATTGAGAAGAGGGGGAAGAGTAAATAGGGGGAGAGCATTGATAGAAGTTTGTTTGAAAAGATTCTCGCATCAACGCCTCCACAAGTGTACGTTAGACACGCAGAAGCTGCTGGCCACGTGACCTTGGATCGGTGACCCGTGCTACCCCAGCATTGGGGTGTTTCTGTACTGAGATACCGCGCTAAGGATTGCACCTCCTCCGGCCACATAACATGAGCGTCCAAGCGTGAGTTACAATCGAACTACCTCATTATCCTTTGACTCCTACTCACTCACAGATTGGTGCATTATACAGCTCCACTGCTCTCAGTTAATGATGTGTTTTGCTGTTGTTCCAAATTCTATCCGATTTCTTTTTTTTACCAGAGTAATTGCGGTTGGCCGTTTATTTTCTATCTGCTTTAATCTTGTTCAGTAGAAAACTAACGCCAACAGAAACTAAATATCCGCTTGAAGTAAATAATCATGACATTTTATTTAATATATAAACGTCAGTTGCTTAAGGCAAATTTTCAATTACATAAAAACTCAAAAATTTAAATTAATAAAAAAAAACCCGCTTATATTTAAATAAATTAGTTCTTTTTTAAAAACGTTTTTACTTGCTTAACAAATTATAAATTAACTCAACTACTAAAAGCACCAATCATAAGAATTAAAAATAGTTTTAGGTAATTTTTCACTATCTTTAATTCTTATGATTGGTGCTTTTAGTAGTTGAGTTAATTTATAAATTAGATCTTTTTTTTAGACAAAGCTTATATATTAAAACCTAACTGCTTTTAATTTCATTTTATTTACAACTGCATTAATAATAATAATAATAATAATAATAATAACTGACCATCACTAAAATTTTCTTGTGTAATAGACCTACTTTTTTTTTCTGTTGATATAAAAAAAAACCAACAACATTCAACTTTTTCTTCTATATTGCTTTTTAAAGAATCAACTATTTTATTTCTTCCTCATTCTTATAAAAACCAAGATTTTTTATAAATATATAATCCTATTAGAAAGCTAGTATTGTTAAGAAATATCTCATGTTTACAAAGTTGAGAAGGATTTACAAAAATAGATTAATAAAGAATAATGCTGCAAATATAAAATAAAAATAATAAACCATTAATAATAAACTAATTAAAAGATTAATTTCTAAGTGAATCAAATTTATTGTATGTAGTCTACAAATCTAATAAAAAGAAATTCGTAGCTTTTCAACTTTTTTACTTTTTCTTTCATTGTCTTTTTTCATTAAATTGTAATTTTTAACGTTACGAATTATACTTTATTTATAATACGACTAATTTCCCTTTTGTATATTAGATATTTAATCTATTTGTCGATATGTTTTTATTTTGTTTTCCTATTTTACATTATTAAAATAATAATATTAAAACTGATTAAATGTTATTGGATTTGGATAATTTAAATTTGGATTAATTTTTTAATCAGTTTATAAATAATTACTGTTGTTATTTTAAAATTAAATTATTTGATAAATTATCTAATAAATTATCTAATAGCCTATAAATTTAAATATTTTTTATTAAACTAAATATTTCTAAAAGTAAAAAAAAAAATTAAAAAAAAATCTAACTTCTAGTTTGCTTTTTCGAAGAAGAATCTGACAGAAGTTAGATTTTAACTCTGTAATTACAATTCTTATTTAAGAATCTACCATCCTTCTTTGCCTCTCAAAATTAATCCAGAAAGGCAATTTCTTTATTCATTGTGCTGCTCTTATTTTTATTTTCTTATTTTTGATCAAATTTCCAGCACGTTAAATTTACGTTGTAGGTTACTTGTAGATTGTTTGTAAAATTGTAAAAGTTTTAAAAAAAAAAAAAAAATGATAGTGTTTGATTTGAATATTAAATGCTATTCCTGTTAAATTTTACATACTACTTAGAAACTTGATGGTTAAAATTCCATTGCCAATTTAAAGCCAAACAATTAATTAAAAATATTGCGAAATTAAAACTCTTTCTTCTTTATACTGTTTTATTTGCTATTTTATTTGCTTCTAAATGAAAATACAATCTTTTCTTATTTTTAATACTAAGAGGTTTATATTTTTTTTTCTTCTCTAAAGTTGGAACTTCGCAGTCAGCCATTTAACTCTATAGCAATACTGATAGTGCAATGCATATATTTAACATCCTAATAAATTTTCTATTGGCTGTTCACATTCGTTACTGTTTTGGATTCGATAAATGCAATGCTTAACACGTCCGTACTACTACCGACTTAACATGTTTTTTCTTATACTGTTCATCAATTTACATTATACTCTATTCAAATAATTCTAGATCATGAGTAATTGAATTTCTTCAATAAAAAATAGATGGTAGCATTTCATTAGTTTATTTTCAAACAATGGATTTCTTTACATCTTCATTATTAACAATAAAACCAATACCAATCTTATTTTTACAGATGCACAAAGTTTACTGAACAGTGCGGGATTGATTGTTTATCCTTAGAATTTGACTGAAGCATATCAAATGATATTTAAATTATTACCGGTATCAGTAGCCATCAGTTAAGATTTCTCTCAAACTAAAAAAAAAAACGCGGATTATTTAACTTTTTCATTTCATCCCTACAAAAAAAAACTTGTGAAGGTTGTACAGCTAAAGTAAAGAACTCCGTATTTCTATTTTTCGTAATCCAATCTACAAATAATATTTCTTTTTGCAGTTGACTACAGACTATATATTTGGTGGCAGGTGTTAATGTTAAATTGGACCCCATTTCCTCACTTCTCTGCACGGCAATGTTGTATTGCTGAGAAGCCAATTTTCGACATACTGTAGCTCCGCTGAAATTTCGAGGTTAACATTTATACGAACGAGGAACATTTCTGCCGTTTAGTTGATCTTATTTTAAAATTAGAAGGACTAAAAGTATCAATTTGTAGAATTTGTCTAATAAAAAAAAGAATAAGTTTTAGATTTGCTTTGATATAAAGGCATTTACTATTAAAGAAATTAGTTATCTCAACATTAGAATTGAGAGGCAATCTGTTATGTTTCTATCATCATACCATTAAAATCTTTCTAATTTTTTGGGGGACCTTTTGATGAAACAATATCCGCTTTACGATAAGAAATTAAGGCAGTGACACCATATGGTGCAGGAATTGTACTTGAAAGTAATCAATTGTCTTTTATTTTTTTAAAGTTATTTTTAACGTTATGGAATACAGCGTTGCTAATGGAATTCTCATTTCTTAGACATTTTTCCGTGCAGGAAATATTAGATGGTTGGATAAAATAATACATAATAAAACATTATCTAGAGCCTAATAAAAGATAGAGAGAGAGAGAAACTGCTAAAATTCAGTTTTCCTCCAAAATTCAGACAAAATTTAAAGCCTCTTTTGTTCTTGTGCATTTTTAAACACGTTTTTCTATTTGCTTAAATGAAAAAGATTTCAATTTTTTTTTCTCTTCACTTTAATGAAAAGACCATTCCTGTTGTAATCATTGTGTATGACTCGTTTTCATTTCTCAATTTTGTTCTATGTAATCACCCACTTTTCGTCGGTGGTATTTCGTTTGTAATCCCCTGTTTGCTTTGCGCATGTGCTAGCCTGGGATCAAGGTAAGCCAACTTCCGGTCCTTTATATTCACATAGCATTAAGTCAAGTAGCGGAATCGGGCGGCCGGTTTTAGCGAGCTTTCCTTTGCTTCGCTCGTTACAAGGAAGTCCATTCGCATGTCTTAATGCAGGCTTAGGTCGTTTGCATCCCCAATTTAGTCCAGCACGCGTTTAAATTCTTAACCATCTCGAGGAAAGTCAGTTAAGAAATTTTATCCGCATGCTTTTAAAATTCCCAAATACGTTTAAGAAGTTTCTTAACTTAATACAAATATAAAAAAAGAACAATTTTAAAAATTAAAGTTATACCAAATGATCACCCATTAGACTCTGTTCAATAAAAAAATGGCTTCTAAAATAGTCTAAATTTTATCTTTGAAAAAAACAATCGAAGGAAAGGGAAGACTTCTCTATAATTGTGTCTCTCGGTTTAAAGTAGTATCTTGTTGTTTTCTGTTTTGTTATTTTTATTTTGTACAAACATTATGGTATTGTTATTTACAAATTTCAAAAATAAATAACGGATTTTCTTGAATATTGATTATTTTAATTTTTTTCAGTTTTGATTTATTTTTGTAGGTTGATTCTAAAACCTTAATTTAGGAAAATCTTTTAAATAATTGAATTTGATTTTGTATTAAAATGAATGACAATCTTTGTATTTAGACAATACTCTGTATAAATTATAAAATTACAAGCAAATTTAATGATGTATAAAGATAGAAACCCAAATATTCAGTTTTGTTGATGAGATACGATTCGTAAAATATAACGTTACTATTTATTTTAGTAAGACATTTTCATGCATTAACTTACAGAAAAATAGAATGAATGAAAGAGGAAGAAAGTACTTTGAAATATTAGTTTAGTTTATGAATTTCCAGGAAAGCAGCAATTTTCATAAAAGTCATTTACAAAAAATTGAATTCTTGACATCTTTTACCAAAGTATAGTTTACTTTGTATTTCCAACATCCAACTGTCACGTCTTCATAGAATTCTGTTTTGTAGCTGCAATTTAGAACTAAAAAGACAAGGTTCGTGGACAATGAATCCACAAATTATGAATTATTACTCTGTGGTGAAGATTTGCTCCTGAATTCATTGCTGAAAGAAATAGCTTTGTTTCGTTGATAGACGTTGTTTGAATAGCGTTGTTTAGAAAGTCCACATTGAACCTTTAAAAACAGAAATCAATAAAAAACTGAATCAAGAACTCGATTTTTTGTAACTACTTTTTGAACTTTTATGAAACTTAGTTTAAGTTTTGCAAATTGAAGTGTTGAGAATTAAAAGTGGACCAATGCTTAATTTTTCTGCAAAGCAAAAATCAAAGTTCAGTTTTGGAATGAAAATCTATATAACTTACGTATCATCTTTGTAGAACCATTTTCGGACTTCGTAATATTTTTATTCATGGGATTAGTAAAAGCAGATTTGACATCTCAGCTTTAAAAAATATAAAAACAAACCAACAACTCATTCTTGGTAATGTGGTCGATAACTCACTTCTAATTCTCAATCATTCAATTAATGAACCAAATAATCCCTTAAACCCATCATTTTTATCTACTACATTTTCTTTTATCATTAGTGTTTAGATTAGAAAATTTATTAGAAAATTTTATTTAAGTTAAGTTAAATTGAAGGTGTTATTTATATTTAACCTGTAATTATAATCTACAGGTTTTTGTTTTTGTCTTCATTTATATAATATATGAGTGTTGAAAATTATTTTATACATACTTAAATCAATATCACATAAGACAATAACCCAAACTACTTCACGTTTCAAACTAATTCACGTATACAAATTTTGAACTTGATATTTTCAAAGAAAATTATAATTCTAGTTATGAAAAAACAATAAAACGTGTCAAATTTAATTGAAGATCATTAACATACTATTTTTAGTCACGGATCTTTGCCGTTACTAGTAAATAACAAATGACAGAAAAATTAGAGATTCCAAACAAAACTTATTAATTAATTATAAAAATACGTAAGCATACACCTTAATCTTAGTGTTAGTATTTGCATTACATTTGGATATAAAGTGTTCTTTATTTGTCAGAAGAATATTTTATAACTAGAATTTCACCCGTACTTAGCTAAACGTCTTTACACATCCTTAAGTAATTCGATTTTGGCAGTCAGAAAGATTTGTAAGGAACTTAAAAATACGACAACCAAGCTCCAATGAATTTAATAAATAGTAAGTCTTTACAATTCATTAAAATTTGATCACAGTAACATCTGTTTTCTCCATCGAAGTGAAGAGTTAGGCTAAGTGAGAGATTAGATACTCTATTTTTTTTGTAAAGTTACCATCCTTTGTTTCATAAAGACGTTGATGAACTTAACACTTGATAAAAGTCAGTTTTGATCGCATTGCCTAATCATTTTCCTTCAGCCGTGCAGAACGAGAGGCAGCCGCGCAACACAGCCACCATTCGACCGGAGGCGCTGGCGGAGCTGGAGTCGGAGCGAGCATTCCGAGAAGCGAGTTCGAGCACCGTGGCCGTGGGCGTGTTCGCTCCGCCCACCACACAGCGCTTCATGGCCGGGCTCCTGACTGCCGAGAACTGCACCAAGCTGGAGCCAGACGACGGTAAGCATTCGATTGGTCCTCGATGTTCTTGATTTTTGATTCGTAGGCACGATCTTTCCTGCATCCAACCAAAAACGCTGCTAGGGGGCAGGTTTTGCCACAAAGCAGATGCTAATGAGATTCTCCGCTCCATCCTTATGTTTCAAATGCCTACAACTCATTGTTTTCAAACTTCTCATGTGTATATTTTTTATAAGTGTATTTTAATTCTAAAGTAACTTATATAAAGAAGTTCTCATCTACTGATTTTCATAAACTGCATTTTTTTTTGTTTGTTTGTTTCGTTTTCTTTTGCTCTTTGTAACTATTGCTTTAAAAGTTGTAAAATAGCGGCTATATATTTTTATAATATCTAAAATACATAGTTTCTTTTTCTTTTTTGCTGAATAAAGCAAATAAAATTTTGTTATTTTATTTTTTAATAGAATGATAGTGATGATATGAGTGGGATGACTTTACCTAGTTATGTTTTTGTACAAACTCATTTTTCATTAATTAAAAATTTTTCTCTTAAAACAAAAGCAAAACCTTTTTAATATCCAAATGGGCTCACTTTTTTATTATATTATTTTATTCCAAAAGTTTTAGAGGTCATAGGAAATTGCTTTGATTTCCTAAATTATTCAGATTTTTCATTTCTTGGAGATATTTTCACAGATATAGCTTTTACAATTTATTATTTTTTGTTAAGTTTTCAAAGAAATTATTTTAAACATATTTTAAACATCAGCAGTTCTATTATTATTATAAATTATAATTTTCATCCAATTTGAAATTTTTATAGATTTGTAAGTAAATTGATTAATATTCACAAACATTTTCGAATAATAAGTCCATAAGTCTATAGAATCGATCTCACGGGCGAAGATGAATGCTTTGGAGAGAGTTATATGGAAGGGATCTTGATTTCTTGTCTGATTGCAACTACTATTACAATAGTAATACAGTAGTAAAAACTTCTTTAAAAAAAAAAATCGTACTAAGAAAGTTTCACTATTTCTCATTTTAGATTAAGTGAACACTGGAATGAAAAAAATGTCTCGTAATTCTTTTTTTTTATATACTATATGTATAGTTTAAAAGTATATATTATGTATAGTATGCAGCATATGTATTATGTATACATTAAATATAAAACATTAAAATAAATTATTCTTTATCAAATTATATTTACATTAATGTATAAATATTTCTAATTGAAATATGTTTCTAAACCAAGAAATTAAAAGAATTCGATTTTCCTATAGATGATAATATCGATGTCACGAGCGACGAACCCGAGCCTCGCAGTCACTCGACGGCCACGACAACAATGGTGGGCCCCTCCTATTCCGAGACCCCTTTGTATGCAGCGGGACAAGAGACAATCTATGAGACCTCGGCTCGACTTCTGTTCATGGCCGTCAAGTGGGCCAAGAACCTGCCGTCGTTCGCCAGCCTTCCGTTTCGAGACCAGGTCAGTAAAAAGTGATCTACAACATTTCTTCCCTATTTTTACTGTCAGTATACCGTTGATGCAGTACAAAAGGAGTTGAATTTGCTTTGTTTTACGAGGTTTAACTCTAAATACTCAATAAATTAAATAAATAAATAATTAATTCTGAATATTTTATAATGATAATTTTTATTAAATTTTCTTCAATCCCTACAGTCGTTTTAAATCCAAGT
The DNA here is from genome assembly GCA_023159025.1 of Thereuonema tuberculata. Taxonomy (NCBI): domain Eukaryota; kingdom Metazoa; phylum Arthropoda; class Chilopoda; order Scutigeromorpha; family Scutigeridae; genus Thereuonema; species Thereuonema tuberculata. The sequence goes on along the minus strand of JAFIDM010012231.1, from coordinate 126,901,975 downwards.
AAAAAAAGACAAAGATAATGTAAAAACATCTAATATATCATGTTCATATATATTCTTAATCCTATTCGTAGAAATTATAGGAATATCGGGCATCTACCACTCGCCTCTCATATATTTATATATATAAGAGATATAAGCTACTTGTTTTTTGTACGATTATATTAATAATTTGCACCTATTTGAATCCTATAACTAGGAAATATATGGTTTAAACATGTCAATTACAAAAATTTGTTTTAATTTAAAAAAAAAAGTATTTCAAATATAAAAGAATATATCTTTATGTATACTTTCAATATCTCTTCGTAATCGTTATATCTTACATATCAAGACATTATTTCCAGTTCAAAAAGTTGGCAAAAGTTTTATTATTTTAACTTACTTTTTAGATCAGTTTTAATACTTGTATCTTTTAATAAGCTTATACTGATTCTATGAGCAACTATAAAACTTGCACGTAGTTTAGTGAATATATTTTTTTAAATGTTGCAAAATATGTTAATTTGATCCATTTATTTATTGACTATTTGATCTTAATACTAATGCTAATTAATTAATTAATTTATGCTAACTTTTTTTTTTCAAGTAGTAAATGCAGAATATTCGTTTTTATTAAGTTTTTGTTTTTTAGTTCTTATTGGATTTTATTTCTTTTTCAGGTGATTCTCCTCGAGGAAGCGTGGAGTGAATTGTTTGTTCTGTGTGCCATTCAGTGGTGTATGCCCATGGAGTCCTGCCCGCTCTTCTCTGCTTCTGAGCACGCGCAAAACATCGCCAATGTCAAGACGTCCACCATTTTGGCTGACGTCAGGGCACTACAAGAAGTGATGACGCGTTTTAAGACCATCAATGTTGATCCTGCTGAATTCGCATGCATGAAGGCCATTGTACTGTTCAAAGCAGGTTAGCTCTTATCTGTGTCTAGTTTTTATTTTAATTTTTCAATTTCATTTCTGTAAAAGAAGAAAGAATAAAAATATTTCAATGACCAGAAATTCCAGTTGACTAAAACTGCATTCTAAGCAATTCTATCTATCATCCCGAATCGAAATTCGAATGTCCATCTTTTTCTAAGCGTTTCTTTGATCTTTAACCATCTGAATCATCTGTCTTATTTCTACACAAGTACCTTCAAAACATTTTCTTTAACTCAAAGAAAGAAGTGTTCAAATTGGTAATTGAGTTATTTTATTCTTTTTTTTTTTTATCTTCACTTCCAATATTTTGAATGTAACATTGCAAAAAAAATCCTTAAATTTTAGAAGACCGTTGGAGTCATCCATGAATATAAAATTTACATATAAAATGCTAACTTAAATCGTTTTGGAACCTTTTCTCCTTATAACGGTTCGTAAAATCCTCTCCTTTATTTAAAAATTACTCAAAGATTGATGAATTGTTCTTTAAAAAGAGAGGTGATTCTTTTCGTAAGCACATTTCAATGACGCATAAATACTTATACTTTCAAAAGTAACAGACAAAATGCTAAAAAAGTATTTAGGGGAACCATATTTATATAAAAAAAGAATCCGAAACTTTGACATTTTTAGTAAGCTAAATATAAATTTGCAAAAGAGAGAGAATTATTAGATCAGTGTGGTTAAAGAAGGCAAGCTTAGGATTGGCCATTCAATCTCTTTCTAGTCCCGTTTCATCATTGAAACATCATAATCTTTATCCCTCCATGACACTTGATTGTCACTGCTGTCAATATTCGAGTACTGAATTCGAAGATACGTAATATCAATAAATAAATAAGTAAAATAAAAGACTATAATAGCCCGTAATTTTGACGATTATATATATATATATATATATATATATATATAAATACACTTATGACAAAAAAAAAATCGAAGCATCATGAAGGAACTGTCAAATTTCAATGAAACTTTTTAAGTGCCATTTGGATACAGAGAATTGGAAGTGATTCAAATTTCCTAGTGAAAAAAAAACCTTTTGATTGAACAGCAGCATCGTTGTCACATTAAAAGTACTCTACTGAGCTGCTGTGGCTGCTATGCATGCTTGTATATGAGTATGGAGTGAAAAAAAGTCCTCATATTCTGAATAGTACAAGTGGCCCCTGAAAAAGTGTCCTCATGTTGCCTTGTGGCAGATCACGCCAAGCTTGCTGCAACTGTTGATGAATGCAGTTGACGCCCTAGACATGCTTGATGAAAGACAATCAGGGAAGGGTCTGAATTGTTGGGAGGCACTGCTGGGAAACGTGTGCAGTGCGTGGGAGTGCATAATCCTGTTTGAAATTGCTCTGATAAGAGTGACACCAAGGAGGAAACAACAGATTGCAGGATCTCCTGCATGTATTTTTGTTCATTAACAATTCTTCGAATCACTATGAGAGGGTATCTGCTATAATAAGAAAGGCTCCCCACATCAGCTGTAATTGCTGTGTGCCTCTCGCCAATTTTTCTAGGATTTGAGCGCTGCCCCATACGAGGATGCGATGATAATAGGCTGCAAGGCTGAAGTGGAATTCATCACTAAATACAATGTAAGATCATTCAAGAGCAGATTATGTCTTCCGGGGTAGGTTAAAGGCAGGCCTCGTAAGGCGTGATGGAGAATGAAGCCTAGTGTCTACAATTCATCTAGCAATAGTGCAGATAAATACAGATTGCAGGATCTATAGAGGATGTGTATCTGGCTCTACATAGGATGCTACATCTCTTTATAATGGCGGAGAGTGAAGCTGCCTCGCTACGAACAGATTGTCTGTAGCAGCGATAGTGTTGATCGACTAGAGCTTGACGACGTGAACGAGTGCCCTAAATCAACCCTCGATTCCAGCACCTTCCCATAAAATCATCACTTCGTCTGCATGACCAACAGTCTTCTCGCTATGTGGAGTCTCTCGAAGTCCTCAAGTTGCTCGTAGGATCTTCGAGCGCATTGTCGAGGAGTTACTGATGGTAACTGATGTGAATGCAGCAGTTCCAAGAATCAGAAATGCACATTCAGAATGTACCAGTATGTAGAAAGATTCTAAGGGCCCTTACATGGATCACAAGATGGCATTTCCATTGAGCCACGGAGTGATGGTAACGTTTCTTGACATCTAAACTTTAATCATTTCCATATCTAATGGGAAAGTGATGCGCAGTTCATTGGAATTGGACGATTTATTTTTATCACAGAGTATATATTTGAGACATAATAAAAAGATTATGAAAACAGAGAAATTAATGGATTATGATTTGATTGTATTAATTTTTAATTGTAAAGTTATTTAACATATTAAAATATTTAATTTAGTGTTTCATATTGATTTTGAATTTCGATCTTAAATTATAAACAATAAATATATTGTGTTTTTTGTATTAAGTGGTTCGTTTATCAATTAATCTTGAAAAATTAATTGAACAAAAGCACTTGCTTCAATACTGCTTGACATTAGTATAAGATAAACTATTGTTCAACGAGAAGCCATAACCGATAAAAGGGCTTTCCTTATTGCAAGATCTTTACAGTAAGGTATAATATTTAAATGTAACATTTTTGTGTCCTTAAATAATTTTAGTTAAAAAAAAAAACAACCTGTTTTAGACAAAAATTTTAAGACATATTAAGCGTATTATTTTAGAAGTTTATGTCGAGAAGGGAGTGGGAGAATGAGGTAAAAGAGAATGAGAAAATAAAGCTTAATTCTGGAAGGAAGTCCCCTTACTTCCTTATTAAACAAATCTATACCCCTATTTAATATCTCCCTATTTAACAAAAAAAAATTGTCGCGCATTATTTCTTGGCATTTTTTTTAAGTTTTTTTTTTTTTTTACATTTACATCAATTGAAATGTAAGATGATTAAATATAAAAGTATTTATTTATATTTATATTTATACAGGGGAAAGGTTGCACAAGATGAGACAACTAAACATTAAAAAAATAAAAAAAAAAAACTATCTATGACAATTGTATTGAAATTAACAGAAATATTCATTAACATATTTATGAGGTTAACACACAATTCCAGTTCTAAAAAGATAAAAATAATAAAAATTGATAATTTTAAATTTTAACATAATATTGTGTTCGTAGCATATCCCATCTTAGGACATTTTTGGCACTTATGATGGGACAGTACTGCTGAAAATGCAGTGATGAATGAAATCATTCCCCACAGCATGTAGGGCAAATGAAATACAAAGAATCCGCACAAGTTACGCGTGTCCATTCTTTACATGTTACGCATTCAATCCCAGCTTCTACTGAAACTGAATAAAGACCACCACAAATGATACAGCTCCAGTCCTTATTTGAAATTGTCCTTGCCCTTGGCTTTGCATGAACTGGCTGTTGCTTAGTAGCCTTTTCTTTTCCTTTGACTGTTTCATAAAAAAAAAAAAACAGTCAAAGGAAAAGAAAAGGCTACTAACTTGTTGCTTTATATATGGAGAAGAGGTGAGAATTGTAGCTGTTAGTGTTTTTGTGTTGCCTTCTTTTCTCTTGGCTTAATAGATGGAACAGGCGATATGCCAGTAACATGAAGAAGCTTAATAACGTTCCTGTGGTGAAGTCGTGCTGTAAGATGGGTTGTCAAAAGGGTTTAAAGTAGGCCTAATTGATTCCTTAGGGGTAGCAGTAGGAAATTTAGTAAGTCCATTACTGTTAAGGTTTACGGTTGCCGCTGTACTGTATTGTTTGCAGTTGTTTACAATTTCGAGTGATGTTGTTGGGTTAACCTGTTGGATTAGCCGTGATAATGGGAGGTGCAAGCTCATACTTTTCAAAAGTATTTCTGAAAAAAGGCGGCAGTCTAGTTTTAGAAAATGCATTTATGGGAACAGCGATTGTACTGGCTTTACCATAAGCTTCTGCAAATGCTCTGCCACGTGAAATTCTGTAAAAACACGGCCGGGATTGTGGCAAAACCGTTGCTTCAAATACTGATCGTAATAAGTTTGCAACGGTTTAAAGAACGCTGCATCCATTGGTTGCAGTCGGTGAGTAGTATGTGGAGGTAGCATCATGAAGCCATTTTCTTAATGAAATATTAGGATGTCTTCTCAAAAACTTGTATAACTATTTTTTTTCCCAGCCATCTGGGTGTTTTGGTTAAATCGGTGATCCATTTGGTTTCAGTTTGCAACTTGATAAACAAGTTTCCTTAAATCTTGCAGAGTTAGTTCAAACAATAGTTGTTCTACGACAGTAATATAATCTACTAACTCGTTCACCATTAAAAATGTTAGTGTATCGTCCAAAATGTTTTATTACTCCAACAATGTTTGTCTTTGTTGCACGTCGCTGTAGTGACGCCTTTGGAACACAGAATGCTTTTGCTGCTTCTCTGTATGTTGCTTTGCCTACTTGCACAACTTGAATTGCAGTTGCTATAGCTGCTTCATTCCAATTTTCTCTGTCTGATTTTTGCTTTGAATTTAGTGGTACCATATTGTTACGGTAACTATTATAAACATAAGCCCACTTATGTAGAAATAAGTGTGGTTTTTTTTTTTACTTACATTTTTATTTTATTTGGTAGAATTGCAATTTTTTTTATAATAATTTCTATTTAATATTTATGTAGTAATTATTAAATAATTTTATTTAATAACTTTAAAACAACTTTGATTACGGTATTTAACTTATGATGCCAAACAAAAATAAATTAAAATTAGTTACTTTTATTTAAATTTAAATAGATTATAATTTTTCAGTAATTTGGTTTTCGTAATTAACATATAACACAAAAATAATAAATAGCAATTCTAATTATTTCAAGTATTTACGTAAGTTCCTAAGATGGGACAATAAAAATCATGTCCCATCTTAAGAAATTTTTCATGTCCCATTATACGAATCATGGGATCCTTAGTTCGTACCGGATGTTGATTTTACCCAAGATGGCAAATCACAAAATCTATAGTCATTTCGTGTGAGGCCTTTACATTTGTCGAAACTACAAATATAGCCATCCTCCAATCTATAAAACTTTATTTTCTGTAGGATTTAGAAATACTTAAATCCTTACATCAAGTATATGAAAATACTTAAACTTAAAGTCTAACAGATGGATTTTGACGATCTCGTATTTTCGTGATTTCACGTAATTTACGCGAGAATAGCCTCTATCCATGTCTTCTCACAAAATATTGAAATATTTAAATGAATTATAATACGGGGAAATGCATGAGACTTTTACTACATTTTAATATAGTTTTCATAAATTGAAAACAGTCAATAAACAAACAATAAATTCATTAGATAGCAATTTCCTAGTGCCAGACATTGAAAAAACGAAATTTCTTTGAGACCTGCTGAAGAGGCTAATGACCAAATCTCGTGTTTCTCGTAATTCTCATGAAAACGTGATCATCAACATCCATCTGTTATACAGTACCTAATACATTGTAGATTATTTTTTTGTACTCAGAATCACGTTCACTTGTGATTTGACTTCCACTGGATGCATAGAAAATTCGAAAACCTGATATCAACATTTTAACGAATTAAATTGTTCTAGTCCCATCTTAGGAAGCGCCCCATCTTGAGCAACCTTCCCCTATATACAGTATATATAATAATACATATATTTATATATATACAATATATTTTATAAATAGTTAAAATTTATAAAACTCAGAAGTATTACTTTTATATTCAGTTAACGATGTTAAGCTATTTATAATATTATTTACTTATTTAACATGTGACAAAGGAAATATCGGACGAAATAAATCAGACACATTTATTTCATTAAAATTATTTATTAAGTAGATAAAAAAATCCGGACAGTTTCGACTCGTTAAAAATACGTAACCATCATGAGCAGAATAGGTTTTACTTATTCTGCTGCTGATGACTGTGTTTTTACGAGTCGAAAACTGTCCAGGTTTTTATCTTCTTATTCAATAATTTTAAAGAAATATGTGTGTCCTAATTTATTTAGTCTAATATTATTTACGTAAAGTAAATGCTTAATAAAAGATTATTTTCTGACGCTCAACTGCTGGACAAATACGGCGTTAAACTTACATGAAATTGACTCGAAATCAACGGGCAAAAGGTTTTATTGAAATATTTTTAAAATGAGAAATGGATTCTAATCAGTTGCAGTCATATTTTATATGAAAGATGTGTTCCTGAACACATAATTCAAAATACCCATAATTAAAGATTACTTTTCCTAACGATAAAATAAATAGGAGGCAATCGTTCTCGCGAGAGGCATAAAAAGACCTCTTGACCAGACCCAGTGCAATTGATAAGAGTATCTGAAGAAATGATTTTGAAGAAAAATTGTAGATGTGGAAAACCCTAAGGAAGGAGGTGTGGCAGGTCTGAAATTAACCCCAGGCTCTATAGGAAACGTATGGTGTAAGGTTAGAAAACTGCTCTATGTTGTCTAACATTTCCGAAATTGATCAGCTAAAACTTTTTTTTTAATTAATCCCAAGGTTCAAGTAGATCAAGTGTAATATAGTCACTACATGGCAGTCATTACTTCATTCGTTCACAGTTTTCACCTATTATTATTCAGTTCGTGACAGCTCTCTTCAAAAACATATCAAGTAGTTTTGTACAAAGCAATTGATATAAAGCAAAGGGATATTGAAGCAGACTATTTCAATTACGCATTGTTATATATTAAGATTGACTGTTACGAAGAAAACTCATTTCCAAACTTTTTCAATGTTCTCATTAAAATTATTAATTTTATTTAAATCATTCTTTTCATATTTTTTGTAACTTATACTACGATTGATTGTTGAATAATAATTTAAGTTCGGTAACCCCTTAATTATGCGCAATTATTGTTTTTCCCATTGATCCTGCGTTAATTTCAGAATCCCACATATCCTTCCCAGGGGAATCACTGTATCTATAATTTTGGCTACGGCTTTTATTCTGATGCTTCATCAATTATATCGGGTCTGAGCAAGGGGTCTTTTTATTTCTCTTTTACAATTTCTTTGTCCTAGAGTAAAGCTCTTCAAAGAAATACTTTTTTAATAAATAAATTATGTAATATATATATAAACAATAAAAGTTAGTTAGCAATAGTTTTATCAATTAAACGCATTACATTCCTTTCTTTCAAGAGATTCTCGATAAATTAAAGTGAAGCTATTTTGATGAGATTCCGACGATACTGAAAGAACAGAAGATGCCTCATAGCCCTTATTATATCTAATTGATTTTTCAAAGTTATAGCTTTTCGGGTGCTTTTTAAGCAGAAACAGTGTCTGTTAATGGACTCTTGGATGACAACATTATTACAATGCCTAAATAATAATAACAGCAGTGCATTAATTGGGGATTGGAGATTGATTGAAGAATTAAGAGTATATTAATAAGGACAATCGAGGAGCGATATCTAATTAACAAAACTTTTCTTCAAAAGATGTCAAGACAAAGGAATTCTTGAACAGTGAATCGAAGTTTCTCCTTTCCTAAAATAAAAAAAAAGCGAAGAGCTGATTTTATAAAAAATAAAATTAATTTAAATGTTTTTTTGTTTTTTTTTGACAGTTGCTACGTAATCTAATACGTGCATTTTTAAGAATAGCATTATAAAATGCTTTAATTATAATGATATCAACAACAATTATGATGATAACAACAAAGTTGTTGTTTGTTTATAAATATTTAAGTTTGTACTGTCAACTAATTGCTTCTTAAAGAGTTTATTTTATTTAATTAGAATTCTGTGACTTGTAACCTAAGTCTTTCAGACAAATTTGCTTTGAAGTTTCTTCCACTAACTTTCTTAATTTACTTCTTTTTAAATAAAGGTGACATACGATATTTCACGGTTCTTTTAAATCACTTCTTTAAAAGCAAAAAAGAACCAGCTAATTTTCTTTTCATCACAAATCTTGACTGACAACGAAACCAAAGTAAAGGATCTCCAGAGAATTGATGCAAAAGAAAAAAAAAAAAGATGAGAGAAAAAACCTAACAAGACTGATGAACGTAAAGGAAGTGAGAGTTAAAAAGAAAAAAAAACAGGATATTTTTCCGTTCATTAACGCTTCTTTTGGGCTGTCTGCAGCCCCTGGGTTGTTTTTTTCCCCTTTGTGTTCGCCATTAATCATGTGCTTACGAGCTTCCAACAGCAGTTGCTCTCAATCAAGACGATGTTGTTAATTGAACATCAATGAAGAATTACAAGAGAAGACAGTCATGTTTCAAAGGAGAATTGCTTTGTAATCAACATCATCTCGTTGTCAGTTACCTTTGCAAGAGATTATTTATAATAAGGAAACTTGGAAAAACAAAACTTAAAAAAAAGAATATTAAAATCAAAAATTTATCAACACAAGATTTTTTTTTTATTTTTTGTGTGCAATTAGACTAGGAAAATGAAAGTAACAACTACGACAAAACGAGATCGTCTGATTAAAACAGTCTTTGGGGAATAGAGAAGGCTAGATACCATAATTAAACAAGTGAATATAATTTTGTGCTAAAGCATAAATTTAAGAGCGACCCATAATAATAAAAATGTATATAAATAATAAAAAAAAAGGAAGTACCATAAAAGTAAGGAAAAATTAAAAAAATGTTAGGAAAATAAGTGAAAAAAAGTAAGACTTACGGATTCGAACCGACAACCTTCAGTATTTGAGTACGAAAACTTAATCATCAAGCTATAACTGACAACTGAAATGATATAGTTGCATTTCTAACATTGAAACTAATAACGGAAATCCAATGAAAACAATGTCGATCCGACCTTCCGTTCGGGAGTTGTTAGTGGTTGACAGACACGGACGGACGGACAGGACAATCGCAACAGCTACCGATTTTGGTCGCTATCACAAATGGGTCGCTAAAAATCTATATGGTTCCGGCAGGATAAAATGATTTCTCTTAATTTATATGGGAGGGAAGCGGTAATTTCTTGCTTACCAGAATTCTTTAGCTAGAGTTATCCATTGTTTGTTAGTTCAATTCTTATACGTGCACGATTACGTCTTATGTAATGCACGGTTGAGTCAAAAGATTCAAAGATAATAAAGGAAATAACTACCTAGATTAAATTAATTATTTTTCTTTTTAATTTGAATAACCAAAATTTGTTAATCACTTGTTAAGATTCCATTTAACTAATTTCAAGAATTGAAATAATGATAAATGGCTACCAATCCAATTATCAATTATTGTTTGAAAGCTCTGTACTATAATTATAATTCCGTTACTTCATTGCTATTACATTCCTGATTTGTCGCCTAAAAGGTCCTCAAATGTCACCATACATAAGATTAAAAAAAAAAATCTGCACTCCATTCACTGACATTTATTATATCTACACACATCGAGTCAGTCTAGAAGAAAACAAGAATACATGGAGATGACCAACTAAGCTTCAGAACACTTTATAGTAATAGTTTTTACAAAAAAAAAGTTCATGCATTTCCGCCTTTCTTTTCTAATATTGAGTACATTTTCTTTCTATAATATAGAATATCCGTACGCAGTGACTTACTGAAGCCTAAGACAGGCTGTGGTACTTATTTTACTTAATAAATTGGTTGAAATCAAGAACTATAAAGTGATTGTTTCTTTTAGATGCCAGAGGACTGAAGGACCCTCAGCAAGTTGAAAACCTTCAAGATCAGGCGCACGTGATGCTCGGACAACATGTGAGAACACAACATCCAGCTCAGCCTGTCAGGTAACGCAATACTTTATTACTTTTAATTGATAGAATTCTAGATATTTATTTAGAAATATCTAGAAAAGTGATAGAAAAGCTTTTATGATGCTTCCGATATGAATTTTTTTCGTTCAGCATTTTGAATTTTATTGTAATTTACAAAATGTAAAATATTCTTTTATAAATATTTTAATTGTTTTATAATAAAACAGAATCATCGATTTCTAAATCTGATTTTGTACATATTCTAGTATTATCAGTCCTTAAGTTAGCGTGCCAAAGCATCACTTATTATGCTTTTTTTTTTATTTGGGGGGGGGGGGGGGAGGAACTTTTCAAATTTCTTTATATGTTAACTAGCCGGGTACCGTCGCTTCGCTCCGGACCCCTTGCATACATAGAATTACAAAATCAAAATTTGACCCTTTAAAAGGCGCCATCTTGGAAACCAAAAACTTTTTCGAAAGATTTTTGTAGCATTTTGTTTGTCTTAAAAAGATCTACATTTTAGCCATTTGCATGACCAATCTATCTCTTACAGTTTGGTCACAAAATTGGAAAAACGTAAAGTCTTATGACAATGACAGACAGAATAACGCTTTTATAATAAAAGATCTTTCTTCCAGCTTTCTTACGTAATAATATAGAATTATCTTTTACATGCACGAATAGCACGGTATCACATGATTGCCGACAATAAATGTGCATGAAGGGAATTGAAATTATGGTTTTAAAATAATTTTGAGGGACTTTGTGGAATATGTGTTCGTTTTCATTGCAGAAGGCAAGGTTAAACAATATGTCGATCTATAACACACATCGAAGCCCTCGTTACAAAACACTGCAATACTGCATTTTCTTTTCTTTTCTTCCTAACTCATGGGTGCAATCACTGAAATTCTTATTTGTCGCAATAATAACTAATATATTATTTGAAATATTGGGTGAATGCAAAAGTTCTACCCGTTTTTATTACCCATAAAGAGCAAATAAACGCAAAATGAACAGTACCTATTATTGTTCATAATCCCCATTGCTATCTAGGACCTCTTGCCATCATTCTAATAGGAGATGAATCCCACGGCGGTAAAATTCCGGTGGTTTCAAGTCAAAAAATCTTGGATGGCAGTTTCACAGCATCAAAACCATCAAAGATTTTCTGATTGAAGGAATTGTTCAACGCACGAAATAGGTGATAGTCAGTTGGTGCCAAGTCATGAGAATAGGGAGGGTGGGGGTAAAACCTCCCAACCAAAGCTCAGTAACTTTTGGCGAGTGATGACAGCAGCATGTGGCCTGGCGTTATCGTGATGAAGGATAACACCGCGACGATTGATGAGACCTGGCCGCTTTGCTACCAAAATTAAATGCAGCCTGTCTAACTGTAGACAGTAGAAGGCAGCATTGATGGTTTGGCTGAGTGGCAGGACCTCCAAGTGAATTATTCCCTGCACATCCCACCACACACTCAATAACACCTTTTTGGGATGAAGTTCAGCTTTCGAAGTCGATGCAGGCGGATCAGAAGAGCGACACACAGTCCTACGACGCTGCGGTACATAACCCACTTCTCATCTCCTGTCACAATTAGTGTCAAGAATGGGTCATTTTTGTATCGGGAAAGCAAGGAAACACAGGTGGCGATTCGGTCGTCCCGTTGATTAGCTGTCAGGTTATTTGGAACCCAACGATCCACTTAACCAGCCGTCTCTCGACCGTTGTCCGGTGTACGTTGAAGGTCTCCGCTAATTCATGCACGGTTGGGTTCGGGCGGTTGGGTTCGGCTTGGTCAATATCGTCCTCTGCAACGTATGATGGCCGTCCTCCTAGCCTGATTTTTGGCAGCTTCTGTCTCCTTCCCTAAATTTACTAAACCATCGACCACATGTGCTTTCGTCTATTGCATCCTCCCCATAAACTGGACAAACATTGCGACATGCTGCGGCTGCCGTACTCTTTTTATCGAACTCGTATAACAAACAATGTCTTATATGCTCCTTCTCGCTTTCCATGTTATACCCTCTGATATTTTTTTTGAGATGATCAACTTTGTGAGACACGATGCATTTATATGTGAGGCATCCACACGTTTGATTGGCAGACGATTTGCGTCATTACAATGTCATGTGTGAGGGCAATTCCATTGCAAATTTTCATACCCAAAAACGGCTAGAACTTTTGCACTCACCCAATACATCATTTTCAATTAATTGACAATTTTTCCCATAAATAATTACTTAGGATTAAGGAAATCAAGTAAAAAAATACAGGAATTAATGAAGAAATGGTACGAGAGGCATAAAGACCTCTTGACCAGACCTGCTGCTATCGATTGCTCAAAATGCCAGAGCTACAGAGCAGGAGATAAAGGACTCTGAAATGACCCAGGCCGCAGTTCAGAAGAATCGAAGTCAAAATGTTAATTCAACGATCAGATAAACCAATAGTTAAAAGTCACTACTAATATATAACTATCAAATAAGCAAAAGATCAGTTGTCAAAAATGAAATGGTCATTTCGAATATCCATATACTGTATCTTAACAACAGCACTTGATAATGTTTTTGAGGCTAGCAGCCATGAACTGAAACTAGACGGAAGCCTGAAAGCGAATGAAGTTACCATGATTCCATATCCACAAACCTTACAGAAATTCTTGCAACCACAATACAATAACTTATAGCTATGCAGGATCGTGCATAGCTATAACTTATTCCTTAACTGGTCAAACCTAGAATAGATAGATAACATAAAACAGTTTTTCTAACTGTTAATTATGCTTTTCTCTTTAGATCTTGAATTAATCTCGGAGCCCTATATCTCCTTCCTTAAGAGTTTCGGGATCTATAATTTTGGTCATGATGCTTTCTTCTGATGTTTTATTGCACCAAGTCTGGTCAACAAGTTCTTTGTGCTTCTCGTACTATTTTTTTTGTAAGACTGACGTTTTATATTTATAATATTATAAAGCTCACAGTCATTAATAACTGGTCAAACGTTATTGTGCTAATGTGGTATTATTTACTGCAGTCAATAATAAAAACAGAATAAAAACATTCCTGGTCGAAGTGAAATTGGATCCAATTTTTATGATGAATCTTAAGTCAAAGTAATGCAAAAGTGACATGTTTTCTGGTCCTTTATTTGTAATATATTTTTGAATTATGGCATTACTTATTATTATTATACATTATTTTATGAGTTTTCTCTAAAGCTTTTCTTTTTGATTTCTTTTAGATTTGGACGCCTGTTATTGATGCTCCCTTCTCTTCGCTATGTTCCCACCGAGAAAGTCGAAGCCATCTTCTTTCATCGGACGATTGGCAACACTCCGATGGAGAAGCTGCTCTGCGACATGTTTAAGAGTTGAGAAAGAGGCACACCATGCTCTTGGGCCACTAATCACACATTTTCTATCGCCTCTTACAAACGAAGTCAACATCGGAGGCTAAGTCATTCCATTCTAGTCAACGATTTTCGTCAGAATTTATCAAAACAAATCTGTTGTTTCCAAAAGATACCATTTTTTATTTCAGAACGTGGATTCAATATCCATTACTTATGAAAATTTAGACTTAAATAACTTTTCTGTTTATTTCTTAAAAATGAAGCTAATAGTAACACCAAATTTGAAATTTTATTTTAATACGTAATTGTTAATAAAAAATCTTAAAGTGAGTTGGAATTCATTAAATTACGTTACCTCGGAACAGTTTGACATTATAATATACTATCTTCATTGAAGTTTATTGAAAGAGAGAGAAAAACAAACCTTACAATTTTTGTAAAGACACGGGTTAGTACGGTGGCATTGCTAAAATTATTATTAAAATTTTAGAGGGAATACAAATATAAGGGAAATTCTGGGAAAATATGTTCTATAATACTTTTTTAGAAAATTATTCAGTAAATATCATTATTATCGAAGAGCAGTTGAATATATTCAATTCATTCATTATTAAAGATCTTCAAATATTATTACTGAGATAGTTCAAAAAAATAAAACAATTTTTAAAAACTTTAAATAAGGGAGTGTCTACAGCAATGGTCCGAAACGTCACGCGAATGACTTCAATAGAGATAAACAACAGATGAGGAATGAAGGGACTGCGTAAAAGAGTATTGCAGATGTAAGCATCTGAATAGCATATCAAGACCAAAACAGTTCGGTGGAACAGATTCTAGATGAATCGATACACGACCTCGTGATTTATTTATTTATTGATGTATTTATTTACTTATTATTTATGGATTAGTACTGTCAATTTTGTGAACATTCTTAACAGTGCTTGAGTCTATATAAATAACCATAGTTTACAAGATCTAAATATGTTTCTATTTATACCTATTTCTTTTATAATTAATGTACAATTAAGTTTTTCATCACCATACACTAAATAAAACTTTTTTCAAAGAGGATTTTTATTAAAAAAAATAAAGTTGCGTCTAATTGCCTGTATGATTAACAATGCTTTCATTAAATTTATAAGTTAAGTTTATAAGTAGTTACATTTTCAACAGATTATTGGCTAAATAAGTAATTTCTTAGCCTGGGGTAAACAGCGTTTTCAGATTATTATTAGTAGCCTAACATTAATAATTACTATAATTAACTAATAATAATTTTGCTTCAACACGACTATGAGAAATCTCTGTAAACTGTCACATCCCGAAGACTAATGGAAATTGCGGTAGACACAAACCTAATAAAATCAAATCCACCATTTTTAAATGATTTCCTCACAGATTTCAAAACACGATTTGAATCCAGTTAGTTATGGTCATGACGAAAACCTCATCCAACAGTTGTACAATCAGTCTCTTCATGCATTTTAAACCAAAGCACTTTACATTTTTCGATGTCTTTTTCCATATTATTCACTAAATATTACATTTTCTTTACTTCATTGGTTTTTTAACCAAAATATTAACACCTCTTGTCAATCTAGTCGTATTTTTGAAACCTTCCATTGCTATCAGTATGCTACAAAAAATATTTATATCCTATGAATATGACTTAATTCTATTCTATACTTTTTCATTTGTATAAATATGTATTTTTGTGATCTTTGAGATATTTTCAGTTTTGAAGCACACTGATGTTAATGTCTGTATAAAAAAAAAAAAGATTTAGCAACATCTTTTGATTGTGTTGTTCCTCGTTGTGTGATTGTAGTTTTGTTCTCATCTCATGTTTGTAAATTACCCTGTTGTGCCGGGAGAAACCTGTACATTTTATTTAAATGAGAAAAAATAAATACTTTAAAATGACTGCTATTTTTTTTTTTTTTTTGTATTTTTTATCATAACCAATACATCTAAAACTAAGAAAAGTCAATCTCATTTGAAATATAAATAAAAGCTAAGAGGCGGCTAATATCCGAGATTTGTTTGGAACTAAAAAAAAAGTTGCATTCGAGTAAAATGTATATAGAAGATAGTAATTCTGAAGATACTTTATATCTGACAAAAACATTAAAAGGAGTACTTAGATCTCTTCAGAAGAAAGAAACTGAAGACCAAAACCTTAAACAGACGAAATTATAAAGATTAATATATATTTTTAATGGTAAAAAGGTTGCAAAACTATTATTTATTGAGAAACAATATCGTTCTGTAAATTTCTTGAAATAAAAACTGTTTAAAAAAGATCAAAATCAAAAGGGTGGCAAATGAAGACCTTAGAATACGAAAATTTTTCGTAGGATTTGAAGTTTTAAATTTGTTTCTCAGCTATTTACCAACGGTTGAGACACTGTCGTTATCAAACTCCTCATATAAGGAGGGTGGTCGGTACCAAGGTAAGATGCCCATCAGGGAGTTTATTTTTTGGAGTGTGTACTTATTAATCTCGTACATTGTAAATTCATGAGTTAACATAGTTTTCATGTTACGTTAAGAATAATTTTTGTTCTGCATTACAGACAGAACGACGTACAAACAGAAGTGGTTGATCTATCTGTCTCAAAAATGATGTACAGTTCTACATAACTGTACAGTTCATGTACAGTTTTACAATATTTGTTCTCTTTCTTATCTGGAAAAATAGCTGGATGGATCAGCTGAAGCAAGCAGGATAAAATAGTCTCAAATACAATGGAACCCCGCCATTCGTCCGCCTCTCTATTCGTACAACTCGTTATTCGTACAACTTTTTCAAGTAAAATTGAACTCGCCATTCGTACGCTTGCTCGCGATTCGGACAGTGTGACCTCGGTACTGGCCCCCCATGCGGTCGCTTCAGTTCAGTATCGTGGTAGCTTTCGTACGCTACGCATCATCCACGCAAGCTTCGTGAAACTTTGTGATATTTTATTGTTATTTTTTTATTATTTTTATTAAAAATAGTGCAGCCATGGGTCTAAAAAAGATTACTGATTCAACTAAGCCTAAAAGGAAAGCAGTGAGAACGACAATTGAATTGAAAAAAAGAAATCGCTGCGAAGTTTGAAAGTGGAACTCGTGTCTCTGACCTGGCAACTCAATATGGCATGGCGAAATCAACCGTATCGCCTATACTGAAAAAGAAAGAAATAATAATAGAGGTCTATATATTTATTGTTTTCATAGTTTTTATGTATTTTAGGCTTAACATATTATTACAAAGGTTTATATAAGCAATCATCTCTGGGTCTGGAACGGATTAATCCAATTTACATTATATCTTATGTGAAAAAATGATTCGCCATTCGTACAAATCGCCATTCGAACTGCCTCCTGGAACGGATTGTGTACGAATAGCGAGGTTCCACTGTAGTATCAAAGTTTAGTCTGATTTATATTAAGGCTGAAGATTATTGAAAGTTTTCAAAGCTGTGGATATATTAAATGTTTCGAAAAAAAAAAAATCAAAGCACGATAATTTTTTGCGAACATTACTGTTACTTATTTTTTTTTTATTGCAATTTTGTAGGAATATCTTACAATAAATAATTAAAGAAAGAATTATCTAAAGAAGACAGTTCTGCAAAATAAAAAAGCTGTTTTTTTTTTTGGGGGGGGGGGTTTACATGAGTAAATAAATGAACATTATTCCTGGAGATAAAAAATGGCTTAACTAAATATTGAAAAGATAACATTTCCTGTTGTTGAAGCATCACGAACAACTCATCCATTCGAGATTTACAGTAAAACATGATGCTGTCACCAACTTGTCATCAATCTGTTGTAAACAGCAAGTGTCTGCGATTACAAAGCTTCAACCATCTGTAACGAACCATATCTTTAGAAAGGGACAGATGGTGCTGCCACCGGGGGGTGTCGAATAATCAGTATTTTATGGTTGTTTTCCAACAGAGGCATCGTGTTCCACGTAATCTCCTTCTTTGCGAGAGATGTTGTCTTGAAAGATCGTAAAGATCTCGACTTTGGTTACGACATAGATTACGATTTCAGGCAACTGCTACTCGCCAAGTTTTCCGTCCTGATATTTAAAGGCGCCTTTGTACAACTTATCGCTGAATGGACATTTCTATCAATAGGACTATCGAAGATCCAGGAGAAGTGCAAAGTTTTAATTTGATTTCAACGAAATGGTTTAGTCGGTAAAAGAGCTTAACAAAGAAAGGTCGTTCTATTAATAACAACTTATCTGCAATGATCAACATACAGACGATAAATATACATCATTATACAACAATGTAAGGAAGAATGTTTTCCTTAAGTTTTTAATAACCGATAATCCCGTTTTTGATTGTTGTTGAAGTTGATGAATTCGCTTTAATTTAATTCATGTTGTCGAAGTGATGACTTCTCTGCGATATTTCATTATTGTGCCCAAGGCAATTAGAAATATTTAGCAATTTTTCCCACTTAATCTGGGTCTATTAGCTTTAAAATTACAAATAAACTAAAAAAATACAAATGCTTCATGAAAATTTTAACGATAACGATTGTTCTTGATATAAAATATACGATAACTATCCATTTGGTCAAAATCAGATAAATTCAAGAATGTTATTCAAAATTATATCTGTGATCTCTTCAACAAAGTATAAAAAAAAGAATAAAAAAATAAATTAAAAATAAGTAAAGATGGATATAATTATATAACAATGAAGCATCGCCTAACTTCAGCTGCTGTGTAACAATGCTACATAACAATGCGCTCGAACGGTAATGGTTTTTGACTGAGTATGAGATGTCTCTTTTTGAAAAGGCCGTGGGTAACGCCACTGGTACTGCGGACCTTTAGATCCTAGTAAATAAGAAAGACCCAGAAAGAAGAGAAGAAGATGATAACAAGGAAAGAAAGGAAACATTCATGCCGTCCTCGGAATTCGAACCCAGACTCAGAGGCATCATTCTAGTTAGTAAACCAGTTCAGCCTACGCCTGAATAACCTGCCATATACATTCAGATTTCTGTCTGTCCGAATCTCACCGAAATGGCTGAACCAATTTTCTTAGTTATTGGTACGGTTTCTATTTATGGTGAATTAAAAAATAGTTATGATTATTTTGGTTTTGATGCCATCCTTCAAAAAAAAAAAAGAAAAAAATCCAACCCTGAGTGTTCAGATCAATTTTCTTAATATTTAGTTAGATTCTAATCCAATGGCAACTTTAAAATAACTTTTCGTCGGAATCGCAGTGGTGCCTCAAAAGCAAAAATAAACAATAAAAACTCCTTAATGAAATATTAGTCAGAAAATTCATATGCCAGCACTCCGCCGGTTCAATGAATTTTTTTAAAGCATAAAATATTCAATCTGCGCATTGGATTAATAATAAAATACAATGGGCGAGACCAAATGAATGGATGAGTTGAAAAAGGTATATATTCCACAAATGTAAACTTCTGGAAAACTAAAAAAAACTGTTTTTTAAGAAAACTAATTTTTTTACAAAAAAATTTTCTGTTATCGATTTATACCTTTCAGTGAAGTGAACTCATTGTGCTTTGTAAATATATAGATATATAACTTTTTATAGCATATGTAAATATGTTGAGGAATATGTTCCTTTTTCAACTCAATGTTTAAAAAAAAAAAACTCAAAAATTTTTATTTTTGTGTATATTATTTTACGTAATGTAACATTATATCACGCAATGTATTGTGCTTTGTAAATTTACAGATATATAAATTTTTATAGCGTAAAACAATGTAAATGTGTTGAGGAATATGTTCCTTTTTCAGCTCAATGCAAGTGCGGCTTTGAGTTGACAAAAGAACATATTCGTGGAATATGTCCCTTCTTCAACTCAATCATTTTTACATGGCTCTGGAAAACAGACTTAAAATTGAGAAATATGTTTCTTTTTCTGTTTAATGGATGTATATACGTGCAAAGAAGGAAATGGCTATCTCAGTTTAGTTTGTCAAATTTGTGGAATATGTACCTTTTTCAACTCACCCATTCAAATTGCTTACCAATATTTTTTGCACCACTGCGATTCCGACAATTATTCCTATTAGCCTCGTATTTATTTACTGGTAAATGCTCCAGGCTGATGATCGCCAAAGAGCGTGAAACAACTGTTCCAGGATGTCACTTTGTGAACAATTTGGTCTTTCCCATTGAAGCTTAAAATAAATTAAATAACGCACACGAATAATTATGAAAACTTATTAGTTAATTAAAAAATTTTATGTTACAAGTGCTAAGATAAGTTTTGATTGCATTTCAGAACGAATGATGCAATATACAATTACAGAATAATATTGCTGTCCGTAAACGCAGAGCCCAAGTTTTGATGTCAAAGATTCACAGTAAGATGTAGCAATAATTCTATAATGTATAAGTTTACTTTTCCTACGATGGTTTGATTTTAAGATCCTTTGCGTAAATAGAAAAAAAAATGATTTAAAATCTTTTCCACAAATATTTTACTACTAGTTGCGACCCGTGAAATATTCACGGAATTAAAACAAATTCCACATTTTTGAAAAACACAAGATTGAAAAAGATGTTCTAAGCTAATTTTTTTAGAAGCCATGACTTCCACAACAGCCCATTTGTAATTTGAATATCAGCTTATTTGTTAAAATAATATTATAATATTGTTAAAATAAAAAAAATAAAAAATTAATTTACTATTTTCATAGTAGCCAGAGCTGCGGTTTCTCATTATGAAACATAATGGCAACCTTCTGCCCTAAAAGAATAGGCTCGTCGAAATTGAGGTAATGTTAACGGAAGTAAAACAAATGCCACATTTTGAAATACCCTGAAATTCTTGAAAAACACAAGATTGAAAAAGATGTTCTAAGCTCATTTTTTAAAAGCCATGACTTCCGCAACAGCCCACATATAATTTGAATGACTAAGGCAAATTTTGTTAAAATAAAAGAAAAGAAAAAATTGATTTACCAGTTTCAACAATAACAATAACGAATGTCAAACAGCCAATACCAATAATCCTGTCTGGACAACAATGACGGAACGTGCATCGTCATTGTCTCCCACTTGTTGATTAGTGAGCGAGTGACTCCACAGCCGAAATTATGTAAAAACCGAGGTTTTACAAACTCTCTGATAAATTTTGAAGCATGAACTTCATGCATTTCAGTGTAATCTTCAGTTATGTGGGGAAAAAAAAATTCAATACCGTGATAGTAATTATGTAATCGTGATCCGTGGCCTTGAAGTGAGACAAAGATTAGAGACGCCATCTTTAAACATGGGCGTGACGTCATGCCTGACGTGTTCCAACGCTGCAATGTGATTGGTTATTTCAAATTACAAATTTACAAAGATCGTGCAACTTTTGCCTATTAATAGGATGATTATTCATGGGCGTAAAAGGGGCAGGGAAGGTCGATAGTTCCCTGTACCCCCCCCTTCCCTCGAAATCTCGAAATTTATAGAATGGGCCCTTTTTCCTTTTTTTTTTTATTTGAACGGCCGACCTTGGTTCCCTCCGAAATAAAATCTTGTAAACCTCTTTGATGTTATTGCTATTATCATCATTTCTTTCTTTTTTTTTTTTTCAAAATTACAATTACAGAAATTTACGTTGTTTAAAATAAAGTGAAATTGTCGTTCTTTCTGAAATGATTAATAATTAATTGATTTAATTAATAATTGATGATTTTTTTTATTTACGCTCATTCTCAATATCAAGACACGTACATTGGATCGGGAATTTAACTAAGCATTTTTATTATTTCAAATTCTATTGAAAATTTACGCAAATTTACAGTTATTTTTAAGTTTTCCGTCCTTCAACAAAAAGTTTAATTATTTTTAAAGATCCATTTACTGATTTTAGAAAAACACGGGTACGTTCACAAATAGCTATTTTCTAAATCCATGAAAAGATACCAAAAGCAAAAAAAAAAAAAAACAAACAAACAAAAAAAAACAATATGGAAGGTCGACATTTCAGGTAGACATTTTCCCCATTTACTATCTTTAGTAAATAATACTTGAGAGATTTCCCCCACTAAACTTCAAACCTCTCTTTAATGAGTAGCCTACTAATTCCTCCAGGCAGGACCTGGGGACTACCCAGCTCTCTATAAAATTAGTACCGGGTTGCTTTCATGTGGGTAAAAGGCGGGTGAGCGTCGGTCTCACCACTCGACCTGAACTTTGAACTCTGAGAGCCTTATTTCCCTCGAACCCAAGAGACTACAGTAGGATACTTTAATTTGATAGTCTATTATTAGACAAAATTAATTTAGAAAATATCACTCGTACAAGAGTATTCCCATTTCAGAAAGTAAAATCTTCTGCAAAAGGAAGTAGCCTAAGATGTTTTTGGGAATTTTATTTTTTTTTTTTTCATATTTTTTTCATTATTTTTTTATTTAAAAAAAAAGATTTTTTTTTAAAATTATTAATGGAGTAATTGACAGTATAAATCCAATTCCAGAATCAAAAAGAATTTTTTTTATTTTTTCAAAATTTTCGGGCTCATTTTAAATTATTGGAAATTTGTTTAATTTTAAATTTGAAAATTTGTAATTCGTTCAACTCTATCTGTCTTTCTATTCCGAAAAAGAAAAAAGTGGTTCTATTAAACGAGAATTTCCACTGAATTTATTGATTCTCTGTCAGCTTCCATTATGTAAACTGCGCATTACATAGCATCCCTCCAATAAATTTAATACAAAAATTCAATTTCATAATAACTACATTCCAAATCTCAGATCAAATTAACCTCTTTGCTTTTCAATAATATTTAAAGAGAAAGCATTAGATCATGTTGTCATTCAATGCTATTCACAAGTCCAAAAGAAAGACTTATTTGAGAATTACAATATATACAATATACTTACACAGGTTTGCTTAATGAAAGCTATTATCATTACAGCATCCTAACGGACTTACAGAGGAATAAAAAGAAAAAAAGTTAGTAAAAATTAGTTTTGCTAAATTAAAAACAAACAAACAAAGTAATGTATCATCAATTTGCAATTGGTATAATATCATTTTTTCCGTTTGGCAAAAGTTGAAATTATTAGGCAAATGGCCGAGTGCACCAAGCTTCAATTAACTTTGATGGCTGCATTGTGGACGTAGCTAAAATTAGTGGGGGGTCCTATTCCAGAAAAATTTTAGCCTTTGTTTTAAAATTGTGTGAAAGGAAACAAACATGTATAAAAAGAAATTTATCAAGTTTCTGAATAAATTTTCTTTTTATACATGTTTGTTTCCTTTCACACAATTTTAAAACAAAGGCTAAACTTTTTCTTGGGCAACACCCCCATTAATTTTAGCTACGTCCACAATGCAGCCATCAAAGTTAATTGAAGCTTGGTGCACTCGGCCAAAAGTTTTACAAGAGTTATCCTTTTAATTTGAATTATTATCAAGACAAGGAACCTTGTATTCTTAAGCAAGATTTCAGTGCAACTGTTTGTGGCCTTCTGTCGATCTACCAACAACCAAGAAACATTCAACACAGAAATAATGGATAAATTGTGAAGAACATCTTCAAGAATATTAAAAAATGTATTTATTTGAAAAAATGATAAAAATAATTAAAAAATTACCTACACAAGTTATATGTTTATAAATGATATTGTTGCGTTCTGTTACAGCTGTTTTACCCTTCTTAGTGATCTTCAATTAGGACCAGTATCTGATTTAAAAATAAAAATATTGTTAAAGGTCAGAAAAGTAAGACAATATTGCATTAAATGAAAACGAGGACCTCCTCTAAACCAAATATAAAGCAAATAATATGCTTCACTCATATACTTGAAGGAGATCCTCATTTACACAGAGAATAAAGTTTTTTTTTTCTGAATTTCTCAAAAAATAAGATGTTCTTCTGTTACATAACTTCTTTTTTATAAAATTGCAAAAAGTAACAATTTATTTTATGGACCTAATTATAATTCATGAAGAACCACAATATTACAAAATAGCAAAATATTGCAGTCAAAAATAAATAAATAAATAAATAAATAAAAGTAGAATAGTTACTAGAGATTCCTAATGGCAAAACAGACGGTACTAATGTGATGTTTAAGCAGGTTATCATTCCAATGAAAATCTGCGAAAATCAGACACTTCTTTTTATCTGATTTTGGTAATTGAATTTTCTTTACTTAATTAGATCGATTGGGTAAATATGAAACACACTGTACTTTCCCAATTACTCATTAATCACCATGTACATTTTCTTTTAAGTTGAAGCCTTCCTTATCAGAGGAACTTTTTGTTTTTTTTCTTATTTTCATTGTTTTTATTTTTCATCCTTGAATTTCACGTAACATTTTAAATCATATTTTCTATCTGAATATGAATTTTCTATCGTACTGAAATAATTTTACAATAAATAAACAAAACGGTTTTCAATGGATCAACGTAAAAACATTAACTACATTTCCTATGTACGAGAAGTATAATTCATAACGTTAATGAATTACATTCGAATCTTCTGTTCAGTAATCCTGAATACGATTTCAAAATTTCAGTAAAATATGGAAGGCTTAATTTGTAATGATGATTCCGTAATAAAAAAATAATAAGAAATCAAAATAAAATTAATTCGTTTTAGAGGATTTTCCTATTTTAATTCTTTAACTATTCCATTCCCTTGGCTGTGACGTGCCACCCACTCCTGTCAACAACAGATCCCAATTTCTGGTTTCGATGGAAGAGTCCATTTCAGAGGAGAACATTCCTGTCACCCAATGCAAATGCAGCGACGGAGGAGAAGAAAAAGAGGTCTCGTTAGCCTTAGAGCGCGCGGCTCCCCAATTAGATCAGGAGTCTCATTAACTCTTCTCTGACGGAAGGGAAAGGAAGGGAAAAAGGATGATGAGGAGAAAGGAAAACCACGTTCTCAAAAGAGCATTGATTTTGAATTGTCTGACAGCGGGAATTCACGATTCATTTTAGAATAAAATCAACTACAATTATTATCTAAAGGTCTGGGAAAAAGTTTGCGTCTTAAGCATCAAAGAGGGCTCTTTTTTTTAAAAAAGAAAATACAGCAAAAAAGTTTTTTTTTTTAATAATTTTTATTTTATCGATCTCAAAATAAGGACCTTTTTATTTTCTAATTTTAAATATTTTTGATGAATTATTGATAATAATATCCCCTTTCATTCCATAATCAAGGAAAGTGATTTTCTTCATTGAAAATTACTGTTATTATTATTATAAAAGATAACTGTCATTACTTTAAAATTTTAAGAATAAATATTATTATTCTAACTGGTCGGTATTTTCCGTAAAAAAAAAACTGCTAATTTACGAAAATGACTCCGGATTATGTAGATTTAGCTATAGTATAATATAGCAAGATCTAGGTAAGCTGATCCTAAGCTGAGTCTCGTTCGGGGAAAGGAGTAAATTAACTCAAAACAAGATGATCGAAAACGATGAGGACATGGTATTCTTGTCAGCCATGTACTGTTCTACATTCACTGTTTTTATTCTTCTTCTTATTATTTTTATTTATTTTACCATCTTTTAGATTACAGTCCTACTATGGAATTTTCGTAACTGTCTATTGGTGCTGGTGTTTGATAACAAAGATCGAGCTTATTACAATAGCTAGATTTAATAAAACAATAGATATGATATTCGTAAATTGAAGTACAAAGATTAGATGTAAGTAAGATAAAATCCTAATAGTTGAGAATTTTGATGTTGAATAATAAAAATTTATATATATATATATATATTTAAGAATGATGATCCTAACCCCTGAATTTGAGGCCACGCCTTAATTTGTAGAAATTAAATTATATTGTAAAGAAAGATAAAATATTATTAACATTGGCAATATGCTATATTACATATTGTTATGATAGTTAAAAAAAAAAAAGTTAAAATATCCCACCATGAGTCCACGTGGTCCTTGGTGTTGCCGGAGGTAAGGCTTCTCCCTTTTTCTGCCATCAGCCATCAGCCTGATGGCCGCTCGCGTATAGTCCCGCGGAAAGAAACCTCCAAATTAAAAAAAGAACATTAAAGTCCTAGAATAGTTTCTTCTATTTCCTTTGATCTATATACAATAATTACAGTCAGTAATATTCTTTTATGATGCAGATAAATTTTAATTTAAATATCTTAAGTTATGGAATCTGACAGCAAAAACTAAAGACGTTCACTGGTCGCATAATTCTTGATTATTCAGCTGATAGTGATGTTTTTGATTCGGATACATAAGAAAGATATTTTTTGAGAAATCTTTTTAATAAGACAATCTACATTTCCGATCTTCAATGGAAGTAATGTGATGTTGTTTACAGGCATTATAACTTTTTTTTTTTTCCGAATGATATCTTTGTGAGAGTGTGCATGTGGATATTTACGTCAGAATCGTGTGTATCGTTTAAATATTTTCATTTACATCAAATTTAAAATCTAACCTGAAGAAACACGTATTATTATGTGTGTAGGCTTTTTTTCTATCCAACAAAAACATCCACACATGTTAAACGTTCTCTCATCTCTTAGTATTTAACCGTTTGGTCACATTTTCTGTATTGGATTCGATGTTGATTTAAAATGGCCCGCTTAAGGATCGTAGCTTGTTCTCAACTTGAAGGTAAAAAAATACATTAATCGTCACATTCCATAATTATTTGAAAATTAGATAATTAAATTGTAGGGATGCTTTCATTGTTTTTATTCTACATGTTTTTACACAGGGTGGCGCATAAGTCTCCATACAGATGATGTTGCCTTTTCATTTACATTAATTTATATTCTAATTTATATTCAAGTTTTTAATTTTGCTTTTATTTTGTCTGTGACAGTTTGAAAGATGCCATTGACGTTAGAGAAAATTGAAGTAATCCTGCTTGTGGGCGACAGTACGACCCGGCAGGTTGCTCGTTTGTTCAACGAACGTCACCCGGACTGTGATCCCATCACACATGACCCTGTAGCTAAGTTGATAGCTAAGTTTAAGGAAACGGGTAGTGTTGAAGACAAAGAAGAGAAGTGAACGTCCGAAGACGGTAACTGATGAACAGACGTCGACATGTATCGGTGCATCGATCGTTAAGAGCCCGAAGAAGAGCACCCGCCAATTTGTAAGGGAGTCAGGTGTAAGCCGTCGGAGCATCCAGCGAATACTTAAATTGAATTAAATAACTATATGTTTTGTAATAAATAATCAACATAAATGTAAATTACCTGAATGAAGACTTATGCGCCATCACTCATATATTATTGTGAGTATAGTAGTCATGATGTTTCGACTCCTTTGTTATCAATGTGTTTGTGGTTGGCATCTGTAAGGGGCCGTTCAAATATTACCTAAGCAAATTTTAGTAATTTTTAGGCCCTCCTTGTAAGCAAAAATAAGCAGATGCCTGACCCCCCCCCCCCTGTGCTTACCGAAGATTTGCCAAATCATTAAGACTAAATACCACTGAACAAACAGTCTTACTTTAAAACAGTCAAAATTACATGATATTCACTCCTGAATTAAAATGTAACAAATTAAATCTAAAGTACACGTGAAATACTGAGGAAAAAGCTATCTCGTGCAGCGCACTCTCTCGACTGCATGTTTGTCTGTCTTACGTAAGCATTGCTCTCCCCCTCCCCGTTGTCAGCAAAAATAAGGAATGCTTGAACCCCCACCCCCTTGGATACTTATATAATACTTGAACGGTCCCTAACTTCGAAATACAGTATTGCAATTCTTTCAGATTTTATATTTAAGAAAGTTTAAAGAAAGTAGTTTCATAATTTAGGAAAGGACTGGCATCAAATTGGATTGAATCATGTTGTGCCCTTGTTGGAATGAGTGATTGGATAAGGCTTGATCAATGCCCAACATGCGTCTTATTTATTTGTTAGTTTAATCTTGTTGTGAAGCAGATCAGAGAGAGCTGTTGTTTAGATGTTTGGTTATTTCCCCCTATTTTTAAAAAAACCTATTTGTTCATTCAACGATAATTCAAAAACTACTGGTATCTGTTGAGATGTCAAGGAAAATAACATCCACAGTTTCACCTGCTGAAGGAAATGAATCAAAAGCATATGTTGAAGCTTTAAATCATTCTGTGCAAGTATGGGAAAAAAAAAAAAAAAAACGACATTTGAAGACATGCATCAACACCTCAATACTGACCACAGATGGAATAGCCAATGTATGTTTTTTACGACTTGGATTTGCAAAGAGAAGGAGGGATAACACGACCCCCAAGAGGGGATGGTTTTGTGGTCCCTTCCCCTGTTGAAAGTACGTTTTTGTTCTATATGTTTATTGTTATATTATTACTTTGTTTTCAGCTTGACATGATAGTGACTGCTACGGACTCTCGAAGAGTAACCGAGAGGTGATACATCTTATAATGTAAAATTTACTTGAACTATAATTAAAGTTATCTCAAAGCGAAAGAAATCTCTGACTTAAACAAGCAAATAGTCTAAGAAAATTATAACGTTAAATACACACACACAGTATCTAATTAATACAAATATTCATGTAAAGGAATAGACTCTTAAATTTATTAAAAACTTTATATATTAATTTTTTTTTATCAAAGAGAAAAAAAATGTTGTAACTTCTTTAAGCAATGCATTTTTTTTGGCAAAAGTAAACTAATTGTTTTAACAAAATTAAAAAAAGAATGTAAGTAAAGAAAGCTAAATTTAAGCTTAATAAAAATTAAGCCTAAATTTATTGAAGACAGAAATGGGATTAAAAAAAACAAACATAAACATAAAAATCATTAGTATAAAAATATTTTTTTTTAATTAAGATAATGTAATGTGCTAATTCTTATGTATATTGCGCTTCTTTAAGTTTTTTTAAATTTATTTTTATGTCATTAATAAGTGGGATTACAGAACAGCTGTTTCATTGCTTATTAGCCCTAACTAGATAGAGCTTAAAAATAAATTAAGGAAACAAAGTGGTAACATATCATTGAATTTACACTGAATTTGTGTTTATTCATTTACTAGAGGAAGTACTCGGCGTTAACAGGAGACAAAGAAATAACAACAAATATACAAAGATGGTTTTGAGTTTTATAGATATGTACACAGATAGATAGATATTATTATTACTATTATTATTATTTACACGCAAATAATTAACCAACAATTATTTATTTTATACAATCAATAAAATTACATAAAACAAGAAATAATAAACTTTGAATAGTAAAATATTCCAAGAAATGTAACCAAAATCATACAACTTCAAAAAACGTCTGTCGTAGGTTCCCGTTGGCGCGAGAAAAACATGTCTCTGTTAGCATTGAATATCAACAGTGCCTTTGACGTCGTTGTTAAAAGAAACGGAATACAACTGAAAAACGAAAAGTATAATTTATAAGAAATAAAGTTTACTGTGCAAATATTTTAACATAAATCAGAATTTGGTGCAATTTGCTTTCTGATTAATGTCATAAGTTTACCCCGAGAAAAACTTAATTTACACAAATAATTCAAGAAGATTGTAAATATTGTAGCTGAAACACTGAGCCTTGTTTGTATTTCCAAAATGACTACCAACCAACCAACTTTAACAACATATCTTATCTGAATCAAAGTCTCCTTGTTCGTAATCATTGTTTTTAAGCTAAACTTTTTATTCTTTATTTAAGAGAAAATTTATAACAATAAAGATATTTAAGTTTTTTTTTGTTTTAATATTGTTAAATGAACAGCTGAACATGAAAATTGAGTAGTTAAATCATTTTTAATAATAGGAAAGGCTTTTTATTTTATGTGGAACTTTACCATGAATAAGTTGAAATGACAGTTAAAAATTCTTAAAAAAGATGAAAGAAAACAATTTATTCTAGTATTTGAATTACACAAGTTGTGATTGAGGCTTATTTGAATGGATAAATCAACTTCTATTTAAATTTCTTAATTTTATCAAGTTATTTATAGTAATTTTAACACATTATATATAAAAATATCAAATTTAAAATTTTAAAAAAATCATAAAAAATAAAATTTTGAAAAAATATAATAAAATAAGAGATTAGGAATGATGAGCTTGTTTTAAAAAAAAAGAATTCTCACAAAATAAAACGAATCATCATTATAAAAAAAGAATGCAAAGAAAAGCATTTTTTTTTCTTCTAACGATGCTTAACACCTGAATAACTAGTTTTTATTGCGTTCCCAGCAACGAAAAGAAAATCACAGCAGGTGGAAAAAGGATTAAGAGAATTAATAAACATTTGTGATTTAATAATTGCGGTAATTCGAGATTTGAATGAATTTGAACTCTGAAAAATATATGGTATTTTAATACGATGACTTAATCATGTTCTGTTGGGGTAGGAAGGAGTTCTGTTGGCGGCGCAGGTGCGCAGGTGATGGATGGAAGCAGGGGTGTAATACAGGGCACTGACAAATAGACCACCGTTGCAAGTCAAGCTGTGCCAATACTTCCGTTCGCTCGCCTATTCAAGAGCTTTGTAAAAAATACTATTATGTTTCTGCGAATGGCTCCATTTCACAATGATTGTTCGCGGGGAATCGTTTCAAGGATAAAAGGAAAAAAATATTTCCTTCTAATACTGCCATCAACAAAAGAAGAAAAAAATATAACAGTTATTATTCACGAAATCGTGACTCCCAAACAAATTCAAAACTAAATCGACTTCTGAATGTAGAAATAGAGAAAGATAATGACAGATAGTTTTGAACCAAATGACAGTAAAAATAAGTGAAAGAAAAACACACTGTAGACAAGGAGCTTATACATTAAGAAAGACAAAAGCGAACTGGTATATTCTATTGAATAGAAAATCAAACCATCCTATTACGCATACATTAGAATTATTCTTTATGAACATTTTTCGTACATTCGGTAATTTGTAGTGCAATTAATAGCTCAAATATCATCATATTTCAAGTAAGATTCATCATCATTCATGGCGCACACCGAAGTGCGATCTTCGAATCCGAAGGTCAGTGTTCACTAGGTTTGCCATCATGGTGAACCCCTAGAACAGTGTTTTTCAACCTTTTTCATTGAGTGGCATCCCTGATTGTAAAATAAAAAATCATGACACCCTTGCACAGCGGCGAATCTAGAATCTGAATAGGGGGGGGGGGGCTAATGGGCCAGATGAATTTTATGCGTACACGTAACGTAGAACATTACATTAACATGCGATTAGTCATCGCTTCTTTGCTTACTAGATATCCCGTAGCAAAATAGAACTGACAATGAGTTACCTTGAACTACACTTAAGTAAATTTCCAAGAAAATGCCTAAACTTTGCGGCACCCCCGGTTGAAAAACACTCTCCTAGAAGAACCCATTGAATTCTCACTGAAAAGATACTGAGATTCCTCAGGAAGTCATTAAGGAATGACCGCAGACCTGAAGAGAAAGAGGAATATAGGAAAGAGAATTTTTTTCCAAACATCCATGCGGATGCCAGGATTCGAACCGAGTTCCGCCTCATCTGCCTCATGGCAGACCATCGCTTAGACCACAATGTTATGCCGGAACGACTATGTAAATTTACAATTAACTAAATGTCCAAGTTAATGGATGAAAGATTGATGATGATTTTCAACGAAGTTAATAAAAAAATAAAAATAAAAATGGATTTTAGGAAAATCAGTAGAACTTGCGATAAAATTAAAGACTTTAATTTTTGGTTCATTGTTTAAAAATTAAGAAAAATATTTCTTGGTGCAAGCTAGAAAATGAAATTTTCAGAAATAAAAGAAGTCTTTTCATTTTAATAACATTTCTTTAAAACAAAAGTATGAACTAAAATTTTGCTTCTTACAAAATGGGGGATTCATTTAAACGATTTCCACCATTAGACATATCTTTCATAAAAGTTGATTTATATTTATTCTAAATACAAATTCTTTATAAATACACTTTTATATATATTGTGATTTCTCTATAATTTCAAGAGTATTTTCGTATTCAACGACATTTAATGGAAGGAAAGAAAACCGAACTGTAGGCCAGCTGTTTTGAGGTCGCTCAGTTTGACTTTCCTAACTTTCTCCAAACAGAAAACAAAGAAACAATTCAATAAGTCAGGGTAAGATAAAAAAAAACCAGTTATTCAAAAAATCAGTAAATAGTCTAAACTTATCAATAATTTTCAGCTACGTTGATTATTTATCGTGAGACTAACGAATAAGAAGAGCTGGATTTTGATTCCAAGCATCTTATCTATGGTTAATCTGCACAAAATCAAAAATAGGCTTTCTAAATTAAGCAGATTTAGAGATACCATAGGCATAATTATAGCGCTGTGATGACTAAGTATGTGTGGTTTTTAAGTTTTGCTTCTTTCTGTCTACTAACAAGTAAGACTTATTAATAAGCATTCCTATTTTAAATAACTGAAACTTACAACTAATGTTTAAGCTTTCTCTATAAATAGTTTTCATGAAGCTTGATCGAGAGACCACAGCACGTGAGTCGAAGCGCATTGTGTTCTTTTTTTTCTCTCCGATACATTTTAAAGCATTACAGGACATTGTCAAACTTGTAACATCCCTAAAAGCCGATGGTCTTCTATGAAGACTTAACATACAGGATTTAGACTGAAAGAAAATATGTATAACTGATTAGATCTAGAAGAGTCGATAAGCTTGAAACAGCTATTCTCTAGTCGTGTTTAAATTAATCTTCAAATGCACGGGGATCACAAACGCACTTTTTTTTTCTTTTTAACTTTTAAGGATTTTTTGTAATTTGTATGATGTCAGTTAGAATTTGCTTCAAGTATAATCATCTTGAGATTTCCTTAAAAACTACGATTTGTTTGTTTGATTTCTCAAAATAAAAATGGTTTTATCAGTAAAGAATATACACAAGGTAAGAGAGGTAAGTTTCATTACTAGATTTGAAATTGGAAGCAATTATTATTATGTACTACTGTTTCATTTGGCGGGAAATGTTCCCAAGAAATACATAAAGAGGTCCAGGGGGGAAAAAATGCTGTTTGACCCTTTCACTGTTAGGTTGGACGATTCTGAAATTCGCAATAAGTTTAAAAGATGCTTTCTAATCAAAAGCAGACTGGAAACAGACTGATTGTCTATGAACAATCAAAATTCCTTTGTTGTCATTCTTGAACGAGAAAAGCAGCAAGATTTAAACGAGACTTGAAGACTAATCTGCGCTTTTACTTCGATATTAATTTTTTTTCAATAAAGAAATGACTAAATAAGCACAGACTTTTCGAGTGAGCAAACAGATCATTATTATTATTCCATTTAATGCATTACAACGGTAGTCCACCTTTACACTCTCTTTTTTTGTTTATGATTCTACTCATTTATTAAGCAGCATGTTAAAATTTATTTTGTACTTATCTTCTTTTTTTATTGTAATGCGATATTTACGTTTTTTTTAGAACTGCTATTTATGTATTGTCATATTAGAGGCCGAGTAGTGAGATATAAATGATCTTCAGATATTAATATCCATCAAAAGAGATGATCATAACAAAAAAAATAAAAAGCAAATGTTGACAACTCAAAATGTTGTTTGATGTGCTATCAAAGTGACTCCTTCGGATTTCGATCTAAACTTTCGTGATTGGATTTTGGATAATTTGGCATCAAAAAAGAAGTACTCTCTTAAGATATCAGTTATTAGTTCTGTGTCTTATTTGGATAAATTTGGTAATTTACATCTTAGTTTTTTAAAACAAATTGCAGTTAAATTGAGCTGACAAAAGGCAAAGTGATTTTAAGCTCTGTATTGATTGTAAAAATCCTACTTATCACCTCTAGCACAAAATAGGCAGCAGTTGACTTTGTTATGGAGTTCAATATTTTTCCTTATCTTAATGAGCTCATTAAGCTTAATTACTCGTAATCTTTTTTATTTTTGTTTTAATTTAGTATTTAAGTCTAGTGATCATAAAAAAAGGTTTCTAAAATAAGCACAATAAGTAGTTATTCTAAATTTTAAAAATCGAAGAAAGAAAAATATCTGCTCTGCTTTTTCCGATAACACTTAGTTTGGTTGCCTTAAGTTTCATAAAGTCAATTAGTTTGAGAAGATTATGTCTTAAGCTGTTCTTATGCGAACTTTGTTTAATAACGATTTATTTATTAAAAAAATATTAAGTTAAAAAAATCTCTTTTTGTCGCATGATCAATAGAATAAAAATTAAAAAATAGTTGTTCAAAAAAGACAGAATATACATCATTATCCATGTAATGAAATGTTCATTATTCAAAAGAAACATTTTCAAATTAGACATCACTAGATAGATAGATAGGAAGCTTTACTGGAACGAGAACGAAAAGGAGAACATATGCTTGATATTTATTTATTACTTTTTTTTAAAAAGTAGATAATACATCTAAAATGGAGAAAATAACAAGTGAAATCTTCTTAATGAAGAATTGTGATGTGATACTGAGAGAAACTAAAAATAATTTAAGACTTTAGAAGCAAACTGTTCGCAAAATATTAGCAATTTTGGAGCTGAGGTTTAAAACTGAAGAGGGAAGTACCTTTAGTTGTTAAAATTTTTGTATGCATTCAATGGAGCCAAACACAACAAATCTAAATGCATTAAAAATGACTTTCATTGTGAGTTAGCAGAGCGCGAAAAACTTAAGTCTTCAAAAATGCAAAGTAAGCGTAATTTGTACAATAATGATATCAAAGAAATAATTGAAATAAAAATGTTGGTTACACCAAGAGCAACTTACATAGGAGAGATTACGACAATTTTCGATATCAGAAGCACCCTCTTGGTTGGAGAGATGAAGAGAATGTAATTGGATGTTAGCTTTATAGAATGGTTACTGCCAAAGTCCCATATATATATGGGGACGAAAATTGATAGTGTATAATAGACATAACTTGATGGCGTTGTTATATGTGGATTTGCATAATTTCATTTGTTTGGTTCTGATGTGATTTGTCAAATGTCTAGTAATTTTTCATTGGATGAAATGCAAACAATTCAATGTCTCTTTTCTTCTCATCTGCCATTGATTTCTTGATTAGCATGTGATCATTGATGAAATATTTTGGTTCCTATTGATTTTTGAAAAATGAAATTAATTTTTAGTGCATTAGATTTGTTTTGATTAGCTCTAACAAATGCAGATAAAATGTTCAATAATAAGTATTGGCAACTCGTACTCTTCCAGTAGTGATGAAAATGTACACGATGGATTTCAAAGAATTGTTACAAAGAAATTTTAACGGGCTTGTGATAAATTTAATCAATAAACCAAAAAGGCATCAAAGTAAACACAAGATTTCGCCACAGAGCTATCAATAGGGGTGTGTGGGATGGCTGATGAGTCCATAAAGAGGACGAAACGGCCGTCCCACACTCCCACTATTGATAGCTCAGAGGCGAAATCTTTTATTTACTTTGGTGCCTTTTTGGTTTATTGATTAATTCAAAGAATTGTCTTTGACATCAAAATGGAAAAAAGACTCAAAAGTAATCAAAACACTCATCTTTATTTTTTCTGAAAGTGGCAAAATCCATATTTGATGGAGCAATATAAGAGTGTTTGGATTATCCTTATTCTTCATTTATCCAGTCGCTTCAGTTCTTTCCCGGGGGTTAAAGGCGGGCGGGAGTCGGGCTGACCATCCGACCGCAACTTAGTCCCGTTAGTCATATAACGCTGAGAGCCATGACCTCCCGTGACCATAAAGGTCAGCCTTGGCCTGTAGTGGGACAGCTTTAACCTTTTTAACGTCGCTTCAGTTAATCCGGATAATCGAAGGTATTTTAAAAATGTATTCAGAATGTAAATTTAACGGATTGGGGAAAGGTTAAACGCCATAACTTTCGCTTATAGGGTAAACAAAGGCTAATTTTCTTTATGTGAAAGAGAGCTTTTGCTAAAGCTAAAAATTTCTGGTCGACTAAATCTAAGATACATGGACTCATTTTCTATATTGAAGTGTGGTTAAAATGGTTGTTTATAAGGACATACGACAACAGTTTCTAGAATACCTGTTAATTACGGATGTTCCAAGAATGACATTTGAAGAACATGTATTTCAGCAAGATACAATTCTCCAAAACAACAGTATGTAAACATTGTTCGAATTTTCAGATCAGTGGTTAGATGTGAAAGCAAAAGATCACCAGACATTACCCATGGACTTCATTGCATGGAACATCAAATAATATGTTTATTCAGGATAAGCAGGATTTAGACAAACAAAGTAAAAGCTATTAGGAACACATGAAGTGCTCTAAAATGCTGCAGGATGCTCAGAAACAGATTTAAAATCTGCCGAGATATTGTAATCATTCAGTGTTTGTAAAATGGCTATATAAACAACATGTCAAGGCTTCAATGAGCTCCGTTCATGGATGGAAATTTTATATATTAAATTACATGTAATCCTGTCACTTTCAGAAACAAAGGATAAAATTATTCATAGTCTACAAGACACTTACTGTTACTGAATAATTGCTAAAAGCTGTTAATTGAAAAGGAGGTAAAATCTGTAGAAGAAAAATAGAACCTGATTTAAAAGGAAACCTTTAAATAGTTTTAAATGAAATCTGCTGTAATTGCAATCATCACATTCTTAATTTGTTGGTTGGCATTGTAAGTCGTTCGATGCGACACAGCTGAGTTCACAAAATTAAGTGTTTGTGGATATTGATCGATCGAGGACTGTATTGATTGGAAGCCACGTGTGGCGAATAAAATAACGAACAAAACGATATATTATTTCTCTAGTTCTGAGGGCAAACACAGTACATTCTTCCAGTCAAAGTCATTGCATAAAAGGTACGCGTATTGACAAAATACGGACTCTTTGTGGTGCAAGACAACGATAGCTGTGTCTACACACGTTCACTTGTCGCTGCCGTGTTTCGTCGGCCGCACAAGTGGCAGTCCTTAGACAAGTGACGAAGTGTACTCGACACCGCGTTTACACAACTTCAGGTGTTTCTGGTCGAAGCTGTTAAGAGCGATCGAGCTCCTGACATCTATTATTACAACACTGCTGCTCCTCCACCACTGCCACCCACGTCGGATGTTCTCTACAAAACGGTTCTTTCAATTGTGTACACAGTAGGGGAAGGCGAAGGAGGAAGTTCATATTCAATGGAGCTTCGTAATTACCGACCGTCAGACAACAGGAAGAATGCTACTGATATTTCAAAAATGGAATCCCAAAGCACACAGCTCAGAAAAGAATAAATTAGGACTAAAACTTATAAGAACTTTGGTTAAAGACAGTTATGTTACTGAAGATGTTCTTGTTTTAAGTATTATAATGCTTCACTATAATTTGATGTTAATTCTTTAATTCTTAAATCAAAAAGCATTTTTCAAGCAATTTATATATATTAATAAATATCTTTCTTAAATGCTTGTGATATGTCGCATAAGAGGCAGTACACGACACAGGAAAGTGTCAACTAGAAAATTAAATGAATATGAAAACAACATGATGAAATAAACATATAATGACAAGAAAAAGCATAATTAAATATAATAAAATATATAATTAAAGC
Source organism: Thereuonema tuberculata (assembly GCA_023159025.1). Lineage (NCBI taxonomy): Eukaryota > Metazoa > Arthropoda > Chilopoda > Scutigeromorpha > Scutigeridae > Thereuonema > Thereuonema tuberculata. The sequence goes on along the minus strand of JAFIDM010012231.1, from coordinate 126,864,495 downwards.
ATAGTTAAATTTGACTATTAAACATATAATGACTTCACAAATTGATAAATCTAATGTGGTCTTAGAGAACCACAAGGTTACCATTTAAAATTATTTATTTTTTGTTTCATTATGAAAATAAATTCTTTACAGAGCTCATATAGTAAGAGTTGTAGATTTTTCTGTCTTTTTGTAAATTTTTTGATGTAATGAGTTGTAAAGTTGATTTATGAGGATGTTCATTTTATTTTCAGTTTCTTTTAAATTTAGGGAGATAAGATTTCGTCCATGGAAAGGTCGGCAACCATTTTGCTAAGAAACACTGTTTTTAAGAAACAAATCTAATGTACCAAAGGACCAATCAAATAAAAACAAACAAAAAATCATTATTGTAAATAAAATAAAATAAAATAAAATAATTATTATTAAATAAATATAAAAAAAAATTTAAAAAAATTACACATTATAACGTCGGAAGGCAATTCTTTCTTATAAATATTAATTTCCTTTTAATTTAATCGTTTTTTCGGAAACAAACTATCAATTCATTTATTTAATAAATGTTACGGATAAATATCAAATTTCCGAATACTAAGAAGAACAGTTCCGACCTGATAAATATAAGAATCCATTTATAAAAAAAAATATTTATATTTTTATCTGTATATTTTTTTTAATTGAGGAGAATTAAATTGATATTAGAGAAAAAAAAAACAACTAAATTTTATTGCCTCTTTTTCGTATTTACAAAATATATATACATAGATAATATAATTAAAAGAAAATTAAAATTCACTTAAATTAATTAATTATAAAAGCAATTTGTTGATTAATTAATTTAAGTAAATTTACAAGAGATTTGAAATAATATTGCAAAAAAAAAAAGGAAATTTTAATTAAAAAAACAAAAACAAAACTGAAATGATAACAAATAAGTACTAACAGAAACTTCACTCTTCTGTTTTAGGTATTCAGTTTCGAATTATTAACAACTGAGCGAATTGTGTTTCTTTCGTGGAATTATAGACAAATAATAATTAAATACAGACCAAGTGTGTGAGGTTTTTTCATGGAAATAAAAGAAGATTTTAAACAATTCATAAGTTATTGGAAAGTCATTGGATTATTTTCAAAAGCTAAAAAAAAATAAGGAATAATTGTAAATTTGATTTTTTTTTTTTAACTGACGCATCGCTTAATCATTACTGGAACGCTGAAGCTGTTTGTTAACTTTTCTTAGCATTTTTTAAAATCAATACTTCTCAATAAATTGCAATTGGACGGTTTAGTTTTGCATACGATCACTGAAACAGAAATAACTTAAATGTTCTTATTAAATGTTATTATTAAATGTTCTTACGGAAAACCGTTAAATATTTTGAAAAATTAAAAAAAAAAAATAACATATCTAACAGTACAATGTACAATCATCCTTGATGAGAGCATATTGAAACTGTGACTGTATCTATTTTAATTTATATATATATTTTTTTCAA
>JAFIDM010012231.1:126841738-126862620 GCA_023159025.1 Thereuonema tuberculata | reverse complement strand
AGACCAAGTGTGTGAGGTTTTTTCATGGAAATAAAAGAAGATTTTAAACAATTCATAAGTTATTGGAAAGTCATTGGATTATTTTCAAAAGCTAAAAAAAAATAAGGAATAATTGTAAATTTGATTTTTTTTTTTTAACTGACGCATCGCTTAATCATTACTGGAACGCTGAAGCTGTTTGTTAACTTTTCTTAGCATTTTTTAAAATCAATACTTCTCAATAAATTCCAATTGGACGGTTTAGTTTTGCATACGATCACTGAAACAGAAATAACTTAAATGTTCTTACGGAAAACCGTTAAATATTTTGAAAAATTAAAAAAAAAATAAAAATAACATATCTAACAGTACAATGTACAATCATCCTTGATACGAGCATATTGAAACTGTGACTGTATCTATTTTAATTTATATATATATTTTTTTCAACTTTTAACTCTTAGTATCTATTTTTTTTTTTTTTTTTAATTTTCGTCAACTATCTACTATGCTAGATTACAATATCGTTGTTGTATCCAAACAGATAATGTCATAGTAGATCGAACAAAAGAATATTCGAAACGGAATACCACAATCCACGAAAAGTAAGTACATCAAACAATTAAAGTTTCGCCAGCCCTTCTTCTTCTCCATTCTCCTCTTCTTTGTTTGTCGTCCCTCAAAAGAGTTTGTAAAATGGACATCATGTGCTAAGTGTGTAAATATGGTACATAAAAAAATTAAGAAATACTTGATCTGCAAAAAAAAAATAAACAAAAAACACAGACAACAAAAAAAAAAGTTAAGTAAATTACTGTTTAAGATTCTATTAAGTAAACTAGATCTTAAAGTCAGTGCTTTAAAATACCACTTTCGTAAGTTCATAATAAAACAGGAGAGTATTGCTTATCCAAATTAATTGGCTTCGTGATTGTTCTGATAAATGATCCTCAAAATAGCATTATAAAAAATGTAAACTGTACAGATTCCTTGAACTATATTTACACATTTGATTGAAGTTAAAAATAATGATAGCTTCGCTGAACATTTGAATGACTGAAGGTTAGTTGATAGCCTGCATTCTGTAGAAAACATTCCCTCTGAAGTTTCGCCTATTGATGTAATGGATCAGCCTAAACTAGCATCAGAAATCGCATTATATTAACTGTCTTACTTCAATATAAATGAATGCCAGTCCTTCAAAAAAAACTGAATCTGCAATAACTAAGTGTTTTTCAGTACTGCAAAGAGAGGTCGTCTCGGAAACTGCAGATTCAGTTTTAGCAGAAACTAATCAAACGTAAGTGAAAGTACTTTTTCTTTAGATTGAAAGTCACCTCAAACCTAATTAGACTCCAGAATTTGAGAAAAAATACATTTCAATAATTGTACGTTGTTAGTAAGTGTCTTATAATTCTAAAACATGCAATGAATGATGATGATATTATAGTTTGTGTGCTGGGGCGGAGAGTTAGAAATTAGATTCAGCTTAATTTCAGTCAAAACTTCTCAAACTGCAGGCTACTTGCTTCCCGCATCTTAAAGAAATGATGAATTAAGATTTTTTGTTGATGCTGCAATGAATAATTACTCGTACTTTTTGAAATTCTAATTCGAGGATTTCTCATTCCAGTTAAAAAAGATAATAAAAATAGATTCATTACTGAGATTTGTTGTAGTTTCGATGATGATTCTAATGATATTCTTATAAAGATATTTACAATGAAACACCATCAGTCTTCACGAATAAAGTTCGAGTCTACGTGACTGGTTTCGTGCGTCGCACACAGACTTTACTTTGGTTTTGATGGCAGTGGAATCCAACGAGATTCGCTATATTTTTAATTATCTGGTAAATGAAATACTTAAATGATAGGATGATGATGATGATGATGATGTTCACCTTCTCTTTTTCTTGGGTTTCTTCTTCCCTCGCTGAGAGGAGTACTCAGAGTAAGGTGGTACATCGTTGGGTCGCGAACATTCCCCTGCAGTGGGGACTGCGCCACTGGCTTCGCCATTTTTGTCTTGGGACTGAATTGTGTCTTCTTCCGCCTCCTTCTTCCTGGGCCGTGGTAGTGCGAAGGGACCCACGGCGCTCTCGAAGGTCTCCAGTGGTTGATCACGAAGCGAGAGCATCCTGAGCTGCTCAATCACTTCATATAAATTCCTCTTGCTCTTCTTGACGGTGAGTGGAACAGTGTCTACGTCCTGCTTTGCCTGCGATGTCTTGATTTCCTAAGAAAGAAATTAAAAAAGAAATCAAAAGAATGATAAAAAGAAGCTAAAAATAAAAAGTCAGGTCATTCTATGAATGTGTGTTTGAGTGTGTCGAAAATTTGTCGTTAACAATTACTATGATGATCTTTTTAGGCCACATTTCCCAAAAATGACGAGGTTCAGAGATAAACAATACAACAGATCGAGAGATAACAGATCAAACGCAATCTTGTAAGAATCCATAGCGATCCATGTCAATTTACGGATGACTAATATGAACTGTTCAAACGAATATTCTAGATTATTACAGACTTGCAATGCGTGACTTTTTTTGAAAAACACAATTGGAGAAGACTTTAATGCGTGATCTAACGTAAGGTCCTTTTACAAGGAGACAATTAATTTCCTTTAAAAAGAGATATGGAAATGATCAAGAAACTGTCTTGTCTTTTCGTCAAAGCTGAAGTAAGATTCCATGTAATTTCCTTTCCCCACCCAACAAACCGTTTATACTTATTTTAGCATTTGATAAATTTTAGTAGAAATTAGATAAATGCTGAAATGATAACCTTAGGCAGCAACAAACATCATAATTTATTTAATATTTTTTGTATCATATTAACGCCATCTATAGACGATTTTGTGAACAATAAGCTTCATCTCATTCACCAACTTTGTCCATCCATACAATAAGGAATAATAAAAATAATAATAGCTTATAATTCAGAGGTTCGCAAACTTCCTCGGTTAAGCGCCCGTAAACCAAAGAAAATACCTAACAGATACATTTATTATTATGACAGTTAACCGAAGAACTGAGGAGTTATATCCTTACAATTTAGTTTGAACGAATAATGTACTTAAATTGAAAGAAAAACAAAACAAAATAAAACAACAAAAGTAATATTTTTACTTCATTCTCCCACAGCACACAGTTGGCGAGCTACATTCTAATGCATTTCTAAAAGATATAAAATACTCAAAGATGTTACTCTTTGGAGTTTGGATGAAAAGGGTTTTCGTTTTCCATGGAGAGTCATTATAAGATCTGATAACGATATCAATTCTGTGACAAAAAAAAGCACCTTGAAGAAAGCGTCCACTTTGAATGAAACTTCGCATGCAACAACCTTCCAATTAAATATGCAAAGATTAAGCTTTAGTTGTCAAGAAACGCCACCATCAGCATCATGGCTTCATGGAAGTGCCTATCTTTTGATCCATATATGTGCCCTCAGAATCTTATAGACCCGTTCTGCTTCGTGGAATCATCGCATTCACATCAGTAATGCCTCTACGACGCGCTCGAAACCTACGAACAAATTCAAGACTTCGAAAAAGGCCGCATCGTGGGACTGCATAGTGGTTATGCAGACGGATCGTAATCTTGCCATAGGTCGTAATTGTGCTTCTATGGGAAGGTACTGGAATCGATGGTTGCGTGAGGATACTCACTCATGTCGCCAAGGCTCTGGTCGACTCCACAGTATCACTACTAAAGACAATCGCAAGCCTTAACTGCTCCGACAGCTTCACTGTCCACCCTTGAGAGATATTTGGCATCCTATAGGTAGCAACAGATATATCTATCTGTATCATTGCTAGACGAATTGCAGACGCTAAGCTTCATTCCCGCCGTCCCTTACAAGGCCTGCCTCTTAACAATCGAGCATCGGAGATTCTATCTAGAATGGTGCCACGCCTGAGAAACTCCAATGGTTTCATATTATGTTTAGTGATGAGTTCAGCTTCTATCTTGCAGTAGATGATCATTGCATCCGCGTATGCAGAGGACTGAGCAGTGCTAAAATCCTGACATTACTGTCGAGAGGCACACAGCCATTACAGCTGGTGTTAGGATGTAGGAACCATTTCCAATGACAAATAGAAGATCCTACAACCCTATGTGTCACGCCTGGCAGGATTAATTTTCCAAGAGAATAACGCCGAGTCCATACACTGCACGTTTCCCAGCAATGTCTCCAAGGAATTCAAACTCTTGGCTAGACAGGACCCGAGCATGTCTGTGACATACTAGGACATCAATTGTATCCATCGTCGAACATCCAGTAGCAGTTGCAGCAAGGTGTGATTCCAATTCCAGTTCTCTTCATGCAAAAGGCACTTACATTAAAACTGGACATTTTTATCACAGTCTATGTAATCAGAAGCCTCTGTTCAATTATAATGTAGTTAACTTATGAACAAAGTTCACTTTTACACACAAATTGTGAAACAACAGACCCTTGGACACTGTGAATGAATATCCATAGCGAAATGTTCTAATTTTAATTCGATAAAATAATGCTATATTTTGCAAATCCGAAGAATTGCAGGAATTTCACGTTTTAAAAGATCAGTTAGACGGTCCGCCGTTCGAACGCCTGGAAAGGAAATTCGATTCCCATTTTAAGGCGAACCATAAGGATCGTCTTAAATAAAAGCAATCCGGGGAAAAAAAAATCACTAACTATTGCTGAAGATCAAACTCTGGTCCTCTGCAACGGACCGTATTTGAGTATCTATCCTGGTAATGTCTTAACTGTTTTCGGCCACAGGACACTCAATATTTCATATACAGGGTGGGCAAAATAAAAGAGGCCCCGGAAAAAAAAAAGGACGGAGTCCACTATCGCAAGGGAGATTGGGTTGGTTGAACCTATTCTTCTCACAAGGGAGACAGCGTCGGTCGGATCCAACAGAAAAAGATAGGGGGGGAAATTGGACAGTTCCACAGGTAACAATGTATCAATTATTGACAATAGGACTGACCCTTGTTAATGAACTGCCTTGTTAATGAACAGAAAATGCTGGAAACCATAATTGCGATGCAGCAATCGGTTGCTGTCACATTCACATCACAGAAGATGTTGAAAATGGCCACCGTTGACGTCAATGCAGCGCTGTGCTCGATTTATCAAACTGTGAGACACGCTTAGCAGCTCTGCCTGAGGGATAGCAGCAATAGCGTTTTCAATGTTCTGCTGTAGCGCTTCCAGTGTGTGAGGATTATTGGAGTACACCTGACCCTTCAATTTGCCCCACAGGTAAAAATCACAGGAAGAGAGATCGGGCGATCGAGATGGCCAGTTGATTGCACTGCCTCAGCAACCGATTGGTGCATCGCAATTATGGTTTCCAGCATTTTCTGTTCATTAACAGGGCAGTTCATTAACAAGGGTCGGTCCTATTGTCAATAATTGATACATTGTTACCTGTGGAACTGTCCAATTTCCCCCCTATCTTTTTCTGTTGGATCCGACCGACGCTGTCTCCCTTGTGAGAAGAATAGGTTCAGCCAACCCAATCTCCCTTGCGATAGTGGACTCTGTCCTTTTTTTTTTTCCGGGGCCTCTTTTATTTTGCCCACCCTGTATAAATGACTATTTCAACTATCACGACATATTTATCCTTATTACAGAAATAGTCCAGTCGTCATAGATGTAAATCAGGGGGGTACCTTGGAAAAATTCCGAATTTAATGAAACTTTGGGATGTTGTTTGTTGGTGTCCAATAGTACAACACCCAATTTTCCGAACAAAAAAACCTTGTGGAAACTTAAGGGGGGGGGGGGGCGAAAAACCGCAAAACTTTTTTCAGTTTTTTCGAAATATTTCGAAAACGGTTGATTTTGGCGGAAAACTTTAAAATAGTAATTTGTAGAGAATTAAATTTCTTTCAATTTTCACTAGTCAAACTTATTTTTTGACCCCATAGGAACCGAGATACAGGGCTTCAAAAAACTGCAAAATTTCTCAAAATCGTAAAAAAAAAATGCTAAAAAGGCTTGTTTTCGCTATGTAGTTTCCATTTTGCAACATATTTAATGGAGTTATGGTATCTACTTTCATTTTCATACGTTCACCCCCTCCCCACAACCTTCTTCTCTGTATGATGTTCATACTATAGTGTTACGGACTATATCGTTATATTTATATATTAGTCCTAACAAATATTATTTTATTTTATGTTTAGGATTTTATTTCTTTCTTTTTTTTTTTTTTTTTTATAGACTTATTTTTTAGTCAGATTTTGTAAAATAGATTTTATAATTTCTGGAATGTTGGTTTGAATAATTATCAGATTTTGCAAATCTGAAAATTATAGAAAAACTTGGTTTGGCAATAGCGCTTTAAACAAAGTAGTTTCATACATTCTTTTCTACAGAAAAGAATGAAAAAATAGTTTTTTAGCTTATGTCGAATAATTTTTGTAAATATGAAAAAGCGAACTCTGAAAATCATAGCAGAAGCTATCAATAAAAGAGTGGAGGAAAATGTTATTTGTAAACCGAAGGGTTGAGATTGCAGGTGCAAAAGGTCTTGGAAAACGACACTAATATATTCACCTCACTTCGTAGAATTCAATATCCTATGGGCTATTGCTAAACGAATCCCATCAAAATTTCCTCTTCCTTTCAGCGATTATAAACGAATAAATTTTTATGAAAATAAAAGAAAATACGTTTTTCGAAAGGTATCATGAAGACCGATATTTCTCAACGTTGACTGATTTATCAATTTATGTAAGGCAACTTATTCCATTCTGTCTTTAAAAAAAAAACCCCAGGAAACGGATGGTTGACTGCTGTGCTTGGAGACACGCATTCGTCAATTCAGTTCTTCGTGTGTCTTCTCAGTATGGTGCCTTAACTCAATGGCCTAGTAAACTCTTAAAACCTGGTTTATTCTTCACTGAATTCGTTCAAAATTACGAAACACTTTGCTGTCCGTTGCTTAATCGATTAAAATCTACGTGAAACTGATGTTCACAAAAAAGAACGAGTAATGGTCAACTGACTTGCTACTCGTACTAAACAAATAAATCCAAGAATTTCAAACCAAACCAGAAATTAGCAGAAAAAAATATCCTTTTTAATGCAACATACTATTTTGCTTTAATTATAAAGCCTAATTTACTATTGATTATGTTTCTGGGCAAAATTTAATCGATTTTCAGTTTCGGATAAAAGAAGAGCCTATTATTTTAATTTAGAATTTCCTTTCTCTCTTTCTCATTTATAGTGAAGAAATAAGTTAAAAAATATAACATATTATAATTAAAAAATTAAAGAAAAAATACATGCATGCCGTGGAGCTTTCGAGCTGTCTTTGCGGAGCTCATTTTCAAAAATTTTTACAAAAGTGTTTAATATAAATTGTAAAATTATTGAAAATGAGCTCCGCAAAGTAAGCTCGAAAGCTCCACAGCATGCAAGTATTTTTTTTTTTAATTATAATATGTTATATTTTTTAACTTTATTTGTGTGTTGACTGAAACGTATTTCTTCACTATGAATTACTGGGCACACGTAAAAACTTTTCCTTCACTATTGCTTTCTCATTAACTTATTTATTTTATATATATATATATATTGTTATTAAACAGTTACAACTTTAGCTTCTTGATCTTGATTTAGAAATGTCATTCTTCGAGGAATTATAAAATTTACAGAAGTAATATAAAGCAAGTCACATTATTATAAGAGCAGAGTGATTTCTGGAGATGAAACAATGTTTCGTTATCCGCCTCAGTTTGACATCTTCAATGCATACGATGCTTGCAAGGACATCCGCTCTTTTCCTTCCGGGCAAAAGAAAGAAATAGTTACTAAAATTGCAGAAATACAAGAATTAAATATATTTCTCTCGTTTTAAGTCATTATTTTTAAGATTTTTTTTTTTAGTGGCGAAAGACTTTTGATAAGATAGAATATCTAAATTATTTGTACAGATATATATTTACACACATTTTAAATTTGATTTTATTAAACTATTTTTAACGCCATCATTTAAAACGATATTGTTTTCCATTACTTTAAAAATAAATTACTAATGAGTGTTAGTCAATTTAAGACTTGTAAGGGGTCGTCCATTAATTACGTGAGGTCAAAAGGGGGAGGGTAGGGGTCCGGCAAAATCTCACCAAATCTCACCAAGGGGGAGGGGGGGGGGGGGGTCCAAATTTTTTAAAAAACACCTCACGTAATTAATGGACGGCCCCTAAATAAGATTCGATTTCATGAACAATAAGTTCCTGAAAGAAAGTCTCTTTCCTTAAAAACCTTGCTTTTTTTTTCTTTCTCTCTCTCTTTTTAAAGTCGCGAAAATAATACAATGAAATGCCTCCATCTTTTTTTTTTAAGTATATTATTTTTTCATTTTCTAAAAAAAAAAAAAAAAAAAAAAAAAAAATTAAATCAACAATATTTAAGTTGCCTGAATCGAATTTTAATCATATCAAAGCTCGCGAAGAAATTACTAAGCGGACTCTTTAATCCATTGTTTCGGATCAAACGCAATTTTACGGGAATTCTCTGATCTCGCGCTAATTTCTCGACAAAGAACCCTGCAGAGTCCTTAAATAAGCATGCCAAGTTTCAAGGTGATTAATTTCATCGTTCAAAATGTTATAAGGGACTGAGTCTCATTTTCCTAGAAAGCAAATCAAAAATCTACTTCCAATTCTGCTTGGTCTGTTAATGTTAATTAAATACTTTAGTTTCATTTGATCGTTGACTGTATTGATTTATGTTCACTGTTAATGTTTTCCAAACTGACCAATTCGTTCAATAGGAGCGTCATCGTGTGAATTATGAATTGTAGATTTTAAACGTGATGACGATCAGACAATAATGAATCTATAATTGCCCTTCCATTAAATTTGCAATTTGCGTCAATATCTGTTATGTTTTATCAGAAACCGATGTTACCAGTGCCGTTTACGTAGGATACTTTTTCCCCCCTCAGATAATTACTTCGTAATAGTATTTGAAATGGTCAAATCTTTTAGTTCCTGAAAAAAAACAACAATAAAAACCCGCCTATATCTTATTTTAAATGCGCAAGATCTGCAATGCTATCAAACATCCTAATGTAAGTTAGGCTTTAATACTACTACTTAATGCATCCTAGCGGATAAAAAGTTACATATACACATACCGTATATGCTCCAATAGAGGCCCCCGGCGTTTATTTGTAAAACTAGCCTCGGCTCCCGGCGCTTAATAGAGACCGGCTGCTCTTAGAGGCCGACCATTATTAACAAAAACCTTCAGACCGCAATATTTTTACACATAAATACCGGCTAATATTATAAACAGCTACTTTATTTGAATTTCACATGCTACATAAGACTGTTAAAGATAAATGACAATGTCTTTCTGTACCTTTCGCTGCTATTCGTCGTCCGAATCAGCAATGATGGGCGGCCGCCTCACCGGATGTTTCTTTCGCGTATTCCACCGCGCGAATATTAAAGGCTATGTCAAACGACCGTTTCGGCGGCATTTTGTAAGGCAATGTACCGTAAGATATTACGCACGACTATAAACATACGGACGCTTACACTAGTACCGGTAGGCAAATATCAAAGACCCGGCTACTATTTGGCCGTGTCCCCTCTGCAGCCCGGCGCTCATTAGAGACCGGCGACAATAAGAGCCTCGGCATTTATTGGAGTATATACGGTACACAACTTCAATATGCAATTTCAAAGCGTATTTGTAGTCAAGATAGCCCCAAAAAATAATTATCCTCTGAGACTGAAAATTTAATAATATCCTTTTTTATTTTGGTTCGCATCGAATGTACGGTTAAGGGACTAGTAGATAAAAACAATCAAATTATGTTGTCTTAAAGAGCAAAAATTAAATAAAATAAATATTAAATAAATAAATAAATACAGAGAACTTAAAACTTACTGATCTTAGAAAGCTGATACTTTAATGATAGATGAATGTTTCAGCAAACAATCTTCCTAATTATTTGGGTAAAAAACTGACCCATAGGTAACGATCTTAAAAGGCCCAAAATCTGCTAAAAATGCGAGTCTTATTAAAGCATAGCTATCACGCTAACTTGTAATAAGCAATACAGAAAAGCTAATCTTCACTCAAAGCTAGTTTAGATTGCTCATTGCCTTTTCAAAATATCATTTTGTGGATCGGGTCTTCGATAGTTGAAATTCTGTAAGTACTTAGGAAATTTGAAATAAACATGAATACAATTACAGTAAAACCCCGTTATTACGCTCCCGCTTATAGCACTATCCCGTTCTTTACGCTCCTTTCATACGGTCCTGGAATTTTCTATGTAACTCTGTATACTTTTACCCTCTTATAACGCTTCAAATCCCGCTTGTAGCGCTTTTATTATATCGGAAATTTTGTATCGAAAAGAAATGTAACACTGTAAAGATTCTTTTCTTTCCCTGGTAGGAGGGAATCTTTGAAGTGCGGGTGTGTGATACATTAAGTTAGTGCAGAATGTCGAAGCGGAAATCCCTTTCTGTAAAAGAAAAATTGCAAATTCTCCGTAAGTACGACGAGAATTCTACACTAAGTCAGAAGGATTTCGCAGAATCTCTAGGAATTCCGTCATCCAGTCTGAGAACAATAATAAAAAATAAGAATGGAATTACCAATGCAGCGAAGGGTGGTTGCAAACGTAAAAAAGTAAAGTGTGGAAAATGTTAAGATGCCGAGGAAATTCTAACTGAATGGATTCATCAGTGCCATTAAGTGGCCCAATCATTCAAGAAAAGGCGCATGAAATAGCGGGCAGTGCACTAAATCTGCTCCGAAAATATATTAGTGTTGCTCCTAGTGGTGTATCAATTGATGTTAATAGTTACTTGAACCGCATTGGAAATGTCATAATTCATAACAGTAGCACACACACACGGCAAACCATAATCAAAGATTTTTTTTAATAGGAAATAAGCTCACATTTGCACTTTATCTATTGCAGAATCAAGTATCTTTCCTGTAAAATGGTGTCTAAATGTTTCCCCATCTCATAAATCATTTCCCGTCTATAGCGCTATCCCGCTTATTATGCTTGTAGTTCATGGTCCCTTGATGAGCGTAATAACGGGGTTTTACTGTAATTCAGATCTAAATAATGTTGCTGGAAAAAAAAACAACAAAAAAAAAAACCACACACAAGACAAAACTGTTTTTCTGTAAAGCATGTCGCGAGTTTCCCTGTACAACAAGCGACGTAGCTTCCTCTGAGGGAAGATATACTTTCGCTTAGTAACGGAATTATTGTCCAGGCAGCGGAGACATCTTTACATCAACGTTAATTAACCAAACTGATGCCGAGAGTTTATAAAAAAAAAGTTTCTTAAATTTTCTTTCAGACAGATTTAAATTTTCATCTGGACATTTCTGACTAATATTTTCTAAGTCGATTACATTTTCGTTGATCTTCAATAAAGAAACGGGCAATTTAGAATACATAAGAAAAGAAAAATCAAATACGATATGCCGAAGTTTTGTTTATTATTTATCGGTAAAAATTACATTTCTCTTATTCGAAATAAGCAGGCATTTCAAGATAACAATAGAATATTACTCCATTCGATACATGGCTGGATATGAGATAATCCTTATAACGGCAGGATTATAGATTTGGTAATTCTAATGATCAGTGATCTCTCTATTTGCCGGTCGACTCAAATCCTCAATTCAGCTTTCCTGTAGTTCTAATGGAAATCTCGCTTTTTTTTTATTATTTTATTCCGAAATCCTCTCCGTAAAATGAAATCCCTTCTCTCACCCCAACACAAGAGGGGGCACAGGTGTTCTCCATCAAAGTATACCCGAGACAAGTGCATTTTCATTTTTTTTTTAACTTTATTTATTCGTGATCTGGTGCCTTTTTGCATTTTCAAAACGTGTTTAACACACCCACTACAACGTTCACCTGTGAAAAATGATCTCTTGAATTTCAAAAAAAAAAGGCAAAGAAAAAAAAAATATAAAAGCCACTGAGGGGAGAATGCTAAATAGAGGAATAAAACCCGCTTAAAACAGGAGTACAGAATTCGCATGCAAAACCCCCTTGTGTGCACGCATTGTGTTTTCCCCCTTTGAGTAATCATTTACCTGACTTACATGTCTCTTCCGGCCAGACTTGAAAAAACTGACGAATTTCTGTTATAAATGACATAACGCGCCTTAAAAAAAATTAAAACAGCTGTTCAGATAAATGAACTGTTTCAGTGTATCAATAAATCATAAAAATACTCCTTTTTCAACTACACATGAAATTTATGTATCGAATTTTGAAACGGTAGAAAATAAATATTGAGGGAGTGAAAGAAAAAAAAGTATTAAATGTGGCAAAATGATAAATAAATAAAAAATCATTTGAACGTTTTTTGTTTTTTTTAAATAATCTTAATGATTAAAGAAAATTTATTCAGAAACTTGATAAATTTCTTTTTATACATGTTTGTTTCCTTTCACACAATTTTAAAACAAAGGCTAAAATTTTTCTGGAGCAGCACCCACCACTAATTTTAGCTACGACCACAATGCAGCCATCAAAGTTAATTGAAGTTTGGTGCACTCGGCCATTAATGTTTCATTAAAAAAAGAAACAATCTAAAAGTTGTTTTAATTTAAAACCTCTTTCTCCTGAGCGACTCTAGTTAGTGATCAGGCTTAAGTCACAGAAGATGGCACTGGTTTTTTTTTTTTTTTTTTTTTTTATCATTTCTATTTATTAACAAAACTCCTGTGCGAAAACAAATAACAAAGGATGGGATTCATCAGAAAACTATTTGACCACTCCTTACGGGAAAAAAAAAAAAAAAAAGGCCACTTCTGGTTTAGCCCCCTGACCTTTAAAAATATTTCTTGAAAATGCAATCTAAAGGATGTTCGCTTTGCTTTCGTCTGCAAAAGATTGGCTCCGAAAACTTTGAATTTCCTTCAGTGCGCATTGTTTGCATAATTAAAAGAATCATCAACTCTATGAAACAATGCTATCTCGTATGCAAGTCAATTTTTTCCTCTTAAAATGTAAGTGACTACATACAATAAATAAATGATTTCTCATCCGAATTACAGCCCTCTATTCAGGGGAGTAAATTTGCCTGTAATCTTTTAAAAAGGATGTTGATTTTTTTTAATTAAAGCATCCATTATCTGTTTAATAAATAAATATGTACTGTCCATCTCTTAGTCGCATTTTCTATTTTAAAAAAGGACACAAGTAAACAAATTCGATAAATATCGGTATTTTTTATATTGTTTTATGCAAAACTACCTCCGAAAACTTGTTACCTTTTCATTTGCCTTTCTGAGTTGTAACAAAACGTTCTAGCTCAAAAATTTAAAGCAGATGTAATTTTCTGGGTCGGCTAAGGAATGAGGAAATAATGAAAAGAAAACAGTAAATGTGTAAGATAAAAAAAAGCTAAATTCTATGCTGATTTTTTTATCAGTTCAAAGTTGTTTCCTGCTTGATTTTACAATTTTCGTTAAAATATGCTGATATAAAACGAGAATTTTACTTTGCAAAGTTCAAGTGATACGAAATTTCTCGAAATAACTTTTAATCAGTCTGTGATAAATCTTATTTAAAAAGTTATTAACTACAAATTAATAAAAAAAAATTTTATTAACAGTAAGTTGAGTCTGAAAGACCAGAAAAACTAATGCAGCTTCTTTTTTGTTTAATAACTCGACTATTTTATTACATAACTTTAGATTACCTCATCAGCTTTATGCATTGAATATATTGAAATTCCTATAGTTACAGTGTAGGCTTTAAAAAATTCTGCAAAGTGTGTTGCTACTGTTACAAATACTTGGATGAAATGTTCTAATCCTCAAAACTTGATTCTTTCTAATTATCCTAATTTTCCATTTAAAGCAATCTCAAGGGAAGTTTATTTTTTTCAATATTCAAGTCAAGAATGAAGAGTTTCATCAGTTTAATCTTTTTCTTTAAATTAAATAGTTTGATCTTTTTTAAAGTAACAGCATAAAATAGTAACGAGAAGCAATAGAAAATCTTAATAAATATTCTACAAGGAAGTTAGAAAAAATAAAATCTAAATTTGCATAAATTTTTCCCTTTGCCTAGGATTAAAAAGTTATACAATAACCTGTGTAATAGTGACATTGTGCCCATGTCTATATTGAAGGAATATTAAGAAATCAAAGGGAATAAAGATTTTAGCTTCAAACTCTGAATGAAAATTCTTTTAGTCTGCTAAAAAAAAAAAAAAAAAAAAGTTGCAAATCAACAAACCAACAAAATATTCAGAATTTTTAAAACATTGATTTCTCTGAAACTCAAAATAACCACCTATTTTTAAGATTTTTGATTGATTGATTTTTTTTGTATTAATATTCAATCAAACTTTGATAAAAATATTCAAATTAAGATATTAAGAGTTTTTGACTGAATATTAAAAAAAAAAAAAATCAATCAAACTGCATTCTTTCATTTAAGTACTGGGTGAGTGCAAAAGTTCTACCCGTTTTTGGATATGAAAATTTGCAATGAAATTGCCGTAACACAAGACATTGTAATGACGCAAATCGTCTGCCAATCAAACGTGTGGATGCCTCACATATAAATGCATCATGTCTCACAAAGTTAATCATCTCAAAAAAAATATCAGAGGGTGTAACATGGAAATCGAGAAGGAGCATATAAGACATTGTTTGCTATACGAGTTCGATAAAAAGAGTATGGCAGCCGCAGCATGTCTCAATGTTTGTCAAGTTTATGGGGAGGATGCAATAGGCAAAAGCACATGTCATCGATGGTTTCGTAAATTTAGGGAAGGAGACAGAAGCTGCCAAGATCAAGCTAGGAATGGACGGCCATCACACGTTGGAGAGGACAATATTGACCAAGCCATACGGAACAGCCCGAACCCAACCATGCAAGAATTAGCGGAGCCCTTCAATGTACACCGGACAACGGTCGAGAGACGACTGGTTAAGTTGGGTTCCACATATCTTGACAGCTAATCAACGGTATGACCGAATTGCCACCTGTGTTTCCTTGCTTTCCCAGTACAAAAATGATCCATTCTTGACATGAATTGTGACAGGAGATGAGAAGTGGGTTATGTACCGTAACGTAAAGCGTCATAGGACTGTGTGGCATCCTTCTGATCTGCCTGCGTCGACTTCGAAAGCTGAACTTCATTCCAAGAAGGTGTTATTGTATGTGTGGTGGGATGCGCAGGGAATAATTCACTGGGAGGTCTTGCCACTCAACCAAACCATCAATGCTGCCTTCTACTGTCTACAGTTACGCAGGTTGCATTCAAATTTGGTAGCAAAGCGGCCAGGTCTCTATCAATCGTCGAGGTGTTATCCTTCATCACGGTAACGCCAGGCCACATGCTGCTGTCATCACTCGCCAAAAGGTACTGGGCTTTGGTTGGGATATTTTACCTCACCCTCCCTATTCTCCTGACTTGGGACCAACTGACTATCACCTATTTCGTGCGTTGAACAATTCCTTCAGTCAGAAAATCTTTGATGACCTTGATGCTATAAAACTGCCATCCAAAACTTTTTTGACTCGAAACCGCCGTGGGATTCATCTCCTACCAGAAAGATGGCAAGAGGTCCTAGATAGCAATGGGGATTATGCACAATAATAGGTACTGTTCATTTTGCGTTTATTTGCTCTTCTTTATGGGTAATAAAAACGGATAGAACTTTTGCACTCACCCAATATTTTAGTTCATTATAAAAATTGGAAAAACATAACTTTTTTTTTTTTCTTTACGTTTTTATAATAGAACTGGAACTTATAGTTAACATTATGTGCTATGCCTCTAAAATTATTCTTAATAATCAAGATTAAAGACATATTACAATCCAAAGCTATTCTTAAATAATAACACAACTGTAAGATAATGAGAATCAATTCCTTTTGCCTGCAAGTTATCAAGTCCCAAGTTCAAACACTGATTTTTAACAAATACTTTATGATCTTCTTTAAAAGTTGAGATAATCCTATAGACAAGTTTTTAAATAAACACAATCATATTTCCACTGATTATCCTAAGAATAATCCCAATCAAAAATATAGAAGTAGGAAGTAACAAACCTTGATAATATGGCTTTGATCTGGTTTCAGAGATTTTGGTAGAGTGCAGTCTTCTAAATCCAGAGTGTAGGGTTGATTATTAAGTAACTTCAGTTGAAAGGTGTGGGGGTGAGCATGTGTTTGACAAACATGGATAAGTACCTGATGGGGAGAAAAGAGAAAACAATGCAAAATAAAGTGATATGAAATGATATAGTGATATCAGTAATACAAAATGGTTCTAGAAATCCTTACATAAGCAAAGGACCTTTATGTAATTCTTGATTCTTTTCAAAATTAAAATAAGAAAAAATAAAGTGATGTAAAATGCATTACATTTTTGAACATAACGCAAAAGAAATTTAAGTAAAAAAAGAGGGAAATAAGCTTAATAAACCTTAAGAACAGAGAAGATCGTAAAGATGGTATTTTTCAGCTCTTAGTTTATAGCTAACATGATTATCTTAATTTTAAGTAGAGAAATTATTAATTCTGCTATTAATCACACAGTGTATTAATACTTTTATCTCTGAGATACCAAAATCTGTCTGTCTTCCATAAACTGAAATTCTTTTGTCAGCCAGCAGATTTTCAGTAAGCTTCTAAATATCTAGTCTTCTTTCCCATGACTCATGACCTTCCATTGTTGTGGAATTTAGGTTTGAACTGTTCTTTATTTTTGTAGTGTCCCAATTAATATATCTTCTTATTTCACCTCCTCATAATAATTAAGTAGCTCGATTCCAATTTTATTTGTGAAATATGGTGAATCCATCATTAATTGTTAACTTGATTCCTACTGATATATATCTTTCTATGTTTAAAGATCGCTTCAGTAATACTGATATGAAATAGTATTTGAATCATTGTCCATCCACTGAAGAAATTTTAGGCAAATAAGAACAGCATACAACGTCTTGATTCAATTTTAAGGTATGATTTGTTAGTCTTGCAGTCAGAATATTTTAACTAAGTCGCTAATACAGAAGGTACCATCATAAATGACTGAAGTGTTTAATTCAGTGAATTTATTATAAAGAAGCAAGAATTGTTCAAAAGCTTTTAAATCTTAAATCACAGCTTATCTTGTAAAGTTAGAAATTTTCAAAATAATATTTGCCAAATTCTTAAATGTTCTGCAACTGATCTAAAACAAAATCAATAAAGTTACAGCACATAATGTAGTTAGAAGATTAAATATTCATCAATTAATTAAAAAAAATTAACACCATGTCAGACTATTTATGAAATATAAATCTATATCTATAAAAGGCAAAAACCCACTGACTGACTCATCAATGTACAGCCAAAACTGCTCAACCTAGGAACTTGAAATTTTCAGGATGGTTCCCTTATGACATAGGCAATCACTAAGAAAAGATTTTTAAAAATACCACCCCTAAAGGATGTAAACTGGGGGGGTTTGAAGTTTCTTGAAGGGTCTGCATATCTCGAAATGGGTTTGAGCTAGAAACACAAAATTTGACATGAGTGTTCTTTGTCAAAATTAAAAAGTCCCATATTTCGGTGAATTGGCGTCCTAGGGGGTGAAAACGGGTAGGGAGTTTAACTTTCTTGAAAGGTTGTCAAAATCAAATGGGGAGGGTGGGTTAACATTTCTTGAAAGGTAATCAAAATCAAAAAGATTGTATTCGTAGAATTTTCAATATGAACATCCTAAGGGGTGTGAATGAGAGAGTCAACTTTTTTGAAAGTACCACATACGCATCTGGAGGTGACAATTGGGACTACAAAAATATTGTTGTTCAACAATTGGAACTGAAATATTGTTGTATGTAATATTGCCACATATACCTGGAAGCAGAAACTAGAAGTATGGGGGGTGTGAATGGGAGGGCAGTGAGGGAATGGGCAAATATTGAAGGATACTTCCACGGGGTTTTCAGGATAGATACAAATTGGTAATGATCACATGATTTATTATGAATTGGGGTATTTTTAAAGTGTTAAGGGTGTGGAGAAGGGAAGAAAGGGGTGGAAGTCTTATATTCTCCAATCTAGAGTTACAAAAATTCAAATATAACATTACTTTATACCTATCACGTAATTTTTGTACCAACTGGGAAGGTTTTGAAGTGATCTCACAATTTCAATTTCTTTCTCACATACATCATTATAATGAAGAATGGAATTTTGATAGTTACTACATAAATAAATATAGGTGTGTGTATGCAATTTACCAATAGATCTATTTTCAAAATTCTAAATGTTTAATATATGCTCATCATTGCTATCACATATTTATGTTGAGTTGAGTCATAAAAAACTTTCATGCTCTTGTTAGTGACACAAATTACTCATCATACAAGATATGTTTTGACACGTTTGAAGTAAGCAAGTGTCCCTTAGTTTATTATAACAGTGACAACTTACAAATCACATTAAAATAATAAATTTGTAGTTAATGAATTGGAGAGATTGAAAGTGCATATTCATATGTGATGTTGTGGATCACCAAACAGGGAAAAAAATGCTGTGAAGACTGCCTAAAAATGTCATTGCTTACTGTGAAAGCACCATACCTAACAGGCAGTGGTGTAGCAGGGGGGGGGGGGGGGGGGCTGCCCCGGGCCACCCCCCGGGAGGGGCCCCACCAGCCCGCTTATTTCCTTTTTTTTTTTTGGTTGTTAAATAGGAAATTTCCTTTTTTTTTTGGTTGTTGCTTAATAATGGAACTCCCACCCCGGGCCCCCCAAGGTGTTGCTACGCCACTGCTAACAGGGCTTGTTATATTTCATTCAGGAGATATGTCATTGAAAGATGAAAGTATACTAGGAGCTTATCTTTCATGATGATGCTTTAAAAACATTGATGGAATACTATAAATGGCAAAGCACTCAAGAATTATTAGTAAATTAAACATATCAAAATCCACTACATACAGCCACTTCAAAAAGATGGGGAAAGTCAGCAAAGTGAGTGTTTGGGTTCCACATATTCTCATTGAAAAGAACAAGGTGGATCATTCATCAATTGTAACAAATCTTTCACAACAGAGAAAAACAATTAGTTTCTTGATAAATTCATTGCTGGTATGGAAAGTGGATCACATACGATAATGTTGCATGCAAAAGGCAGTGGCTTGACAAGATACATCTCTAGAACCAGATCCAAAGGTCGAGCTTCATGGTATAAAAATAATGTGTGTATACAGTAGAATTATCTGATATTTTTTAAGCTATATTCAATCATAATGAAATGATTACTACTGACTTATATGCTTGATCGAAAAGCATCCTGCACTCTTTAATCAGAAAAATGTTGTTTTCTCCATGACACTGCAAGACCTCATACAGCAAGAGTAATGCAGGAAAAGTATTTTTGAGCTGTTCTACCTCACCCATCATCCTCACCTGACCTTGCACCTACCGATTTTCATCTTTTCAGATCACTGCAAAGCTCTTTAACGGAGAAAAAGTTCTGTAATGAAGACCAGGTTCAAGAGTTCGTTGAGAAATTTTTCTCTTCAAAACTGGTGGAATTTTATGCAAAAGGAATCAACGAGCTCCCTAATAAATGGCAAGAAGCCATTGCAAATAATGGTGAATATATAATAGATTAAGGTACAATTGTAATTTTTTATTGTGAAATGAAAACAGAAGTTTTTTTATGATTCGATCCAATAGAAAAATTGGATAAGTAAAAGTTACTGATAATTGGTAAAGATTATAAAGATCTCAATATACTTTGGAATCTTAAATCTTTTTCATTTCTGTTTGATAAACAAACAGAGAACCACAGTACAATTATAATTTTGGATGATAATAAATATTTGAGTAAGAAATAAAAATAGGAAGTAATTATAAAAAGTTCTGACTTTGTGGCTCAATTGATGATAAAATATAACAGTTAAAAACTAATTTTAGGAATATGTTGTGTCAACAGGGATCTAAAAATATTTTATTTTATTTTATTATCAATTTAAGTGGAAATGTGAGGGAAAAAAAAAAAAAGGAAATAAGATATTAAAAAAAAAAAAAAAAATTCAGACTTTCAGTTTTATTAGTTTTAATTAACTATTATAAACATCAGTTCTGCAATCTACTTTCAATTAGGCAAATATCTGAAATTATGAATTTAATAAAAACAAATTTCCTACAAGCCAATATTTAATAAAATTGATAAAGATAAAGTACTTTCTCAGGCCAAGACAGCAAGTTTATGCACACTTTGTCTGCAGCTACTCTTAATCAGAAATACTGTCTCTTGAACTCCGAATAAAGAATTCATTCTGAAGTTTTCACTCTCATTTGCATCCCTGCAAAGTTTTTAAAGAAAACATTTCTCCCTCTATGTTAAAGATTTTAGATTATTAAGAGAAGACTTCACATGCTAATAACATGTTCATTCTTCTTTATGCCTTGCAACAGTAGTTTAGTGGTTTTGTTTTGCTTTTCACTTCACAGCCACATTTTTGATTCATAATTACATATCTGATCCAGAGCCTTTCAACATATGTTAACTCCAGTCTCAGAGCATTATCTATAGGAATTTCAATTGAAAATTCACTTTAGTTTTCTTAGTTAGATTCCTATCCTAGAAGACATTATAGCTCTTCTACTGTGAGAACAGTGCTTGGTTTTTGTCATATACTTAAGATTTATAACCAAGTCACAGTGAATACATTACCAACTTTAAACATTGTCGATGAAATAATGAAATTAAATTTGTTATAAAAAATACATTAAAAACAAAAAAGAAATCTCAAAAGTAACCAATAAAATAAATAGACAGCAAGAGAACAGAAATCTTTGGGGGAAAATACTACTACTACTAATAATAATAATAAAAAAGAAAGTTACATC
>JAFIDM010012231.1:126811000-126836738 GCA_023159025.1 Thereuonema tuberculata | reverse complement strand
AAAATACTACTACTACTAATAATAATAATAAAAAAGAAAGTTACATCTAGTAAAAAAAAAAAAAAAAAAAAAAAAAAAAAAAGCTGCAACTATTCAGCTGACATGAAGCTTCTATAAGGAAAAAATGCAGTGCAAAAAGAAATGTTGTGAAGCCACTATGATGGAATGACTTAATGGTCTAGAACAGTGATTCTTAATCTAGGGCCCATGAACTTGAAAGGGGGAAAAAAATAGATCTTTTTTTCGGATTACTCAGGTTGCAAAAGCAACCTTTACTGAGAGCAGTGATTCTATAATTCCAAGGGTTTTCAATGGAAATGGGACTCTGATGGCTTATTTTGACCATTTCCTTTGTAATTGTATATATATTAATTTAAGCATTTAAAAATAATGAGAAGGAGTCCCTAGGGTTCACCAGACTGCTAAAGGGGTCCATAACACAAAAAAAAGGTGAAGAACCTCTGGTCTAGAATGACAACAGACAGCAGAGATTAAATTCATCTCTATGGCTATTTAAATAGCTGCATATCTTATCACAGAGATATTGTATGATGTTCCATGTTATAGTTACTCCTAGTTTTATACCTTAAGATTGAGGTTCAGCTATCATCCAAAATGCCCCAGATATTTTCAATCAATTGAAGTTGAACATAGATAAAAGTGAAAGATATTGATGTTATATATGTTTAATTACCCAAGATGATATGATATCAAAGGCTTTTATTAAACCTTTCCTTCAAACACATTTAATTTAATCAATGCTAATAGTGTCCAAATACTTTGAAAATATAGTGAATATTGAACAATATTTGCTTCTCTGATGATGTTCTTTAATAAAAAAACTCAAATGCCTCTTTTTTTGGTTGAATGTATTATATTAATTTCACAATATCCCCTAAATTTTGTGAGCAATATATGTATATATATATAAGATACCTTTGAAATTTAATGGGATCTGAATTTTTTATATAAGCAATAAAATGGCACAACAAATAAAAGCACAATTGTTACTTACTGTAATATGATCCAACAGCTGATATTTTTGATTGCCTAATAAGGATTCAACTTCAATGAAAGTCTCTTGGTTTCTCAATGTTCCACAAACCCATTCTACAGTATCTGACTTCACAAAGGCTACCTATTTATACAAACAAGAAAATAATAATAATAATAATAATTAGAAGCATTTATTCTAGCCAAAGAAGACCCAAAAATACTGAAAACACATAATTAAGCATCTCATATTGATAACAGATAAATGCTGACAATGTCACGGAATTCCTGAAACAGTTCAGCACGTAGCCTCACAAAGTCTTGGCCCAAACTGACTACAAATGGCAATATGATCAAGTTGCAAAATCCACCATCGACAACTCAGTATAGTGCATAATAATCCTGAAACTGTATTAGAAAATAACAACTACAAATTAAATTAGGACAGATCTATTCTTACCGTCAAGACAATTGCATACAATAGATCAGAAATCAAGTTGATTAACAACATAGAAAACAGAACTTCTGATTGATGTTGAGATAACAATATATCATCAAGTTATCACAATAAAGTAGCCAAATACTCCGATCTTGCTATAGAAATTCAAAAACAGTGGCACAAGAAAAAAATTTACAATGTCTAGATCATTATCTCAGCAACCGGTCTAATCCCAAGGTATCTTCGTCATAGTCTAAACCTATTAACACTTCATCCAAACTTAATCAAACAAATACAAAAAGCTACTCTGCTAAGTAAATGTCATAGTTCGCAAATTTCTACATGGGAACCAATTTTTTTTAAACCATAGAACACCATATGACCTTCATCTTGAGAAATAAAACTCCAATGAGAAGTCATATTAAAACTTCCACTATTATTATTATTATTACTGAGTAAAAACAACAACAACAATAATTTTTTTTATTTAAAATATATCAGATATTTAACAATGAAGTCTTGTGAGGAGCAATAAGAGCTCCTATAACACTTATGATATACAAATTTATTATGAAAATGAAGTATATCACCAAAAGTTAGCAATTGTGATTTTCCATGTAGAAACAGGGTTACCACATATTTACCATCTAAATTGTTTGTCCTATTTTATAAGTGAAATGTCCAGTGTAATCATGATATTTAACAAAGATGAAAAAA
Source organism: Thereuonema tuberculata (assembly GCA_023159025.1). NCBI lineage: Eukaryota > Metazoa > Arthropoda > Chilopoda > Scutigeromorpha > Scutigeridae > Thereuonema > Thereuonema tuberculata. Next base: position 126,834,589 of record JAFIDM010012231.1, on the reverse strand, counting down.
AATAAAAAAAATAATCAAAATTATGAAATTTTTATATCTAAAATTTTATTTAACAATTTAAATAAAAATTTTCAATAAAAGAGTTATTATTAAATTCAGTTTTCAATACAAATTATCGTTATTTAAAATAATAATAATAAAAAAAAAAATCCTGATGCAAAGTAAAAATGTTTATAAAATGTTCGTCTTGCTTCAAGACAGTCAGTTGTTTTTATTGACTGTCTTGCAACTTGTTTGAATGGAATGAGATAAAAAAAAAAAAGAAAATATTTTATAACTAGCATTTAAATGTTCTTTATTTCACTGAGTGTGAGGTGACAACCCTAATTCTGAAACTAATTATTCCAAAATGACTTTCAATGAAAGGAATCCTTCTGATTCAGTATTGTGATTATAAAAATGTAATTCTGCAGTTGCAGCTTGACATGTTGGAAGAAAGAACTCCTGTACTTCAATTAAAAATTGTAAGATACTACTGCCTAAAAATATGAAATTAAGAACTTATTCTTTTATTTATCAAAATAAGCCTCTAAGAACAAGCAGTTTGCAGTATGATACAAAAATTCCTTATTTCTAAATGATTGTTTACTACAATCATTTAAAAGATTGTTTACTACAATAAGCTGTAAACAAGTCTACTATTGCAAATAATGGCATTTAAGCACAATTTTCATAAAAACAACTTAGTATCTCAAGTCTGCACAATAAAACTGATTATTAAGACAAAAAAAAAGTTAATTTCTAAGATTGCAAGATAGCTTTGGATGAATTCCTTATGATCAACCGTAGTTATTATGTATCTGAACAATATGTATACTAATATTTTACTTACTCAAATAGTCAACTGCGTTCTATGCAATTTGTTAAGTAAGGAGGCAGGTTCAAAAAACCTGTTAAAGAATAACTCAATCTGATTTTTCTTAAACATCTCTTCTTCACCCATTTTTGATGGGGAAAAAGTTCATATAAAATCCACATTTTTAATCTCTGTTTCATGGGGTGTTCTCACAGTAATGGTCTTCAAAAGGCCATTCTTGAGATTCATTTTCAGGTTCAAGAAACAAGAAAACAAAAAGCCAGCTCTGGGATGTAGGGTGATGAAGACAGCTTCAAACAACCATGTTTTTTTTTTTTTTTTACTGACAACAAAGATGTTGATTCTGCTGCTTCAAGTGCATCATTATAAGAATGAATTTAAAATATTCTACTCAACAATTGCAATGACTATATCAATTTGAACCTGACTATAAAAATTTTTAAGAACAACTTGAAACTGCAATTTATAAAGCTCGACTGGATCAACTTCTATACAAAAAGAAACAGAAAAAAATGGAAATACAGAACACAGAAAGAAAAAGAGCCAAGAAGACTAGGTGTACTATGTAATTTGCCTAGTTGACAATCTTATTTATCTACAATGATAAGAGTGCAGCACTAATCTCCACTTCACAAATAAAGAAACCCTATCTCCTGCAAAACATTAACTAATAGAAACTAATTATATACAAAATTAGACTCCAATATAAGAATCAAACACTTTTCTTCCAACCATTACAGAATACTTTTCAAGTTAACTAACTAGTTTTTAAGGCAATGTTACATCAAATTAACCAGATAATTTTTAAAAAAAATTACTAAATTAGTTAACAATATTACTCAGCTTACTTGTTTCTCTTTGTTTCTAAGGTAAACTGGGCCTTTAATTCCATAACGTGGGATATGAACAAGAACTCCGTTTGACCTTAACCCAAAAATTATTGCATCGGCTTTGCATTTTTTGTCATCAGGATCCAGATCTTTAAAATATAACATCTGGAATAGTTGTTGGGAGTCCTTCTGTGCTTGATCTGCAGACTAAATGAAACAATGAATTTTATTATTGTAACTTCTGTGAAAAAGTATTTTCAACTGATTTTAAGGCTGCTTTAAAGCTAAGACTTTTATTGTAAATGGCTTTTAAATTAAACAATACAATGATGTGCTTACTCCTCACCCTTCCACAGAAAATAAAATCCTTCCTGTAGTGTAAAGTATTTCCAAAATGACATGCAGTATTGATTTTGGCGAGATACAGGGTCTGACCTCTCCTTGTAAGCTGTTATTATAGAATTTTGAGGCAATTCTTTTTTTTTTTAATAAATGAAAGTTTTTTTTTATACAATATTCAAAAATGATTTTCTGCCCTGTGTTTACATGTTATTAGTGAGATTCAGTGAGCATAGACTTTAAGTGGGTCAATCTCCTACCATATTCAAAGCTCTTATATATTATGTTGAATAATGCAGTTCTGGTAGTAAAAAGAACCTAGTAGTCATATAATTTATTATATTGGAGCATCTAATCTCCTCATCCTGCCAAAATGACATGAAAGACATTAAATAACTGTGTTTCATTATCATAACTAATTTTTTAAACCTATTTAAAAAAACATGTTGATCGTCATATTTTTGGAAAATCTGAAAAATGAAATCTTCGATAGAATAATACTTTTCTACACTATCAACATTATCAGACTGAACCCAAGCCACTATGCCCATGGCATGTAAGATCCCTTCTGCAAATCCTCAATTGATGGTGGAAACGGAATTAAACAGAAAAATATGGCATAACCCAAAATCCCAAATTTCTTTAATTAAATGTATGCCATAGTAAATAGCTACACTCAAACGCTGAGGGGAGGAGAAAGAGGTTATGCTAAATATACTCACTTCCAAAAGTTAAGCACGGAGCGGTAAAATGCCTAAAAATGGACAAGTACTGCTTTGATTGACATGAAATGCTGCAAGTAAGTAGCTCTATGTTTATTCATGAAACAAAACAAAGAATTACATACAGAGATAAACAAAATATTGAATTTTCATAAATTATAAGATGACGTCAGATTTGCGTCATTAACAAAATGATGTTTAAATTCAAAACAAACAATAAAAACCGACATTAATAGGGTATGTGAGCACCCCTCATCTGCATACAAAGTTTACAGCGTATGATCATGCTTGTTACGAGGTGATCAACCACCGCAGAGTCCAGTAATCGCCATTCCTCCTGTAGGATAGTTTCTAAAGCTCTGAGAGTGGCTGGAGGTGGGAAACGTCGACATACAGCACGGCCGAGGGCATCCCGAAGATTTTCAATTGGATTAAGGTCCGGCAAGTAAGCCGGCCACTCCATATGTGCAATCCCCTCACTTTCCAGAAAGTCGTCAACGATGGCAGCTCTATGGGGACGCGCATTATCGTCCATTAAAACGAAAGAAGGACCAACTGCTGCAGTGCAAAGTTTCACAATGGGGTCTAGGACTTCATCTCGATACCATACAGCCATCACAGAACCTCGCCTGTAGATGTGCAGGTCGGTGCGATATCCCAATGAAATCCCTGCCCAGACCATGATGCTTCCACCGCGGAATGTGTGATGTTCAGTATAGTTCTGGGGCCGATTGCATTGGCCTTGTTCGCTCCTTACATGCTGATCATCAGTTTGTAGGGCAAATCTGGACTCATCTGTAAACATAACGTTATCCCAATCAGACATAGTCCAATTCACATGCTGGCGACACCACTGTAATCGTGCCCCTCTGGATTGGACGGATAAAGGAACACAAACTCGTGGTACCTGGGCATACAGACCATTCATGTTTAGCCTTCGACGAACAGTAGTGGCAGATGTCGTCTTATCAATGGCCGCTACAACCATTGATGTCACACGTGTGGAGGTCGATCTTCGAGTTCGTTTGGCTACAACAGCAATATATCGATCTTCCGTGGTGGTCGTAACCCTTGGACGACCGGTGTAGGTCTTTGGACAATTGTTTGGCTGGTTTGGAATTGTTTCCATAATCGTGAAATGACGGAATGATGAACGCCGAAGAAACGAGCAACATCTGTTATAGACTGTTCTACTTCAATGCGTCCGACAGCCCGCCAGCGCTCAGAATCTTCCATTCGTCTCCTGAAAGCCATAGAAACACATCTAGCTTGAAAACAAATCGTACGAATATTCTAAACACCTTTCATCAGCACTTACATGCAACTCCTGTGACCCTTCAGAATGCCGGCTTCTTATACGACTGCCTGTTTTGCATATTTCTCGACGCGAAACCGTGATTGGTTGTTACCTACATAATTTGCACACTTCCTTCTATCTTTGCAGCAAATTTCAGCTTCTGTAATTCAGATTGGCTTACAGAAATAACATTTTTCCTCTCGATGCTTAACTTTTGGAAGTGAGTGTATTAATTTCCAAAAGCAAAGAAATACAATTTTGAAGAATTATTCATGGTAATTATTTAAAAAAAGTGCTCTTTTATTCCTAAGCATATTAGGAGTGATTGCCTTTTGGCCTGAATCCAGATCATTTTTCTGTGATGTCTTCCTCCCCTCCCATCAGAGTTTAATTTACATTTCAAGTAAATAAAAGAAATAAAATTTAATTATTATTAGTTTCCCAGAAACTAATTTTTTTTTCAGGAACAAACCTTTTTTCTCTCGTTGACATGCTCAGCAATTTCTTGCATTTTTGTATTACCAAAAAACTGTTCTGTTGTTCTGTTTACAGCAGCAATTAGAAGTCGGTGAACCTATAAAAATCAGTTGATAATCATAAAAAAAATTGCAATTATTTAACTCAAATTTCAAGTTATCATAAACAAATCTGAAGATGATTTTAATCTTTTTGCTTATAGGACAACTTAAGTATTTTATTAGATGGTATCTTAAACAAGATTATAACTGAAAATATAAGTTTTTGATGTAGCAAACAAATTTCCAAATCTTGAAGTTCTTCAACATATGTTTACCATAATGAAAAGAATACAAATTGGAAGTACTATCAAAACTTAATCACTGTCTTTCCAATTGTGGATATTAAAAAAAAAAAAAAAAATATGCTACTGCAAAGCATTTCAATAGCTGCATAGATAAATAAATGAGTAAAAAAACAAAAAGAAAAAAAAACAAAAACAAAACAAACAAACAAACATGGAAGAGAACATAAAAAAAAAAAGAACCTTCAAGATAAATGGAGAAACATAATTTACAAATTCTGTTATTTCTTGACAGGTAAAGACAGACTAATATCACTTGAAGAACTGTAAAAAGTTTGCTTCAAACTTTATTCACTCTATTCTACAATGGAATGAAAGTTGTTGAAAATGATGATGATTGGACAAAGCAATGAATTGTAGGTGATAATCAACTAAACAATATTATAGTTTGCTTCACAAGTTATCTTAAGCAAGTACAATTATATTATGACATCTTGTGGATATTTTTTATCAAAGACCGAAGACTGATTGCATTGATTTGAAGTAAAATCATGTAAAACTATTTTTTTTTTCAAAACTCAAGCATCTTAAACAAAAGCAGCTAATAAAGTTATTTATTATCTAATTAATACTGTTTGAATTTTTCGGATGAACAATTTGTCAAACTTGACAAAAAGCAGAAAATTTTCCATAAGAATAATTCGGAATCTAACAGAAATGTGATGATGTTTAAAACATATTTTTGAAAACTAAAATATTCTAAGGCTGAAAGAGGGATGTTCGAGAAAAAAAAATGGACAATTCCTTAACTCCTAATTGTTTATCTTCTGGATTGAGAGGCTAATCCATTCCAAAAAATATTACTCACAATGTGAATTAAAATGTCTTTATAAAGGTGTTGGGAAGACATTTTTCTGGAAAGGAAATTTATAAGACTTTGGAAAGAGAAATATCAATAATTCTTTCTGATTCATAAATATTGGCATAAATACATTTAAATCTAACTGAGGTAGACAGGTCATATATATAATATGTGTGAAATTTAGAGTTTTTAAAAATATATGGATAGTACAGTTTAGAAGTAAACAAAAAATCTGAAGTCAAACCTGAGGAGCAAATTTGAAATATCAATATAGTAGAATGAACCAATAAGAAAACAATCAACATGAAAATGAAAAGGAAGATGCAAAAATTCTCTCTTCCAGTGATGATGGACAAAATGTCATGGTAAGGTGGAAGAGATTGATTAAAGAATGTTGTGCTCTTGAAAATGTATTGGCAGAAATTTTAATCAATATTAATAAATTTCTTTTTGTACCAAATCAGAAACAAAGAAGGAAAAATAGAAATATTTCTTATGATTACACAGAGTCTTAAGATTCCCATTTTAAAAATCAATAAAAAAGCTTTAGTTTTGATGTTTGAGATGAATGTGTTTGTGGAAAGATTTATTCTAAAAGTCATAAATTTAATTAACAATGAAACTGTTAAATATTTATTTTTAAAACAAGCAAGGTCTTACTAATATGTCTGCATATCTTCGAATTGGTGAAGTGAAATGAGTATACACATCTAAACCCAATCCGTAGTGAAAAAAATCTGCTTGCTGTATGGATCCTGTTGAAAAGTACGCTGCTTTGGACATTGCTCTTGTTGCTAAAGATCTCAAAAGCTAAAATTGAAAATTAAATAGACATAAATTACTCTCAATTTTGAAATAAGAAACTATGGGGAAACTGATTTAGAAAAATATAAGATAGAATTATCTTTTTAAATAACAATGATCTCTTAATCATTAGCAATCAAAGTAATTTAATTCTGATACAAATATGTGGAATAAATATTAGTATTTACATTAAATTAAGAAAAAAGTCACTACAGCTTTTTAATAAAAAAATTTGTTGAGATTCATTAATCCGGAAATTCTGAAATCTTTAATATTCCGAGATCCTGAACTTTTCAAGTGGTGTCTTACCTATGTGGTGAATGAATATGTGCACATTTATTCTTCTTTTGTGGAGGGATATATTGGTCACCTAATAAACATTAGAAAAATAAACTGATGCTAATTGCTTGGAATCACAATGCCAAAGACTTTATTTGGATATCCTATCGATGGGAAATCCAGGTTATTCCTTTTTTGTCATTAGCCAAACCTATAATATTTTGTGCTCTCATATAGACCATCATGCACTGACTGATAATCATGTAATTACATTTATCTCTATTTGGTTTTCCGGAATTTAGCTAGAATAGTATAGGTAATAAACAGAGAACATAGACTACACAACATGCTGCTCTGTTGGCTAAACATGATTGCAGTCACCCCATTCAAGAAAGGCAATTTATTAACAAAGCCTGCAGTGTTAATAAATCATTCAGGGACCATCTACTACAGCTTGCTCGCGGCAAAATACTCTCATTTCTGGAGGATCCAGTTCCTCATCCATCAACCTCTTTGATGTTCCTTCCGAAGATGATAAAGAAAAAAAAAACTTATTAAAGTAAATATATTTCACTTTTCTACAACACCAACATGTCATATTGGAAAATCCAAAATCTGAAATATTCTTGGTCCCAAGCATTCTGGATTATGAATGCTCAACTGTATATGAATTATTTCCTCATTAGTAATATCTAAATTTAGAAACAAATTCTAAGTATGCATTTTAAAAACTAATGTAAAATAACTATGTCTATGAAACAGTAAGGCAGATAATTTATACGAAAAGAATTCTTAGATGGTAAAAGACAAAGGTATTAGCTTCGAATGTATAGATGCCACTTTAAAGTTTTATGTCTTTAGTACAAACAAAGTTTGCCTATTGTCAAAACAATTATGTAAATAAAACTGTCAGCAAGGTTTTAATTTTGTAAAAAGTCTTAAACATTTTATCAAAATGATACTTACTAAATTAATATACGGATCCTCTGAATCAATACAATGATCAAGAGATTCAGCTAAAGACTTGTTGGTTTCTGTATTAATGATGAATCCTTTTGATTTAGCACAAAGCTTCAATTCTCGGAACCATTCTTGTTTAGGTTCGGGATGTTGACGCAACTATTAAAAAAGGATAAAGCTTACTAGAATATTTGAAATTCCTAAGCAGCTTTCTAAAACATTAATATGTATCTTTTATTTAATTTTTATCAAGTAAATGTTAACATGTTAAACTTTTAAACTATTAAATATACCAAATATTTTATGAAATATTTGTAAATATTGAAGGTAATGAAATAAATTGGTTATTGACGATAATAAAAAATATATTTATTAATAGTTAAAGTTGCAAATAACAAAAGCTGTCAGATACATATATATATATATATATATATATAAAAAACAAACAAACTTATATTCCATTAATTACCTTTATGTACAATTGAAAACAGGTCTATGAAAAAACAAAACTGGTATCTATTTATAATAAATTAAATTTGAAAAGTGACTTCCTGCAATCTATCACTTAACTACAATAATTTCTAACAAATATTTGAATAAATACAGCTTCTTATTTATGTTCTGAGTTATCTTTTAGTATAAAAGGAGGAATTCAGGATGCTTTTTTTTTTTACTTTCTCAAAGAAAGAAATAATGTAGATTGCATATTTCATTAATAAGCAAATCCTCTTCAAAATGATTTAGTCTTAAATAATTAAATTATTGACTACAATTAAAACATGCATTCTGTTATTGGAAAACAGAAAGAGATATTAAGACTAAGGTCTTATTTGCCACAATATCAGAACATGAAATCAACATTTTGATGATTTTTAATCTACCCCTGAAAACCAGGAAATATCCATCATTATGAAGTTTTAATACTTTGAATAAGGATTTTCAAAATTTGTTTTTAAACAATCTGACTAAAGACTGTAGTCAGATTCCTTGGTTGTAGTTCCATTTTACTAGACAACAATATAACAAGGATAACTTTTTTTTAAAAACTAAAACAGCATTTGCCTCTTGAGTCATGGTCACAAGCAAGGATTGAATGTTGCAATGTAATGAAAATAGGGAGATAAAGAAGTTCAATTGCTAGGTTTGACTCTTAAGATACAAACAGAAGTTGCAGTCAAATCTTGCCATGACTAAAAGATCTTTCAAGGCTCACTGTGACATGCACAGGTCTGAATATATAAAATTAATTTATCTCTGGAGATGAACAAATCGTCGCTAATTTCACGAACTGACGAATCTGCAATTCGATAATTAAGAGAAAATCATCTATGAAGAAAAGGTTGTTTTTTTAAAAGTACTTGATACGTATACTAAATGTCACAGAAGGGAATTGTTACCAATTCGTGCCTTAGTGGATTGAAACACCTCCCATAAGTACCAATGGCATATGAATTGAAAATTGACAAATTTTCGATTAGCCAGTTCGTGAAATTAGCGACGAAATGAACCCTCTGATTCTGATGGGAGTTAGTAATGAGGTCATCAAATTTGGCTTTCAATGTACTGTATAAAGCTTGCATTGAATTTCTAAAAACATTTCTACAAATTTCCATTAATGACATATAATGTTTGATGATCAGAAGTTAGGATAACATATGCAACAATTTTAACTATCTTTCAAAAATATCTGAACTGATATTGCAAACTAGATGGGTGAAATTTGAAAGTGGAGAAATAAAAACTGCTACAGAATTTTTAGGGAATACAGCAACAGTATATTCCTTAAAAATAATTAAGAACAATTTATTGAATGATTAATCAATGATTAAGCATAAGCTGTGAGACTAAAAGTACAGTTGAAAGAATTCTTTCCTTCTTTCAACAACTATCAGGACAAGTGAACAAAGTAGAATGCCAAATGAACTGATGGCTAGTTATAGAGATATCATGAAATTTAAACTCTATATTAAGGTTTCTTTTAGTAAGTTTGGGGAAAAAAGAAGAAGCAATAATTCACAAATTTACTGAAAAATATATAATAGATTATCTCTAAACTGTAATTTTGTGTAACTCATTTTTTACAAACAAAATTTTTAGGAAAATATAGTAACTTGTAGTGCTATCAAGCTTTATAGAGGGATATCACTTCGAAGATCCATAATTCAAAGCCTTCTGTAATTCAGACAATTTTTCCTCAGGAACAAATGTAAAAGAAGAGCATCTAAAACATATAGTTTAAAGACAATAAATAAACATGTAACAGCAGGTAATAAATAATAAAAGTTAACTAAATAATAATTTAATTACTTATTTTATTATTTATATATTACTACTTTCAAAAAAATGGGAGAAAGTAAAGGTGACTGTTTAATCTGAATCATAGTATTATATGACATTTAATTTCTATTCCAAATTTATAGTGTTTGGATGCTCTATTTAACACCATCAGTAAATAGATGTTTTAAAAAAGTTGAATTATAACAAAAGTAAGTAAGTTTCTTTTTAATACTAACTAAACATGTTAAAGCAATTAATGACTAATATAATTCAAAACCTTAATTTACAAGACACTGACTTAAGATAACAGACACTATATTTCGTTGTATCAACTAACAAAGAACTGCTATATTATACAAGCATGTACATTCACTTTACAATTCACTTACCTCATCCATTTTAAAATTGTTATTTTTGACGATTTTTTTTTTTTCAAATTTCAGATAATTCATATTAGGAAAAATTTAACATGCAGAAAAAGTAACATGAAAATGAGGAAATAAAAGAAGGCACAATGGTTTGTTTTCACGCCTTGATCTGTCATGTCCCAGATTCCTGTTGATGATAGCTCAAGGTGTGAAAGCAAACCAATGTGCATTCTTTTATTTCAAGTGAGAAGAATTAACGTGCGTATTTGAAATAAAGAAGAGAAATTGAAAATGAAACACACTTACTTAATAATAAAATAGGATAAAAACATTTTCCAACAGTTTCAGAATACTATAAGTATTCCATCTTCAGGGACAGCACAAACATTTAGGACAACACAAAGCAGGAACACATAGTGAAAGAGTGGCAAGGTTTAGCAATATTGATGGTCATTTTGTCTGAAGGTGATAGGATTGTAGGCTTTAAGCTGGATTATGTTGAAAGATTCAAGGAGGCAGTGGACGAGTTTATTGTGGTGAGAGAAGGGTTTGGCACACCATATACAACAGACAATACTTCTCCCATGATAATAACACTTATCTCCAAATATACGACTTATTCATGGGCCTCACCATATCAGGACCCATTGCAGACCTTGAATTACACTATATTGAAAAATAAATGCTTTCTATTCACTGCCCACACATTAAATTATTTGGCAGATAAGTCAACAACTTCATCATCCTCACAAAACCACAGCATATTGCACATTTACGAAAGCATCTTAACTCTATGGATCCCCACTTACAATTTGAACTTGAACAATCTTCTAACAAACAATAAACTATCTGGATGTTTCCATTACTTACAAAAATAATACTATAAACACCACAGTACACAGAAAATGCACTTGCTCTAATGGCATATTTATTACAGCTTCAATACATCCCATGCATACAAAATCAATCCTGCTTAATTCCTCATACACAGAGAATTAACAGCATTCTTCACAAAACAAGCCTTCTACACTGAATTCAACACTATTTACAATGTACCTCTTTCGCAACTGTGTTAACCTACTACAACATAAACTAAATAAACCCACCAAAACCACAGCAGCTCCCAAACCCTCTTTCAAATACATCCCCTTTCCCTACTATTCTCTCCTTGAACACTTGAACAATTCCCTGCCCTACACCAACATACCCCTGCCCTCAGATCTCCAAAGATACACATCATAATGATCCCTCCAACATTGTATATTAGATCCCATGTAAACAGTGCCCCTCTGGCTACGTGGGACAAACAAGCCACCCCATATCTACATGCATTAAAGAACACAAACTTGCCTTCACAAACAAAGGCCCCATATATTCTTATACAGTAACACATTACAATGAGGCTGGACATACACTCACTTCACAACTGCCAAAACCCTCTCCCTCCACAATAAACTATCCCACCGCCTTCTTACCAAATCTTTTAAGATAAACCAGTGTAGGGCCTACAATCCTATCACCGGGGGGCAAAATGGCTGTCACTACTGCGAAACTTCCCTACTCTTTCACTATGTGTTTCCTAAATGTCTATGTCGTTCCTGTAGATGGAATATGCAAAGTATTCTGAAACTGTCAGATTAATCTCATCTTTTTTTCCTGTTTATTTTAACATTATCAAGTACGTACATTTCATTTTCAATTTTTTTCCTTGTTTTCATAATTCATATTATTTCAAATTTTGTATAAAAAATATAGGCTTATAAATACTAAATGAGAGATTAAAGTATTTTTTTATATTGCATTATTTCAAATTTATATAAGATGGAACTGAACTGTACTTTTTAAATGGATTTCTAAATCTTACCAGAGACTGATGTGGGAAAGATTCAACAATTTTTTTAGCTGCCCAGTGATTTGCAAAGATCATACATTCAGCAACTGTTTCATGAACTTCCAAAGGCTAAGGAAATAAAAAGACGTATGAAATTTTCTAGAAAATGAATGCCAAGCTTAAAAAATAAATGTAAATGATAAACAATTTGTAAATTATACATCTTACATTTACAATTTAAAACGGAAGATACTATTTACATTTACTTTATAAACCATGTTTTATGTAGTTTTTTTTTTACAGATTCAATGTACAAGTTTGACATTAAAACCATATTTACATATATTCAAGAATGATAAAAAAAAAAAAAAAAAAAATTGAGAACAGTAATCTATAAAGCTGTTAATGAAACTTCATTGAGTTCACACCAAAAGTACCAACTTTCCAAAGTGAATCCAATTTTAACATTTTCTTTTATTACTAATGAAATAGGAGGAAAGAAAATTGAGGAAATGTTATTTCCTGTTCATCACTTATAGAGGCAACATTTTAATTCTATTGTAAAAATAATCATCATAAATAATCATTGCCAAAGATCCACTTTGTAATCTAGGGTGCAATTTAACGTTACAAACACATTAATTCAACTACTTTTTTTAATCCAAAAATATAAAAAAATTAAAATTATTCTAGGTATCTAGGAATTAAGTCAAATCTGGAAGATAAATCTCTTGCATTGCAACTTTAGGGACTGGATCTTCCTTAGCATTGTCCTGGAATAACTGATCTTTATGTCTTTGCTTCTTTTATTATGACTTTAACTTTAGAAGAACTTTTACCACACTCTCTTTGGATATTCATCATCCAATTGCCTTTTATCATTAAACTTAAATTCAGTAACAGATAACAGTTTACTTGTTTACAACTGTACTCCTATACTTGATATACATTTAATTCCAAAAACCTCTGGAGCATTACCCAACCTTTTTCTGCCCAATGCCCCCTCCCCAATGCAGTAATATGCTAATTAGGGAAACACAAGTTCAGATTTTTTGGTTAGATATTAGGCCTGATAACAACCAGCAAATAACTGACTGACTGCATCACAATGTTCGCACATGTTACTCATCAGCTTAATTCCCTGATTGGTTCCAACTTCAATCAAGCCAGCATTAGAATATTATCTGGTTCCAAAGTGTGGCGAATATTCCTTGATATGACAGGGGCTGCTATTCAGAATTTTTTAATAAAGAGCATATGCTGTAGTTTTATTTCCATGAACTGAGATTAATTACTAAATTCTAACTAAGGACAAATCAATTTAAAAGTAATGATTTGTGTATTTAATAAAATTAAACTTAAATATTTCAATTACTGCATCGGACTGACAAATGTCAAAATATTTGGCCTTTGAATGAACCCAAATGCCCCTTCAACAAGTGGTTCAACCATTCACACTGGTATTCCTGGCTTAACTGAACAATTGTAACAACTTGACACAGGAAAGTAAAAGATTAAGTTATGCTATAAATGATTCTTTTTCCTTATTTCTTTGTTGATAATACGTAAGTAAACAATACATTTTTCTTTATTTTAATTTGACTTTGTCATATCCATTCAATTCACTAGTCAGATTGGATACTTCCAGTTTAATTTCTTCTTAGACACCATTTGTCTTTAGGATTTAATGTTTTACTTTCTTAACTAATGAAATATTTTGCAAATGAATATGTGCTCATGCTACTTCAATCATCTTCTAGTTCTTCAATTTTTATTCATTTCAGATGAAGTTTTTTATTTTATCTTTTAATGATTTAAGGGCTTATTAACGTCAAAGAATAATAACAGTATTATATAGTGCTACACATGGTGTTTTTTTTTAAAGTACTGACAAACATCAGTAAAAGGTAATACAAACATAAAATCAAATTAAATTTTTACATGTGTAAAAAATGTGACATGAAAAGAAATAAGAGAACCGACACACATATAAAATTTTTAAAAAGTAAAATATATTAAAAAGACATACTTACAAACAGCTTCAACCAACTTAATGTTGGTCATCATCAGTAACAAGGTATCATTCTCAATAAAACAAGCACTTATGTACAGAATGAAATTAAATATACTGAATTTTATTGGTTATGTAAACAAGGTAACCCGAATATATCGAGAACACTGTCTCATGTCAGTGTGGAGGTGATCATCTGAACTAGAAATAACATGTTGAGGAACAGATGTAAACATAAACAATCATTGTCATGGTGATTGTGCTGTATTTAAATCAGATGAGTTCTTGTGAGGCACTTCAGCAAATGCCATTATCAAGAAGACCTGAAGACAGCAAAAGCCAAAGAAACATGACAGGAACCAATAACCAGAAGTAAGTTGAAATACAGCAGCAGATGACAGGAAAACTTGGATATGATGAAAGCAGATGATGGTTACCATGAAAACTTGTGTAGTCTGAAGTGCAAAGTCTCATGACGATTAAGTAATTAGGTCATAGGGTTTATTCAGGCAAGGAGTAGAAAATCCTTTCTTCTTCTTCTTCGATGTCTTCTTAAATTTGTTCCATCTAGAAAACTCAAAATATTTCAAATATACTAATGTTAATTAGTTAATCCTCATCGGACAATGCACTTTAGACTACACAAGTTTTCATGGTAACCGTCGTTTGTTTTCATCGTATCCAATTTTTCCTGTTGTCTGCTGCTGTATTTCAACTTATTTCCGGTGATAGCTTCATGTCGTCTGCTTATGAATTCCATTTGGATTTTGCTGTCTTCAGGTCTCCTTGATAATGCCATTTGCTGAAGTACCTCACAAGAACTCGTCTGTTTAAATACAACAGTCACCATGACAATGACTGTTTATGTTTACACCTATTCCTCAACTCATTATTTCTAGTTCAGATGATCACCACCAGACTGATGTGAGGCAGTGTCCTCGATACATTCGGGTTATCTTGTTTACGAATCAATAAAGTTCAGTACATTTAATTTCATTCTGTATATAAGAGCTTATTTTATTGAGAAAGATATCTTGTCGCCGATGATGACTAATGTTAAATTGATCAAAACAGTCTGTAATATTGCTACCGTGTTTTGTGTCGAGCACAAATGGACGGTAGCGGGGTAACGGAATGCGACTTGAACACAAAAGGTTCTAAAATTACAGAGACTTTATTAACTTGGTTAGGATAAATTACAGTTAATAACGAAAGAGAATTTCGAGTCTTCGATCCCTCAGGGTTATCTTCCTCCACATGGGATGTCGACTGCGTTGTCTTCCTTCCGTTGACGGGACGTCCGGATAGGTCCAGGATGACTGGGCTTCTTTTAGGCTGGTCACGGTAATCGATCACCGACGTCTAAGGACTAACGCCGAACCTCTTCGGTACTCTGCGGCGATGGGACGACTCCTCACGGCAATGGTTGACTTCTCCGTTGCCTTCGGGTGATGACCGGGCCTCTAAGTAACACTGTGGCGAAGGAACTTCTTCACACAGCAAGGGGTTGACTTGTCCCGATGCCGTCCAACACTACTGGAACCTCTTCGGTAGCCAGACTTCACAGATGTAATCTTCTCTGTCCCGGTTGGGAATACTGGCGGGACCTCTTCCAAATACACTGCGGGATACCGTCTCTTGAACTGGCGCCAAACGATGCTACCGAATCCCCACTCGGGTGCCAAAATGATACTGCCTTCTCCCGGTTGGGATTCTTCTGTGAGCTGCACGTCACGCCGACGATTCGGCTTTGACCCTCGGTAAGGACGTTTCTTCTCCTTCCAACGGGTATCCTCTGAATGGGTGGTTGTCCCACTTTGTTCTCGTATCCTCCGTTCCTAACGGAGATCCTCTGTAAGGGCGGTGGTCCTTCGACGTTCCGCTCTCTTCTCTTCTCCACGGAGATCCTTTATCTGGGCTGATACCCTCAGTCGTTCTGCTACTCGATCTCCTCAGTGGGATCCTTCGTGCTGGGCGGTTGCCCCAAGACGTTCTGCTGTGTTCTCTTCCCAAAAGAGACCTTTGCGGCTCCTGCCGCCGAGACGAACTCCTATGTTCTGCACCAACTGGTGATCCTCCGAATGGGCTCCTGCCCAAAGACAAGATCCTATCTGCTACTCCAACTGGAGACCTTGCTGGGCTGCTGCCCCAAGACGAGTTACTGCACTCTGCTCCAAAGGGAGACACTCCTTGTTGAGCGGTTGCCCATGACGAGATACTGCACTCTGCTCCAATGGGAGACCTGGATGGGCTGCTGCCCCAAGACGAGATGCTGTTCAGGCGTTCTGCGCCTTGTTTTATAGGCGTAGGATTCTGCAAACGAGGCTGAGGACAGGTCGACTCGCTAGAGGTATGCAGGGAAGGTCGAGTCGACTGCTGAAGAGGGAGCGGACAAAACGCCTGGTAACAATATGTCTTTCTAATATATTTCACTTTTTAGAAATTTTATGTGTATCAGTTCTTATTTCTTTTCATGTCACATTTTTTACAAGTTAAAATTTACTCACTAAATCTCAGGGATCTGGCCTCATAACTATAGTCTAATAACAATAACCAAATTTCACAAGTAGACTTGTATTTTTTTCCAGTTGCAAAGAATTAATCTGATGAAAATCACCAAATCTGTTATTATCTGCAATCATTTAAACCAGAGGTGTCCAAACTATGGCCCATGGGCCAGATCCGGCCCAGCAGATGATTTTATCTGGCCTTGGAAAGTTTTTGAAAAATGTCTATCGAAAATGGAAAAGAATGCAAAAATCATATTTGATACAAAAGGGGAAATTTTTAAAAATATTATAAGTAGATTTAGTCATATTTGCTTAGTATCGTATTTGTAATTAACTATAAACATTTTTATTCAATGTTGTCTTTTTCAAAATGAAAATTTTATAATTTATATATTAATGTGGCCCGCCCAGATGGATTATAATCCAATCCGGCCCCTTCAGCAAAAAGTTTGAACTCCTCTGATTTAAACTGACATTCAACTTGAACAATTTCTATGTCTTGTTATACATTTCTTTCAGAGCTCAGAATTTCATATATCATTATGTGAATTAGCAGGAAAGATAGAAGATTTTCTTGTAAAACTCACAATTTCAAAGGACATTACACTTTTTAAGCAAAATTGAAAGAAGGAAATTTTTATGAGAATTAGAATCAATGATGACAAATACGACTTATATGCTACAATCAATTTGGAAGACCTTTATATGAGTATCAAGAAATATTATAATATCATTTCTTTTATTTACTTATCCTGATTTTAATAAAAAATTCATTAAATTTCCCCCAAAATTTACATATGATAAGCTTTTTGTTTTTCCTACTATGAGAATATTCCAAAATGAATTTGTGTAAATTTATTTAAATACATATTTTTTTAATCTTTTGATGGAAGTTCTGAACAAGAAACAACAACGGAGCAGGGAGTACTGTAGTATTAATAATCATTAGTTTTAAGGCCCAATATATTAAAAGTTCTTTTAATTAAGCTACTCTCTTTCTTTCAGCAATCCTTCTTCCTTATTACTACTCCTTATATTGGCAGTAATTCTCTAAGGCATCTTGGTTTCTCGCTCCTAACAGTGGAATTTTTAATCTACTAATTCTATCTTTTATCTCCATTTTCCATACAGTCAGTATTTGATACTAATTTGCAGTAAAAAAGGAAATGTCTGATTGTCTTTTAAGATTATAACATAAAATTACTAAGGCTATTTCTCTGAATCCTATTTTTATGCTAAATTTTCACGTTACCATTCTTCGTAAGAAAATTTGAAATATTTGACTCATTTGTAGAAAAAAATATCTTAAACACTACAGTGGGATTTGACTTTTTACAAGTCTCTTGAAAACATAATAATTTCTTAAAATATAAAATCTTAATATTAAATTAATAATTCAAGACATAAATAAAATAAAACCATCCAAAAAATATAATTATTAACTGATTATCAATAAAAATATAATATACTGGATATTTATATTTAAATATAATTACTTTCTTTTAACTCTTCAAATAATTATTCCTAGAAGTTAAACTGTATACGATGATAGTATTTTCACTCACTTGTTTAGGTTTAATATCTTTAACATGACCATCGTGCACTTCACCAAAGTCAATTTGGACTTCAACACCTTCCAATTCCACTGCACCTTCTTTCATGCGCCTTGATTTTAAAACTTTGGCAATGTCAGTAAGACTGCTTATAGCGTCTTTTAATTCCCTGAATCTTAAGAAGAAAAAAAAAACAAATCAATAAGCAGTATTTTTTTTGTGTAATGTTAGTGGCATTATAAGATTCTGCCTTTTCAGCAAGAATATTTATGAATTAAATTTATTCATTAACATTTTTTAAGGTTCAAATAATTATGAGAAAAATCATTAATTCATTAAATAAAGAAATAAGATTTATCCATGTAATTTGTGAGATATCATGTCTTTTCTTCCATGAGAGATATCACTAATACTTAATCTTCAATCAACTACTATTTAACAAAGAAAAAGAATTCAAAATCACAACTTTTTTCAAATATTTAATATTTCATACTAATAATTCAGAACATCTAGAAATGAAATAGGAATTTTTGGACTTCAGCACAATAAAACAAATTCAAAATTGTCGAGTTTATTTATTTTTTTGATTCCTTGCTCATTATAAAAATTAATGTAAATTTTATTGATGAATTTGAAACCAATTTTGAAATAATAAAATAGACAATGGAAAGTTATTTTATATTAGCTACATAGGCAAGACTCAATGTGAATTAGGCACCCGCATTAAAGAGCATATAAGAGAGGTAAAAGAAAATAATGTTACGTTTGTGACGGCTGTTCATGCCAATAATACAAGTCACAAATTAGACTATCAAAATCCTATTATATTTGACCATGCCTGTCAATCACTTTATTAGGAAGTGCATCGACTCAGCAATAATCATTACTAATAATTTTTGTTACAACGAAGGAGTCTCCATTAAGGATATAACAGGTTAATCATCCGAGTTCTGTCAAAAAATGATTTCTGTTAAAAAAGTCTGTGTTACTTTTATTATTTTTTTAAAAAAGAAAAAAGGAAAAACTGTAGGTTTATCCATTTTAAGCCTCACTTCATTTATCTTTTTTTTTTTGGTCTATTATGTAATTATTTGGGGTTCAAATTTTCTCATGATGTCCATTTTAAGTTGCATTTGTGATGATTTTTATGCTATTTATTTCTTATGGAGTATCAGCTAGTTCTCCAACGGAGGGTCGCAACAGATGGCCATTCTCACTTAATTGTTTCCACATGCTTTTCACAGAAGATCCGCTGAGCTTTTATAACACCAACTCTTCAAAGATTTCGTCAGTTGTGATTGGTTGTTGTTGTCCATCATGGGCGGCGTTTCTCTGTTCATTACAATTGGATGTAATCAGGCTAAATTTAAATTCCGGAGAGATTGTATATTCTTACCTCACTCGAAAATGACAGCGGATAGCTGCCAAAATTAATATTGTACATATCTAAAATTAAATCTTTTCATATCTTTACGAATGTGTGTGATAAGACTTTATTTATCTAATTCCAATTTACATTCATTTTGTGCATGGATTTTTCGAAAAATGTGTATGAAATACTTCAGGAAATATTTTAAGTAAAATAATTGTAATGGAAAACCATAAACAGTTGCATTAAAATCAGTAGATAAAATAAATGATTGAAAACTGATAACAAAAAAAAAACAAAAGAATCACTAACATTGGGTTTAACATGGAAAATTAGATTAAGAAATTGGATTTACATACTTATAGGATTCAAAAATTAATAATCATCAAATTCATTTGACTAACTAAATAATATTCATAATTTGACAATAACTTAATATTTTTATCTTAAATATCTGTAAAACTTACAAAAATTCATTAGATATCCTCACATCAGATTTGTTGCATATAAATTAGTGCTGACTGTAAATAACTGCAAATTAATAGTTAAATGACAGTTGTGCTACTAAAGTAAAAATTATGAACTTTTTCTAATAAGAGGTTGAGTACAGGAAATGTAGAAATGAAATAAAAAAAAATAAAAGAGGAAGGTAAATGCCAAAATTCTCAATTAAAAACTTCTAAAAAACTGTTTTGTGTGTAGATGCCTGTGGACCATCATGGTCTTGATGACACTCAAGAGAATGATGTGTTTAAATGAAAGCCGACACTGATAATCGATAAGTAAGGCCCGGCACCATTTTTCTGACATTTTTGGTCCTGTGTCACTTCCTCTGCAGGGCACTGGGATTGGCTCCCGATGAGCCAAAGGGACCCATTGAAGCAAACTGTCCCACCCACGAAGGAGGCGCCATTGTGTGCCTACTGCTGCCACTTCCTCCTCCCGAAGGTGAAGCAGGTGCTGAAGCAGAAGATGATGAAGAAGAAGAGCACGAATTAGAATGTATTGAAGAAGATGAAGAGGGAGAATGCATTAATTAAATATTGTTAATAAAATAAAAATAATTTGACAGGATTATTTTCATTTGGATTGCTCACAAATGAAACTTTAACAGATTTAACATTATAATTAAAATTTCAATGGATGTTGGCACAAGAAAGTTTGTTTAGAGGCCAATCAATATTAAATTAGGAAAGTAATAGGTTTTTTTTTTCTTCTTCAATGCAAATTAATTATTTTCATCATATTTCGCTGAAACTCTTATAAATAATGTCTTTAAAGTTTTGTTTGGATTTCAGACATTATTTAAAATGTGAAACTGATGGGCTTCTGTTACAATATGATTATGAAAGTTTATGAAATTTTTCATTTACTTTTTCTTTAGCTGTGCTTTATGATTAATATCCCTGAGTTCATCAATTTTTGGTTGCACTTCCTTTGCGCTTTTACCATCTAAAATTTCTTGGGCTACCTGAAATAAATATATACTTATAAATAAAGGACTTTAGACATTTACATTTATTTTTACACACAAACATATAAAAAAACAAAAACAAAACAAAAAAAAAAAAAAATAAATTGAAATTAACTGAAATGAAAAAAAGGATGGAAAATGTCTTCTAAAGGATATAATTTCTATAACTGAAGGAAAAAAACTCATAAATCCAAATTGAACATATATTTACATTTCTAAAAGAAGTGAATAATTCATCACTGTAGTAAGTCTATAACAAAGAAATAAGAAATACCAAAGGTTATATACAGTATATATATATATAAAATTAGTTAGTACCTCATAACTTAATTTGTAAGCTGAACGAATAATAGTTCTTCCAATCCAGATATCTTTCACTTCATAATTTCTGTCTAATGTCCACAACATAGTTACAGCATATCTAGAAATACATAAAAAGAAATACAATATATATAATTCAAGAATCAACCAATTTGAAGTTTTAGCTTTAGGAAATATATACTTAAATTTTTGAACTATATTAAGTATAAATACAATTTACAACCCATAAAAGAACATAATGAAGACAGGTAAAGTTTCAACAAAATTTAACATGTATATTGATCCAAAGTTAAGTCCTTATGGTTGGCCACTTTAATTAATTGTTTACAATTGGTCCCTTCAATAACAAATAGACCAAAGAGAGCTATTTGTAAACCTTTAAGATGGTATCCATCATTTTGTATATATAATTGTAGATTTCACTTCAGAAATGAGTTAGATTGAGCTTACACAAAATTTAAGTAGCATCTCATCACTCATGCAACACATCAATATTCAAACTAAAAAGTAATGAAAAAATTTGAATCAATTTCAAGGTAATGTGGTAGATCAAAAAACAATCAATCAAAAAATTAACAAGGAACTTGTATTACAACAATAATCCTATTAAGAGAAAACTTCTAATGAAATTACCTAAACATAATGTAAGTCCAGTCTTAATATTTTCAGAGTTTATATCTATGCTGATGCCAGAAATTTGCTTAAAAGAAACCAAAAAAAAAAAATAGGAATAAACAATATGGAATAATTCACACGCATCAAAGAACACAAACAGGCCTTCACAGACTCCACATGTGCAAACAAAGTAACACATTACAATGAGACTGGACAAATCTCCAACTTCTTAGCTGCCAAACCTCTCCCACCAAAATAAACTATCCCACTGCCGTCTTGATGCTTTCAAAATCATCTGGCTTAAGATCTACAATCCTATCACTGATGAGCAAAACGCCTTCACTATTGCTAAATCCCATAATTCCTTTACTTTCCCCACACTTCCACTATGTATTGTCACCTGATGTTGTCCGAAGTGTTTATGTCGTCCTATATGTTAGTGGCATTCCTGAAGGTGGAATATGCTCAGTATTCTGAAACTGCCGGATTATTATCATCCTTTTAATTCTGTTTATTCATTTTACATTACCAAGTAAGTGCATTTTATCTTCAATTTCTGTCTTTTTTTCAGTTCCACAGTCCCATAATTTGATTCCCATCACCTGATTAATAACCATCTGATTTCAAATATGCCATGCATTATTACTTCCACTGTTATTTGACATTCTCATTTTTGCTGACATTGTTAAATGCAATAGAGAATTGGAAGAATTGGATCATAGTGCAGAAGCATGAATTATAATTAAAATGAAAAAGCATTAATATTCTATAATTTGAAACAATGACAAGATAGCACACAGAATACTGCAACATGTTCAAGAAATTAATAAGGCAAGGAAAATAACAATTTAGCTGTAGAAAGATGTCACATTACGTAGAATATGATCTTGTAGGAATGAGAGTCAATGTAAAGAGGAGGTGAAAGATGCCAGGCATTCAAATACTGCTCATGAATTTATCCAGTCAAGGCTAAGTTCAATGGATTGCGATGAAGTGAAAATAATAAACAAAGCCAGCACAGATGGAATAAGATCAATGAATAGACACGAAACTTGGCATAGCCATCAGGACAAAAATATCTTGAGTAGGCAAAACATTGTTGTGTGAAATGTTATAATGAAAATATGGTGACAAGCAACCAGAATTGGCTAGATAGAAGTACAACAAAGCTTGTTGTAGTATGAAGTACCACATACTAGAGAGAAAAGTAGGGCTCTTAAATCAATATGATAGATTGACAAGAGGCATCAGGGCTGAGGATAGTATTTAAGATAACACAGAGCACTGAATCTTTAGAATCAAGGAGTATTGCTTTGGCACTGTTGTTCATGACTGACAGGGACTAATACGACTGAGATACCATGTATAGACTGACATAATGAAAATCTGAAGTGAGATTAACTACAGCAAACAAATCATGAAATTATTTATTAAGAGCAATAGCAAAAGTCTGTAATCAGAGTTTTAAAAAAGGACAACACAATTTTCGGTAAGAAAAACATTTAATCTCTTGGTTATTAGATTTGGTTAAGAATGTGAAACCAGTTAAATCAGAAATTTAATGTGCTGTGAAAATGCTTAAGAAAACGA
>JAFIDM010012231.1:126780812-126793052 GCA_023159025.1 Thereuonema tuberculata | reverse complement strand
GATCCCACATGAATGCAAGGGACAATACAGGGAGGTGATAGCTTGTTATGGTATGGGGTATGTTCAACTGGCACACATTAGGACCCATCATACACTACCCTACACTAATGGACCGGACAGTGCGCTTTATTGGAAACATGGGAAAGTGTAACTGATTTAAGAGTGGGATGGGCACCCACGTGCTGAAATTACATTAGCCACCCTGTGGGGCATGCTTTCCACAAAGTTTTGATACAGAGCTAAGGGTTTTTATGTCCATTCCTGCTTCAAGAACATGCCAGTGCAGCTATAGATGTCGGACGTGGTCCCCTGGCCCTCAATCGATGCTCTAACTCGTCCCATAAATGTTCGATAAGGTTTAGGTTGGGACTCTGAGCAGGCCATGGAAGCCGCTTTACAGCCATCTCTGTATACCACTGCTGGACAGAGGCTGAAACATGGCATGGAGCATTGTCATTTTGAAAGTAACTATCGTTATTTCCAAGCATTTGCGAGAGAGTAGGAACAACCCGATTATCCAAAATGTCTTTGTAGCCTTCAGAGTTCAAGATTCCCGCAACAACATGCAATGGTCCCAGGCCATACTATGAGAATCACCCCCACAGCATGATTCTCCACCGCCGAACTTCACAGTTGGAACGATGCACTCGGGTAAAAGACGTTCGCCTGGCACTCGCCACACTCAAACACGTTCATCCGACTGGAAGAGAGTGTAAGGTGATAAGGCACGTTACACTCCATAAAATTGTTTTCCACTGCTCTACAGTTCAGTTGCGACTTTGCAAATCACTTGAGTCTGGCGGTTCTGTTGAATGATGAGATGTGTGGGTTGTGGATTTTATGGGCGTTCAATTCCTTCCGCAATGTATTGTGATTGTGATGTATTCTGCAATGTAACCCCTGATGCCTGTTGAAACTCACTGATCACTTGCGCACATGCACTTTGACGATCTCGTCTGATTTTATGTAAATATGCAGGTGTCCGGTCCATTACTGTAGGGTAGTGTACATCTGCAGACCTCTATGACTGGTAGCCGAATGTCACTATCCTTGCAGATAGTACATCATTTGCACTTGTTCATGTCCTACATTTACCCGGAAGGGTGCAGCCTCCTTCAGCAGGACAATGCACCACTGCACAAGGCCACAGTCACCTGAGTATGGCTGAAGGAATAATTCTCTCAGTTTGCCATCATGTCTTGGCCCGTGTGTTCACCAGATTTCAACACCATCAAACACATGTGGGTTGCACTTCAATATGCAGTCACTGCCAAGAATCCACCACCAGGAATTGTGGGATGCTCTGCATGATGCATGGTCTGCACTTTCTCCACAGTACTACTTAGCGCTCGTGGAGTCCATACCATGTTGCTGCCTTGATCCAAGAGTGAGGAGGACTTATCATGGTATTAGATAGGTATTCCAGTTTCTTTGACACTTCAGTGTATAATTGGAATTGTTATACTTTAAAGAAGAGAATTACAGTACTTCCACAGAAAGGATATGGGGTCATTACTGGTCAATAAGGATTGTTATTCAACAATTTATATTGCGCATGGTGGTAACAAAAAAATTATGCAAACTTTCTCTAAAAGATCCATTAAATAAGAGTAAATAAGAATATTCTCAGAAAAACAAAAGCCTTTTTATTTGTGGTAATAATGAAAATTGCATCTGATGAAAGAAAAAGCTAGTAGAATCTTAATCCTCTTTTGCAATTAGTATCATTGAAAATCCAACAAAGGAAAAAGACTGAATTGTGCGAGTCTAGATCCATTTCCTACAATATATCTAATAATTTCCAAATTATCATGTACTTCAGATAAAAAAAAAAAAAGAAAAGATTATTAGATGATTCAAATCTTGGAACAATTTAAAGGTTTTTTTTTTTCCCCATTGATCAAAGACTGTTGGAACTGCAATTTGATCTTCATTACACATTCTAATACCAAAGATAGTTAACTTACCACATTCTAATGTTATATATGTAATGTATGGTATGTAAAGCACTATCTAAACTTGTGTTAAAAATGTCATATTATAGTATTAAAATTAGAAATTCTACTTACAACTCCTGTAGGAAAAGGTAATGTTGGAATGCTATTTTCAACCAGAATTGCTGATATTTCTGTTTCTACTTCTCCAATTACTCCTAGTGAATGTACAAAATGGCCTCTGGGATACTGAGATCCAATTTCCCATGAATCAATTCTAACGATAATACTAAAATAATAACAATATACAGTTTTTTCTTTAAAATTAGGTTATTTATATTTAAGTTAAAAAAAAAATATTTCAAAAAAATGTTAAATCTTATTTTAAATAAAGTAATGCTTTAACGTGCAGAAAGTACAGACATACAAAATAAAATAAAATTAAAGACTGCACAAAGGTTTGCTTGCGCACGCTGAGTAATCATTGATGGGAATCTGGGATAGCAGTTTTGTCCTTCTTAGGACTTATCAACCAGATTTACCTTCAACGATAGGCTCAGAAGGCACAAAAGATCCTTCTCACACTCCTGAAAGTGAGACCTCACAAAAGCAAATTAAAAAAAAAAAAAAATAAATACAATAAACAAAATCGTTCAATTCCTTGATCTGTCACATTTCGAAAAGGAATTAAACTAAAGCATCAGAAATACCAAAATTAAATATTTAAATCAAAGTAACTTTTAATGTGCAGAAAGTATAAATATATAAAATCAAATCAAATCAAATCAAAGACTGCACAAACGTTTGCTTTCACACCCCGAGACATTACTGAGGATAAATCTGGCTGATGAGTCCTAATAAGGATGAAACGGCCAACTCAGATTCCAATCGATGATGGCTCGGGGTGTGAAAGCAAACCTTTGTGCAGTCTTTGATTTTTCTTTTCTTTTGTATATTTATACTTTCTGCACATTAAAAGCTTATTTGATTTAAATATTTTGCTATTTCTGATGCTTTAGTTTAATTTCATTTTAATCCCCAGAAAAAATGTGAAAGAATTTAAACGATTTTATTTATTGTATTTATTTTTGTTGTTTGCTTTTGTGGGGTCCCAATTCCGAGACGGGACAGGGATCCTTAACCTTTTGCGCCGTCTGAGTCTGTCAATGAGGGTAAATCTGGCTGATAAGTCCTAATAAGAATGAAACGGCCATTGCAGATTCCCATCAATGACGGCTCAAGGTGCGAAAGCAAACCTTTTGCAGTCTTTGATTTTTTTTCTTCTTTTGTATGTTTATTTTATTGTTATTTTTAAGATTCTGTATTGAGAAGTATTATAGTGAGAGAGTTGACAAAGTAAAATTTGAAATTTTTTCTTCATCCAGATGCCAATGTCTATTTCTGTTATGACACATATGTAATTATCATAAAAAGACAATGGAAATATTATTAAAACATGATAAAATAAAATAAAGAAGGAATTTTGCAAAAATATTAATTTTCCTAATTAACCCTCACTTACACAGCTTATGTGGCGGAACAATTTTACACGGGTGGTGCACTGAGTGCGCCACCTCGTTTTTTAGCAATCAATGTTAAATAAACTGTTACTCGTCAAACTTTTTCAATCTAAATGTTATTGTTTGGATTCAGTAATAATTAAATAAGCATGCATCCATAAAAATTTTATTACAAAACCACTTGAAATTTTTTTAAAACTGAAAATTGGGTTTTTGTTTTCTAAACAGGTATCTTGCATGAAACTACATAAATAATGTTCAAAACTTTTTCTATGGGTGTATAAAGACCTAAAAGAAATATAACAAAGTAGTCAAAAATTTAAAAAAATGTTTTTAACAGTTTTTGTTATATAGATATTTTTTATGAAAAATTTGCTCTCAGCTCGCTCTATAGAATTTTGTTCTTCCGAAGTAACTTTTTCCCCCATATCAGGCCCATAATCACATTCTGAATCAGAATCATGGACACTATGCTAGGATAGGAGGGTAGGTGGCGGGCCAGCCCCGTCCTCAGTTGCTAAGTGATTTTTTTTTTTTACTATATTGTTGCATGGCGCACTGAGTGCGCCATGCCGTGCGTTTGAGGGTTAAACATATCTTTATAAGATGCCCAAATATTATGAGCTGATGTGGGACAGCATTAAGAAAAAAAAAATCTCCAAAATGTTTCTATATAACTTAAGTTTTTAAAGAAATTACTCTTCTTGCTATGATGAGCAAAATGAAGTTTATAAGTGCCATCTTTAGCAAAATAGTGTCAATATTTTATTTCTATTACTTCTATAATTATTGTACAGAGAAACTTGGATAATTCGAACTTGTTTAATTCAAAATTCTGGATAATTCGAATTTTTTTGCTCAGTCCCTAGAATTCTGTACTAAAATAATGTTAAAAAATCGTGGATAATTCGAATTTTATTTTAGATAATTTGAATTTTTTCGTACGATTGTCCTTAAAATATTACGGTAAAAATTGTTCCTGAGACTTTAAATTTAAAGATACATTATTTATTTTAACGGTCTTTCTAAGGAAAACAAAAGCGAGGGTTGGAATGTTACTATGTGGGGATTTCCGAGGATTTTTCTGTCCACCCTCTGTTGTTACCCTCCCCCCTTCGGTCTTAGAGTCACATGTGCTTCTGTGAATAATTTAATAAGGTTATATACATTTTTAGTTTTTGTGCTTGTGCTTTAAGTATTGTTTATATGCTCTTACTATGCCATTGTCAAAACCTAAAGCTCCTTATAAGTCATTAACATTAGCTGAAAAGGTAGTGGTGATTAAGAAAGTGGAAAAAGGCCTTAAAAAGAAATCGGAAATCGCCAAGGAATTTGGAATTCCATCCAACACATTATTGCCATATTTGAAGAACAAAGATAAAATCTTGAGCAGCAAAAATGGCAATGGAAAAAATAGAAAAAGAACGAGAGGACCTGGCAACCCAGAGGTTGGAATCATATGCTAGGACACGAAGATTGCATTCAATGAAGCAATTAAAATTATCTGCCTTTTTTTTTTTAAAGTGATGAATAATTAAGCTAGTAAAAAATGTTTGATTTAATGAAAAAAAAATGTAGCAGCATTCTTAGATAAAGTTTATGTGTTAAATCTTTGATCATGGAGTTAATCTTTTTTATTTATCTCTTATGTTTGAGAGAATATATGTAATTCGAATTTTTGGATAATTCGAACTTTTTCTCTGGTCCATTCAGCTTCGAATTATCCAAGTTTCACTGTACATATTTTAATGTCTCACATTTCCAGCCTTTTTTTTTTTTTTTTTTTTTTAATGAAGTATAGATAGAAATTTGTTATCACTGATGATTGACAACAATTTCAAAAAATTAAAATATTTACTCAAATTTGACATAGCAGTCCACAAACCATCAGCCAGATTATGCACAAAATAAAACAATTGCATTTATGATATCAATTTTAGTTTAATTAACTAAAATGCCTAAAATGTGAAGGAATGTCATCAGATCATAGTGGCTATAGGATGACCTATGTCTAACTGATCCAGATAGTCAGTAAATTACTGATATAGCCCGGTAAAGAAAAATCTGTAAGTGGTCTCATCAATCTAGAATATTAATAGAAGTAGTTTAATGCCAGATACACAACAGTAGGAAATGGAAGAACAAAGTCTTGAGCATTTCAAGAATGATGACGAACAGTTGTGAAATTAAAAAAGGTGAAGGTCCAGATGATCCCAATGTATTGCAATTCCTGTACATTTAAAAAAAGATGGCTCTGGCTCATTATCTTCAATAAAAAATACTATGTACAATAGTTTATAAGCTAATAATTAAATTGGTGAGTAACTGTAAGACTGGAATAGTTATCTCAAAAACAAGTTGAGAATATAGCTAGAAAGATCTAAATTCCATCAAATTGAAGTCAAAGGTGACTGGAAGTGATTACAGGGCTGCATCTATCAATATAATAGACTAGGTAGGACATTAATGATTGCTGCATGAATCAAAAATAAAAAGACCATTAATGACATTCTCTTATTATCAAATATATAAAACGACATATAGGTACTTCAAAGTAGTGCTATGGGAACTCGATACAGAAAAAGTATACAGGAAGAATCTCTGGAAAGATATATCAGATTGACTATTATAATCATCAAGGCAATCAAGGGAATATCAAGGAATTTAATAGTATGAAATTTTTGGAATGGCTGGAAGGAAACAAACTAGATGATACAAAGAATGAACATACTCAGCTCTGTGTTTATTTGATGCATAGAGGCTTAAAGATTGTCTTACCAAACCAGAGGATCATATTCCATTAATGAATAGGCAGAAAGAGCTCAATATAGAATCAAAGGAGAACCATCATGAAATCTCCTGAATGGATCAAGACACAAAGAAAAAAAAAATAAAGAAAAAAGAAAAAAAAAAAAACTGAAGGAATAGAACAGTCTTGGTTTTTAAAGGCTGCAAGAGCCATTGGAAAAAAAAAATACAAGAGATTGTTGTACAAGAGAAAACAGGAGAAATTAATGAAATTAAAAAAAGTCACAGAATGCAAACAAGTAATCTGTAAGATGCAAAATTAAGTCCAAGATCTCATGTGAAGCAGTTACCACAATGAATGTTAGTTGATACAAAGTCATGATTATCTCCAAAGCTCTCAATAAATTATGCCCTACCTGTTATTAAAAAACAACATTCTGATTTAATAATGCTGCAGCTGAATGAGAATTAGAAACTGATAAAAATAATAAACAGTGCTCTTCTTTCCTTATCTTTTATATGTTCAATATCTTATTCTCTTTATTCACATAATTATGAAGCATGGTTTATTGGGAAGATCAATTTGATAACTGAAACCCCTTCCTACAAGCTACTGCAGAGGAAAAAAATAAATAAAAATCTTTAATGACAGGTGAATGATGGGCTTGGCAGGAGTGGTTAAATAGCTTGCCTATATTATCTTGATTAAATCACTGGCACAAAAATTCATGATTGCTGGAGTCAGAAATTTCAGCATGCAGTCATAAATGAAGTTAATTACCTTATTTAAAATACATCAGTCCTAAAAATTAAAAATTTTAATGTAGTGTGGACATGTTGTGAATGAATAACCCAGTATCAAGAAATGTTTTTAATAAAAGGCAACCAATGCATAAAAACTAAAATGAGGAGACTTCAACAATTTTCATCAAAATACATAGGTAATGTAAATGTCTATTGACTCACTTAGTCTGTGAATTAGGATTAATGGAGTGGAGATTATTTTCACGACACATTCCTGTGTGGGAATAACCAATGAATTTTATTTGGGGAATTTTCCAAATCAATACAAAGAACTTACTCTTGCAAGATATAAAGATGATACTCTTTTCTTTTTCCTAATCATCATGGTGTAATAAGTGGGGTAGAGTAATCTACAGAAGATCCATCTGAAACTCTTCTGAATTTATATTTACAGAAGTGAAAATTTTCACAACTGTCCAAACAGAGAGTAAACATTCTCCAAGGCTTCCAATAAGGAAGAAATAAAACTTACGAAATCTAGGGAAACATTTCAATTTTTTAAACTGCAACTAAATGAGTTAAGACTAGAATGCTGATACTCTTGAAGAAAAAATATTTTGAGTCTGACAGGAATAATGACAAGTTTCAGAACAAAAGAAAACAAAATTTTGAAACAGAAATTGTAAAACTTAATAAATAATATCTTGAATAAAACGAAAAACGGTTCTGTAACAACAAATACCACTAATTAATGTTGTCATTTAATTCAATCCAATGATGTTGCAAAATTATTGCTAAATTCATATTGTTTTCTTGTTCACTGAATGCATAGATCTGATAGTTATAGATCTTAATAAAATATTTACTTACCGATGATTTTTCAGTGATTCAGCCTGACTTGTTTTAATTCTTATTTTTGGAATTCTATAATCGTAGGGTATTGCTAATACCCAACCACTCTTACCATAAGAAATACTATCCTAAAATGTAAAAAAAAAACTTTAATTAGCAAAATTTGTATTTCTCCAAGATATCATCAAGTATATGCATTCATATGTCAAATTTCATCTTTATATCATCTCTGAGTTAAGAGGATATTTTTGGTAATTCATTAAATCCAGTGATATATATATAAAGTGAAATCACATTGTGCTTTTAAATGAGACAACAGAGCATATATGCCAAGAAATGAAATGATACTAGATGAAATCTCAGAAATCACTAATTTAATAAAATTAAAAAATTTTCTCAAAATATTCCATCTAACACAAAAAAGAAAACATGCAAATGAAATTCAATTTTAAATGGACTGCAAATGTTCTTAGACAGTGAGACATAAAGTTGCACAGGATCAGAAACTGCAAACCTTGTTGAGGGTATTGTGGCTAGATAGAAAGAAGCGAGCAATATGGACTCATCTATGTAATAAATGATACAGACAATGAGATAGAATGAACTGAGAAATCACTGAACTATTTAAATGACAAATGAAATTTAGTACGGCTGACTAAAAAGAAAGAGTGATCAAAAAAGTTGTGAATGAATAGCAAAGGTGACAATGAAAAAGTACATATTCTCCAAATGAAGGCGACTATTCTGACGCCAAAAACAGTCTTTTTTCAAAAGTCAGCAGACATTTTTTTTTTTTTTTTTTTTTTTGCATAACTGATCCAGTTTAATCCAGTTCAAAATGTGTAGGAAAATTGAATCAAGTGAAGAGGTGAAAGATGAGAATTTTTATAATTCAGATCAATCAAAAATCAATCTGATTTTGAAGCAAGCAATATCTTATAAGGTGTTTATGATGATTCTTGCGAATATGATCAACTATGGTTAAATATAAAGTATGATAGTGTTGCATTTGATTAATAATGACATTTGTAAGACACTGTAAAGAAATTTGCAGAATTTTTCAGATTCTAAATTTTAAATGACAAATCACAATAAACTGGACAGAACAAATAAGATATTGTGCAGGATGTAATTCCTAAGTCTTTTAAAGTACCGGTACTATAAATTTATATATATCAAGCAGACAGAAAATAGAATGAACTGTCTGCTGGACGTATGAAAATGAATATCAGTAAGGTGATGGAGGGATGAATGATAATGGAGGAATAAGAAATGAATGAAGTATATCTTATCTTTGGAATAATGAATAATCAATAAAAAGTACACCAGAATAACTACATGGAGATTGTGGAAAATGAGTTGTTCTGACAATGCTAATTGATAATAGATAGGGAAAATAAATTCACTAAGAGATTAAAAAAATAAAAAATAAAAGGGCAAATTGAAACTCATAGAAAGTGATTTGCAAAACTGATTAAACCGAGGAATGGAAAATATCTGCTAATAAGGAGCAGAAAAAGTTCCATTTCATTCTTCTTATATAAAAACTTTAGCTAAAAATTCAGGAATGAATTCTGAAAATCTCATCAGATTTTATGAAATTACATAAATAAAGTTTTAAAATGTTCTTTAGTTTCCTAGAAAACTTTAATATATAATGGATGTTGCTAATAATAAAAAAAGTGAAGGTGGGAAACCAAAGAATTAATATGTGCTGAAAGGAAATAAGAGATTGTAATACTATGCACCTGTTCCTGGCTAAAAGAAGCAACATAATCTCTCCAGCATCGCTGAACAATCCCAACAATACGTCCTGTTGGTACTGTATTTTTTAAATCTATTTCATCCCCATTCTGCTGTGAACCTAAAACAAACAAAAAATATAAATGAAGTATACAATTTATTTAGGCAGATAAAAATATGGAAAAATAATATATATATGAACTTATTGCTTTTGAAATCATAAGTGAAGCCGTACACCTGTTTAAGATTAATGAAAATTAAATTACACTATAAAATACAACTAGTTTCACCAACTCGAGAGAGGGCTTTTTCACGTCCCTCTCTCGAGTTGGTGAAACTAGTTGTATTTTATAGTGTAATTAAATTTTCATTAATCCTAAACAGGTGTACGGCTTCACTTATGATTTCAAGATATTTCAGTATACGTAAAAATTTTCATATGCTCTTATTGCTTTTTTGTACATTGATTTTTAAAAAAAATAAAATCACTTATTAAGTAAGATTTATGAGAAGACTTTGATGATTTTTTTTAATAAATCAATTACATTTTTTATTTAATCATATTATCTTTTTCAGTGCCTTTTGCTGTATACTTCAGGTTTTTATACTGAATTGTTAAAATCATGCATTTAATGTAAGTACTGAAGTAAACTAGAATTATAAATGATTGGTTGGTTGATTAGATAGGTTTTGTGGCACAAAAACAACAGTGACTAAGCTGTCCCAAGAAAAATAAAAGGTGATGGAATAGAAAGCTAAAATAAAATTATAACAAGGTAAAAATTGTAAGTAATGTATATTGATAAAATCTATGAATTAGAGCAATCTGGAATATTCATACAAAACACATATTTACACTAAAAGAATATCAACACGATCAATCAAGGATTGCTATAATACGGAAAATAAAGAATAAAAATAACAGGGCTAAAGACAAAAGGAAAATGAAAAGATATTATAAAAAGATAACAATTAATAGACAATAAAATCATCAGAAAAAGGAACTGAAAATTATAAAAAGTTCGCAAGGCCACAATGAAGTGCGAAATAGATGAAATGGGTAAATGATATTTATTATTTAAAAAGAAAGAAATATGAAAGAGTTGAATTTAAAAAGGATAAAAACACTGATGACGATGTCTATTAATACCACAGTTGGGAAGTTATGAGTAAAAAATTAATTTCTATGTAATGCGTAAAAATATGTAATTTATGTCATAAATGTAAAAAAGTAATAAATTCAAAACTTCTGAGGATATATGCAATCATGTTAGTTTGGGACAATTAATCAATGATGACCCCCTGGGTAACTCAGGGACCAGAAAAAAATCTAAGTAGAGGAATTAAAAAATGATGAAGTGAATACGCAAAAAAAAAAAAAAATAATAATAAAAAAATACATAAATTAGGCAGACAATTTCAATTAGATAAACATTTAGTAGAAAAGCAATTTATACAAGACAATTGTAGGTTATCCAAGATGAAAGTTTTGCTGAAAATCCATAAACCTAGAAATGAAAATAATCTTTTCTCTACCAAGCCGATAATAAATTGCTGCAACTCCATAATTTTCAATGGTTCTCAATTTATAGCAAACGAATTACAACAAATTAAAAAAAAAGCTCCGTGGGATTTCTTAATAATAGTAATGGTTTCTGTGAAGAAATAAAAAAAGATTAGAATTGACGATTAGAATTCGGTAATGCTTTCTTTAGATGCCACTGATTTATTTAAGTTACATATGAGCTGATAGAAAAAGCCTCGATTCTCAAAAGCATAAGGTGGAATTAATATTAGCTTTAATAGGTTTCCTTTTTTCCAATCAGTATTTTCTGGCCAATGAGCAGGCAGTTCAACAACACAAAGGGTTTTCCTGGGACTCTCCTCATCAGCGATTATGGAGGAGGCTGCCATACAGTTCCTGGAAAATTCCTTTTTTGAATCTTTTCACAATTCTGTATATTTTTATAAAAGATAAGTTGATGATATTTTCATTATATCAAGAAACACATCAGAGAATATCATCTTAGAACGATTTATTCATTAGATGACAATGTAAAGTTTACATTAGTTACAAAGTAGTAGGCCAATTCCTTTCTGCAATGTTTTGATGTCTATTAGAGAAAAAACATTATAGTGTCAGAACCTTATAGTAAGCCCAATGCAAACAATCAAATAATGCTCTTACATCAGTAGCACCTAATCATGTTAAAAGAAATCTAATAAACATAGATATTAAGAAGGCAGTCTCGATATGATCCACCAAAGCAATTTTCATTGAAAATTTTGAAAAAATTAAAAATTAATTAAATCTGTGTAATCAATAATGATTACACAGAAACATTCATCATTAGTTCGATAAAATAAAGTTTAAATAACATTTATAATCCTAAAAACTAA
The DNA here is from genome assembly GCA_023159025.1 of Thereuonema tuberculata. Lineage (NCBI taxonomy): Eukaryota > Metazoa > Arthropoda > Chilopoda > Scutigeromorpha > Scutigeridae > Thereuonema > Thereuonema tuberculata. Next base: position 126,781,111 of record JAFIDM010012231.1, on the reverse strand, counting down.
AACAATAAAGAAAAGAAAATATGGGCATTATGTATAATTGATTGCATAAGATTTTCCGGAATACGGTTATCAGAGTAGGTTATGTTCTGAATAGAAAATTATCCTACCCTATCCATAGCTTAAAATCAATAGAAATAGACTTGTGTAAAAAAAAAAAAAGGATGCATTTATTTAATTCCTTGTATAAAACAAGGTTCTTTCTTTATCAGTAATAGTAATAAAAAAGCATACAAGTGGTCATAAGAGCTACATCAGAACAGGAAATATGGATGACTCAGGAATTGCACATCATATGTACA
>JAFIDM010012231.1:126753471-126780712 GCA_023159025.1 Thereuonema tuberculata | reverse complement strand
CTCGCTTTAATTACATTTGAACTAAAGAATTACAGTAGCGTAGTTATTAATTGAAGACGCTTACTAATAATACGAAAGCTCTATGTCAAGTTAGTTTACTCTACTCCGCTGATACTTTCTCACTATGCTGTCGTCACAAAGAACTTAGTAAAAATTTTCTTTTAATTTTAATTCTTTTTACGCACTATCGCTATGGCGGCACTTTAACGTTAGGGTTGAACTTAATCTTTTCAGGGTAATCCAATTACTAAATGCGAAGAGGCACTCACGTTTTGTGGCGAAGTAAATTCCAAATCCTAGGCACTACCACTATTCGTAGCACTGTTGAATTATTGTTACTAATAATTAACACTGGGAACTAATCTGGCTAAGTCTCGTGGCTAGCAGATTTCTAAGGTTTGAAATTCCCGCTTCGGAGATTCGCATGGGAGGATCTACCTTTCTGACGGACTTTGCTGCAGGCGACGGCTAATGTAGGGCTATCCAAGCATTTGCCCACCTAAGCTATAATAACGCTTGCTTTAACACAGCCTAAGCTACCGTCCATGGTCAAAGTAAGGGATGCCGGCGATAAGAGACAGATAATAGCTCTGCACAGCGTTTTATATCCACTGTGACGTAATCACAAGTTCTTTTATTTTTCTTTTAAACGAATCTCAATTAAGGAAATAAAACTTTTCCAAATATGGAAAATGACATAATGTCAAATGGGCTAACACTTTGACATGACGTAATCGCTCATCTGTCAATGAAATTACAGCATTCGGACATCTTCGTTTTATGGAAGCGCTGACCTTTAGAATTCCTAGAAACTGTCTCTATGCAGGTGCAAATGAGTCATACTAACCATCGCATTCCATAAAATTAATTAAATCTAAGCTAAATTTTATTTCTCCCTTAATTAAACACTAAAGCTTTCGTACTTAACAACTTTTTTAAATATTCTTAAGATATAACAAACATAAAAAAAAAAAAAAAAAATTATTATTATTATTTTTTTTTTAACTTTAAATCTTAAAACTATTTACAATTCTTGTATTTGAAAATTATGCGTCATGTTAGAATATATATATAAACATCTCGATCTACGAACAAATCGGTTAATGAACACCATTTGCGAACAAATTTTGCTTCGCTTCACGAACATGCACGCATGGAGCTCATGGAGCGCACGTGATTTGCAGCACAAAAAATCCTGCGCACAGCCACCCACCCCCAAGCAGCAACTCAGTTTGCTAGCTCACATGGTTGCAGTAGAGTCCCAACAACAACTGTTGGTATTTAAATTTTTTCTTTATTTACTTAAATTTATCCATTATTATGGCTTTCAAAAAAGCAGTGGAAATTTTAAATGATAATGTAATGACCTATTTTCGCGAAATTCTCAAGCAAAGAAAAAGGCAAATTTCTCTGGATCGTTATCTTATGCAGTTCCCAACTGCCTCTCCGTCAAAGGAGTAATCTTCCTCCTCCCCCTCTCCACCTCTTCCATCCCCGTGTGCCAGCAATTATCAACCACAAAGGTAAATTGTATATGTACTGTAAAATTAGTTTTATTTTGGTAATTAAACTGCTTTCTTCTAATATTACTGTTATTTATACCACCACCCATCGCGCCATTGTGTTGTTTACTTGCATATACAGTGACGGTAGATGGTGAAAATGCTCTTCAGAATTGCAAAACATTGAAAAAGCCTAAACTTGAAATGCTTGACAACGCAGTAAATCCGTATTTTTCTGTATTTTCTGATAATCCGGCCATTTTTGCATTCCGACCATACCCCCAGTCCCAAAGGTGACGGGTTAGAGGGGTTCTACTGTATTTGGATTTACATTAATTGCAATGGGAAAAACTGATTCGGATCATGAACTTTTCGGTTCACGAACAGGGTCAAGGAACGGATTATGTTCGTGAACTGAGGTATCACTGTATATATAAAGTATATACAGTTTATACTATTTAAGATCATTACAGAGGCAGAGGTTATACAATAAAATGAATGAAGATCTTTCCTGGATATTGTGGATGTTAAATAGTCAAATTCTATGAATTTTCAAACAATATGTGGCAAGGGCATAACTAAGATTTTATTTTGCATACGAAAATTGACTTCAATATTTTGAGGAGGGAGGGACAACATTCCCTCAACCAGCTCTACAAAAAAAAAAAAAAAAAAAAAAAAAAGAAAGAAAGAAAGAAACCAAATAAAACAGGGTCTACTCTATATATTTTGAAATTTGTGTGAGGGGGCAAGGCCCCTTGGCCCTTCCTCTAAATATGCATAGGGTAAGTGATAAAGAAACACCATTATTATATAAGTAGTAAAAAACTTATATGAAGACATTCTGCTTACATCCTTGCATACAAGGTTAAACTCAAAAGACCCGAAGTTAATGTTGAAGGCTGAACAGGTCTTGAAGAATGATGCAAAATTTTACTTCCTAAAGAAACAGTGGATGACTATAAATAAATAAGACTGCTGGTTATAATGATGTACAATAGTAGTCCTATTTCCAACATCACACTAAATTTAAATGTAAAAAAACTACATTTAATACTAAAAAGCAAATTTTCAAAAAGATTACGTCTTTTCTTTTTCAAGCCTAAAATCAAGTAGTCCTAATAATAGTTTCTAATGGAAAAAGAGTTAAGCCATTGTGAGGAAGATAAGAAACAATTCTTCTAATAATTATTTCTAATAGAAGTTTAAATGCTAATGTAGCAAAATTATGAGTGCTCAATAAATCTTCACAGAGAGATGACAGAGATGACTTGGAAAAAGGTCTTATGGGTATAAGTGGAAGAACTCCAAAGGCGAATAAAAGAGCATTCCAGTTTTCTTGAAGAAATAATGTACAACAAACATTGGTGCTTTGTAAGACATATTCCAGACATGACAAGCCTTTAAGGTAACCACAATGAATGACACCAGAGGGGTTAATAGAGAATAAAAATAATGTTAGATGTAGTAGACAACATAGCTAAGAAGTTACTCATAATTTTAGATGATTTTATAAAGACAGCCCTCTGACAAAAAAAAAAAAAAAAATTGGAGGAGGAAATGTACTCTCTTTTTGGAAATGGCAACAGATTTGTTTATTATGAAGAAATTATGATAATGAACCAAGAGAAAACTAAACTGTGGTTAGGACGAAAATACAACAAGCACTTGGTCAAGAGAGAGAGTAATACAGTTATCATATTTTAAACTTTCTTAAAATTTTCATTAGATGATACTGATACACAAATGCTGTAATACAATCCAACACTAAATAATCAATATAATAATAGAAAATTCAATAAAAAGTTCCATTTCCTGTAATTACTAGAGTGATTAAAAAATGTTCATTTCTACAGTTGTCACAGATAAAAGTGAAGCTTATTTTAAATGCATAATATATTTATATATATACTTATTCATTTGCTTTTAAATGATTTTATATGTACCTCTTTTGAACATTAAAATTCAGAAAAAGTTACTTTACCTTCATCATGATTACGAAGTGTACTTATTTTTCCTTTCCATTGACTTACAGGTAATAATTCTACTATGACAATATCATTATGGATGGCACGATTTCTATTTGGCATTCCAGAAACTAAAATTTCGAAAGAAGCTTTGTCTTCTGATCTAAAATATAAAGTCAGTAATTAATGTCAGCTCTTTCAAAAGTGCTCAGAACAAATAATAAAACTACTTTGAAACAAACAAACAAACAAACACAAATAAATAAATTAGTTTTGCTGGTTGGCAGCAAAACAAAAGTAAAGCTAGCATTAGAAATTTAAGCTAGCGTAGGATAACTTCAATTGTTCATCTTAAGGTTTATTCTCAATAAGTGCTACTGCTACAAGTGAAATTACAAAATAAGCTCAAAAGGGGAAAAGGTGATCAGAGAAAATAACTCTTCACATTTTTTTTATTGTGAAACCACTATGAAATTTGGAATTACATGGTTTGCAAAAAAGCTCTTTGAAGTTTATTCTGAAATATCTCAGAACAACATGAAAATTCGTAATTTTATCTCTTAAGTAGAAGTAAACAATAAAGTTCTCATCTGAAAAAGGTAAAGTAACTATATGAATTCACATTCCAGGATGATTGCATTATGTTTAAAAAAATTGAATGTTGGAAGATACCATTAAAGATAAGGCACAATAAAATGATCCAATTACTGGGTACAAACTGTTAACCTTCTCTTGATTTATCCACATTTCTTCTTTCCTGTCTTATATGCTTGTATCATCCCTCTGAAGATGTATTCTTAAAAAAAATGTTCTGAAACTGCAGGATTCCATGTAATTCTTCTTGTACCTTTTATCAAGAAAATGTATTTTATTTCTGTTCTGTCTACAATTTCATCAAAGGACTTTAAGGCATCTCTTTAACACTTTAGTATCTTTATAATCTTTAATAATCTTTATAAAAGTACTATTACCATCCTTAAAGTAACTCATATACCTTCTGAAACTATTGAAGTTATTACTGTAACTAGGGAAGATATATTCGAAATTTAGCAGTTATACAGACATTCATTAATAAACATACATAACAACCCCACCAACACATCTGTCTATTAAAAAGCTTTTTTAATTCATAACTAACCTGCTTGGGATAACAAAAGCTTCTTCTTGTGCATGGTGTTTATTCACATTAAGTCGTCCCTCGAGATAATGTCCTGCTTTTACACCGACTTGTAATGAATCCAAGGTCTTATATTCAAAATATTCCTGTTCATCTACAGAAAATAAATCAATGAATCTACAATTATCCAAACATACATAATTCAATCATATTCTATATTTTACATTCTCAAGGTCTTAATAAAAAAAAATATAGACTTGGGGTAAATATAAACTAGCAATGATTTTATTATAACTGTTAAATGTACAAAGGATAAACAAATGAACAATCACAGTACTTTCTTCTTTTTTGTTTAATTATGTTGTAGATTTAAGAACTGCAGCTTTTAAAAAGGCAAATATTATTGATAATTTTTCTTTTATGTGGGGAAGTAAGACATAAAAAAAACAAAAACATTTGCTTACATTTCTGAGAAATTGTGACCAAAATTGATAAGAGAAAAAAATTGTAATTTAGATTTTCTGTTTCATTGTAACCTTTCTTTTTTTTTTTCCAAAATTACATTGTCTGAAGGACCAACAGAGCCAAGACTCGACCATTTCAAGATTTTCAAGCTCTTTTAATAAGTTTTGTTAAGTATCGAAATATGATATTTTCCCGAGGAGGTTAAGGCAATGGAAAAGCAATAATGTGAACTTGACAGTCTCACATCAAAATTGAAAAGTATTTAATATTTTTCTTTTTCCTCTTCTTTTGCTAATTTCAGTCCAACTCTTAGTTTCAGTGTATTTTAATACTTCAGCCTGTTGTGAATGAAAATCAAATTATATATATATATATATATATATATAATGGCAATTAATTAATTCAAATACAACATTAATTCTTAAAGTATTCGTAAGCTTAAGATTAATTTTCTGATCTTATACATTGATACATAATTCATCAGTTTCTATAATATTTTTGTAATAATATTTGTACAATATTATTCATCTTGAATCAGATGTAAATGAGGTATACTCATATTTGCAGTAGGGAGGCAGGAAGTAGAGGGCCAATCTATTTGTAGATTGCTACTTCCTACTTTCTCCAAAAGTTTTACTTGTGAGAATAGTATTAAAATTAAGAGGTCTATTTGTCATCACATTTACACCAACATAGTAGAATAGTAGAATATTACTATATATAATAGTAGAATTTACACCAACATAGAATAGGTAAAAATTAATAAACAAATTTTATTTGAAGATTGGAGGGGGGAATTGGAGGACATCAAGAAATTGGAAAATAGAGTACTGTCAGTATCATATGCCCAATTTTTATGTTCATCAAATGAAGACATACTCATTTTAAAGTAAGAAAGAAAAAAAGAAAAAAGTGTCTTCATGGTTCCTCAATATTTCGAACAATGTATGAAGTAATCCGAATTTCAATCTTTGTTTGACAGCAAATCTTTCTGTTTTTGTTTTTTCCTTTTCTTATTTTTTAAATATTGTGACACTGCAATTGCATATACCCAAACCCATCATTGCTATGAATTTCACAATGTAAGCTGTGTTATACAATCTGCGCTCAAATGTAGATTAAGGCTGGATGCCAGATGGATTTCTATCACTAATATGAAATCCAAATATGGCCTTAGTTCCTAACCTGTTATAAAGAAAAACTATCAAATCTAAAAAACATTATAAAGCATATAAATAATTTTTTTTTTTAGATTTTATTGTCTTATATCTAGAAATTTGCTGATAAGTTTGTCAATTTTGCAATTTCATGCAGAACCTTGTCTAAAATTTAAAAAAAAAAAAAATATTTTATATAATTATGTAACTAGAAAGACATTGTAAATTTTAGATATAATCATTAGATAAAGTTTAAAAAATTGTAAAAATGAGAATTTAAGAGTAAAAATAATGTATTAAAAAATATAATATTATAAACTTTGTAATTAACTATAAATAATTCGATGTTAATAATATAAAAAATATTCTAACAATATTTTTAAGATTTCTACTCAATAAAATCCGTTATTTTACTTAGGCTTTTCTAATCTTTGCTGTTTTCTTTTTTTAGAATAATCGAATATTTTTTTTTTTCAAAATCGTCCATCCAATACAGGTCTAAGAAAGTAATTCTTTTTTTGTGTGCCAATAGGGAGATTCCTTCTTATTCTCAATGTGAACAGCTAAATTAGGATGCTGCTTTTGAACACAAGCTTGCATTTATTAATACATGCACATTTATCAATAAGCTTATTTCTTTCTTAGTCATTCTGGTTCAGCATAAATCAGTTGCAAAAATTAGTATTTTTATTATTATGATATATTTGTTTTTAGTTTTTATTTCATAGAGATCCCATTTTATCCCTTACAATCCACCCTATGTTTGTAACATCATCATTGCTAATGAACTAGCAACTAGGAACTGATGAAAGTTTTCATTAATGCTTTCACCATACAAAATAATAATAATAATAATAATAATAATAATAATAATAACAATAATAATAATAATATCATCATCCTTAGTTAAAATTGCTCTTGACGATCTGGTCAAAACAACTGAAAAATAGAGAGATTGTATTATACTGTACAGTTATTTATAGAAGTAACTGTGCTACATTTCTTCTTCTTCATCTTCTTCTTTTTTTTTTTATAAAAGTAATGGTGTTACTGACCATTACTATAAAAAGTAACTATTACTAATAATGTTACTTTTAATTCCTGAAAGCAATGTTTTATTTGACAGATGGCTTTTACTCAATTTATTTAAAAATAAATACCATTTAGACAAAATGACTGACTCTGAAGATTGTTTCCAAGTATGTTCTCTACACTTCTTGATTTACAAATATAAAGATAGGCAAAAAAAGGAAAATGTAATATCTTTATAATTAATGCAGGATTATTATATGAAAGTTTTGTTAATATTCCATCAATTTTAAAACAATTACTGAGATTTGTCAAGGGTTATATGAATGGTATCATTTCTCTATTTATTTGCAATATCAGGAAGACTGAGCTTTGCTTGGTCTGGTTATTTAATCTCTTTAGGGGAAATGAATAGCTCTGCAGTGAATAAACACGGCATTGAAAGGAAAAAAAGTTTATAAAATTTTTATTAAGTATTATTAAATAAAATTATTATTTTATTACACGTAAAAATGCTCAGAACGTGAATTTATTAAGAATAAAATGAGTTTTCCTGAAGTGAAGACCTAACTAAATTGCTTTCTTGCACCCAAAAACAGTAGATTCACCCCATTTCATCAAAATCCTTAGGCCTGTTTTCAAGATAAAATTTATAAGAATTCCTCGCTTTGTAGAATTTGATTTTACTTCAAATTGTTTTTCAGCCTAAATGCTGTCTGGAATTCCAGGTTTGTGAAATCATTAAAACAAATTCTACATTAAATATTGTATTTTTTTTTATACTCTAAATAAAATTATTTTAAATAGGCGAAAATGTAAATAAAAAATGACTCACCTAATGAGGACTTTTCAGCCAATGCTGAACTGAGAGAATCATAAATGTCAAATGCAGTCTTTAAATTGGGCCAATAAACATACAGATATTCCTTCAGTGTCATAACATAAACACCTGATACTCTGTTGTTATACTCGAAAACAAACTGAAATAAAAAGACACCATATTAAAAGAATTAACTTATATAATTGGCTAAGTTCCTCTGTCTGTAACTCGATATAATTAAGCTATTAAGATAGATCCAAGGTTCTCAATGGTACCATTGAATCAAAGGTACTCAAATTGGATGACATATTAGTTCATTTTGTCATTCCATGTTGTTTCCATGAAATTTTAACTGAAATTCTTACAAAACCTATGTTCAAAACCAAATAATTTCATTACCACTGCATCCATTTTAATGAAATTTGGCATACTTACTCAGGTTTTTACGCTGATTTTGAAACTCAAAACCATTTCTGCCGTAGAAGCTTCGTTCACAAGTTAGTGCAGTATTTAGATTATACAAAGGTGAGTTTTAAATGCCTTTCGGTATTATGAGTCAAAAAATAATAATTATTCTTTAGATAAATTAAACTTTAGATATGGTTGGCATTTCGTTTTTCTTTTTGGGTGGAAAATGATCCTTTAGATTAAACTCTCAGAACCTATATTACAGGTGTACAGGTAAGAAGTACACCTAAATAGGTCTGATAAACATTAAAAAAAAAAAAAAAAAAAATCAAATCAAATCATCAATTGAATCAAATATATATATATAAATTGACTAAGTTCGTCTGTCTGTAACTCGATATAATTAAGCTATTAAGATAGATCCAACGGTTCTCAATGGTACCATTGAATCAATAGTACTCAAATTGGATGAAAATATTAGTTCATTGTGTCATTCCATGTTGTTTCCATGAAAATTTATTCTTGGGAACTGACCTCGAAAACTGAAATTCTAACAAAACATACGTTCAAAACCAAATAATTTTGTTATCACTGCATCCATTTTAATGAAATTTGACATACTTACTCAGTTGTTTATGCCGATTTCGAAACTCAAAACCATTTTTGCAGTAGAAGCTTCGTTCACAAGTTAGCACAGTATTTAGATTACATTTACTTTATATTTGATAGTTGATAATAAAATGATTTTTCAGATTTTCTTATGCCTGTCGGCCGACAGGCTTTGCTAATAGTAATTTTAATAATAGGAAAGTATAAATCAGACATATTATTCCTTCTTTCTTACATGGAAATCTTTTTCATTTAACTTTCTTTGTTTGCTCTACTCAAAAACAGGAAACTTTAAATTATCATCTAGGCTAAATTTGATCTCAATTAATGTTCTGTGCACATCTGACAAAGTCGAAGAAATAATAATACTGATCTTTCTCAGAAGCAATGGAATGCTTTTAAGATGATGTGGGAACAACTATTTAGAAATTATTAATAAATAACATGATATTTAAACATTTAGTTAATTGCGAGTAACAATTCAATTAGAATAGCCAATTTACAAATAATTTAGTGCGTATGGTCTTTTTGGTCTGATTTTTTTCCCCATCAATTCCTATTCTTCCATACACATTCTGTGACATAAAAAAGGAAAAATACAAACAAACAAACAACAAACACCAAAGCACCATGAAGGAAATGCCCAATTTGAATGACCTTTATGCAATCATCTTCCCATTAGATGTGCAAATGATTATGGATTAGTTGTCAAGAAATATCACCATCATTCCCATAGCTCAATGGAAGTGCTCTTCGTATGATCTATATAAGGGCCCACAAATTTACTAGACACATTCTGCTTCGTAGAACTGTTACATTCACACTAATTTAACATTAGTAATGCCTTAACAAACTATTGCAGGACTTCGAGAAAGGTCCTGCATTGTGGAACTGTATGAAGCTGGCTGGTCATGCAGATGAACTGCTAACCATCTGTGTGCTAACCATAGTGATGCTTCTGTGAGAAACTGCTGGAATTGATGGTAGCGTGAGGACACTCATTCATGCCAAGACTCTGGTTGGCTCAATAGTACCACTGTTAGAGACAATCAGTTTATCGTATAGTAAGTCTTAACTGCTCTGACAGCTTTACTTCCACCATCCACAGAGATGTGACATTGCTAGGCAAATTGCAGACAATGCCTTCATTTCTGTCATCCCTTATCAGATTTTCCTTTAACAAAGCACTAAGTCTCCATCAAGAATGGTGCCATGCCTGAAAGATGTGGTATGCTTTTGAATGGTCTATTCTTGTATTTAGTCATGGATCCTGCTTCTGCCTAACAGCAGATAATCATTGCATCTTCATACAGAGGAGGACTGAGCAGCTCACAAATCCTGGGAATATTGTTGAGAGGCACGGCCATTACAGCTGGTGTAACAGTGTGGGAGCCATTTCTTATGAAAGCTGATCCTTTCTCATAGTGATTCAAGGAAATATAAATACACAGCAATACATGCAGGAGATCCTGCAAACTGTAGTTTTGTCCTTCGTATCATGCTTGTCAGGAGCATTTTCAACAGGATAATGCATGTCTAAACATTGCATATGTTTCCAGCAGTGCCACCAAGAAATTCAAACCTTTCCTTGGCCAACCAGGTATTTATACTTGTCTCCCATTGAGCATTTATAGGACATAATATGACATCAACTGCATCCATAACTGAACATCTAGCATATTGAGCATATTGCTGTAACTGTTAAGAGCAAGCTTGGCGTGATCTACCGCAAGACAACATCATGACTTTATTTCACTCCATGCCATGCCATATTATACCATGCATAGCAGCCAGAGATGGCTCAACACAGTACTAATAATGTAGCAATGGTGCCGCTATTGTTCAATAAAAATTTGTTTTTTCACTATGAAATCTGAATCAATTCCAATTCTCTTCATCCAAATGGCATTTACAAAGTTTCATTCAAATTGGATGCTTCTTTCATGGTGCTTTGAGTGCAAAAATAAAAAGTACTTAAATACATAGATAGTACTTGACTAAGCATGTGGAAGTCCTATTACACTTGAATATTTTTCTTCTCTATCTGTAAAGTTGTAATAGTAAAACAACCGGATGGAGTTCCTTAAACTTTGGGATGCTGATTATTTAAGTGAACCGAAAAGAGTGAAGTGACACCACTGGATGGCTAATATAATCTCTCCTCCCTAATTACCAACCTCACTTTCTATTCTATTAATACTAATGAGATGCTGATGTCTGAATTAGGCAGGATAACCTTTTTATGTTGATGCGGAGGAAATGCATATCATTCTTGGCATACCTAGTGTCCTACTTGCAGACTAGGGTGCATCATACTGACTATTTTTCTATTCTGAATTCTATAAGTTTGCAATATGTTTACTAAATCAAAAGTTGGATCTGTTTTTTGTTGAATGCACTCTGAAACTGATCAGATTTGGGAATCAATATGGTTAGGAATTTGTATCAAAAGGGCAGATTGATCCAACTTAATAAGGAAATACAGAGAATTGCTTTGATGAAGAAAGTCCATTAGAATGGAAATATGCAAACTGTAACAACAAATAGAAAGTTATTTATATACTCTGGAATGTCAAGGGATAATGATACACTGATGTACCTGAAAAACTGAAACACCTATCTAGTAACATGTAGCACCTCCTTTCAACTGGTTTATTGCAACAATATGACAAGGCATGGATTCCATGAGCTCTCCTACTGTGTAGAGAGTGTATACCATCACTCCTCAGGTCCACAATTCCCTAATACTCGCCGATAGTGGAACCCTGGCATTGATGACATGTTGAATCCGCATCTCAAATATGTTCTAATGGGTCCGGCAAACAATTGGGCCAGCTGATGATGCCAAATTCTGAGAAATACACCTCTAGCTATAATATGCGTGACTGTGGACGTGTGAAGTGCTGCACTGTCCTGCCGAAAGAGCCCAATCCCATCTGAGTGAATTTGTGACATGAACAGTGCAAAATGAGTAGCAAGGATGGTTACATAGTATGCATGTCAATGATATCTGCAGATGTATCAGAGGTCCTAATGTGTGCAAGCAGAAAACATCCCTCATCATAAATAAAGCCCCTGGCTTTGTTCCTGATGCCCTCGACTGTCCCTTCTGCACCCCATAGAATAAAGAGAATGTTGTACTGTCTGAACATTGATGAGTTGTTCTGTTATCTGCTGCAATGCATACCAAATGATAGTTTCGTGATCATCCAGAGTTTTTTGTCTGCAGAGGTGGTGTCGTATGCTGAATGTCTTCCTTGGTATTGTTTGATCGTGATACAGCCTTGAAATTGTTACCTGTGAAAACATAAATTTCGTGTTGATTGTTATCTGGCACTTACTATCATATCTCATTCAAAGTCGCTTAAATCATGATATGCTGCCATCATCCCTATATCTGTATATGTATGAACCATTTAATGTGAAGAAGATACCATTTAATATGATTGTGTGGTGGCAAATACTGGAAATAGAAGAGTGCCTTAAGATATTTCAGTGTAGGTAAAGGGATCTTCTTTAGTAAAAGAGATGGAGGTGTATTGTTGGAGCAGAGCCAGTATTTAAAAGGATTAGCATTGCAAGGATTCAAACAATATTCAGAAAGATGAGTCATTCCATATTATGCATCTACCGAGGATGCTGGTAATTTGGAGAAAGAATAATTTTATAGCCTTCTGAAAAGAACTTTGTCATCCATACAAAATGATATAATCTAATTGAAGATTTGGTGATTTTAATATCAAAGTTGGAAGTAATAATGTGGAGATTGAGAACTTATTTGGAAAACATGGTTTTCCTCATTATAATGAAAAAGGCGATTTACAAATTGATCTTTGTGGAAAATACGACTGGATTATTGTGGAATACTACAAAGATTGATATAAGGCCAACTGGATTGCTCCAGGATTAAGAAGCACAGACCACATCCAAGTTAGTAGACAATGGAAAAAAATCAATTCTGAATGTCAGAAATACAAGAAGATCAGAATTCAATTCTGATTATCATTTAATTATTGATATGCTCAAGTTCCACATTAGTTACAAGAAGCAAAACAAGACTGGTAGTACAACTTCAAACAATGATAATTTCACTATAATAAATTACTATTTTTTAGGATTAATAACTTTCCATAAAAATAAACATTTATATTCGTCATTTTCAAGTAATTACTAATTCACATTGCAAATGTAACTGCACAGCCAGTGCATAAAGCATGGGGCACATTAATATGGTATCATGTTCAATATGCTGTTATTGGCTTGGGTATAGTCAGCCACGCCCACTCTGCCTTGTGGCTGCACGCCGAGTATTGCTTCAGTCTAAATGTAGCAAAAACATGTTAGCTCTGTCTATTTTATCTTTTCAAATGGTTGTACACCAATAATATACAGTTATTAGTTTAAAATGCCAATGTAACAATAACAAGAGTTCTAAAGTTATAAAGAATGATTAAAACTTACAACCATATTGTCAAAATTGGCTTCACTTTTATTTTACACTATTGAAATCAATAAATATATAGGGTGTATCAGTTGGACCCAGTAACTTCTTCCTGGAAGTTATTTTAGAGAGCAGTTTATACATTTTCACAAAATAACAGTATCATAACACAAGGCAGGGATCGGAATATAATAATTTAAAATGGCAGGCAGATAAATTGGTGCGTTCCAGTTGACATTAAAGCAAAGTATGTCTGTCATTAAGTTTATTTATCAATGAGCAACATCTCTGCAGCAAGAATTTTTTTTGATGAGGAATATGGTTTTTCTCCGAAATGTGAAGCAATAACTTTAATCAAGAAGAAATTTGAAGACACTGTGTCCTGTTGCAACAAAACATGCTGCGAAAGTGTCATACACCACAATCACTACTGAAGAGAGCCAACACATCATCGCCAAAGAGATGATGAAAAATCAAAATTGACCAGGTCATTTGATTATTATTATTGTATGCAAAAATTCATCGGGTCCAACTGATACACCACATATTTTATACAGACTTGCTTCTATGAAAGCAATGGATTAAATCTTTTCTGTGCGACATCATTTGCTAATGAGACTGAATAAATCAGCAATTGCCAGTTTTTCATGCTTCCAATAAACTTAATTACACCAATTATAATAAAACCCAATAATTCATACTTCAAACAGTGCGAGTTTTTAACAGTACAAGATACTTTTAGGACGAATTACTCACACTGTTCGAGTAATTACTGTAAAAAGAAACATGAAGAAGATAAATTCAAGCAAAAAAAAAAATCCAAGGACATGTTAAAACTGAAAGATAAGTCAGCTGAAATTCAAGGAATCAACAACTCTGGGAAAAATATGATGTCAGATAACGAAAAAATATTTCAAAATATTTCTGAACCTGTGCTTGAGTACGTTAAAGATCATAAAATGGAATGGATTGGTAAAGAATCTTAGAAGATTAAAAAAGGAGAGGAAACTTGAAAAGTTTGAATGTATCAAGATATTGGTGAAAAGGCAATATACTTGCATTAACTTCATAAGGACATTAAAAGAAGTATTAGAAGAAATCACAGAATGTTTTTTTTTTTTTCACAGTATGGCTTAAAGAGCTAAAGAAGCAACAGACAGAAATGATATGATAGAACTTTTTAATATAGAACTCATTAAAAAATTCTGTCTAATTCTGCTGGAGAGAATATTTTATGGAAGTCCTTAATTCTGAAATTTTTCATAACAAATGAATTGATTAATCCTGAGCAATTCTTCTAATCATGAATTATAAATCAGTACAAGGCCACCATCTAAAAGGGAAATTATCTGTGTAATCAAGCAGATGGAAAACTGAAAGGCAGTGCAAATCAATGGTAAATCTACTGATATTATATTGGCAGATCCCAACATCTTAGAAGACATATTTTATGCATTGAGACACCTGGCTAGAAACCTGGCGTTACTGTTAAAACACCAAAAAATGGTTGGTTGGTTGGTTAGTCAAGTTTTAATGGCGCAAAAGCATCTTAGGCTAAGCTGAGTCACAAAAAATAGGTGACCTGAGAAACTGCTTAACTGGTGCATATAATCCTTCCTTATTGCAATTGGCACGATCTTCAGTAGAATCATACTGGGTAGAATTTTGGAATCTTTGGAAAGAAAAATCTAATGTGTACAAGTGGGTTTTTGTCCAAATAGTTCCTGTATAGATCAAATTAATACTTAATTACTGAATAATGTTTTGAGTTTTAATGTACAGTAAAACCCCGATTATCCGAGCTCCGATTATCCGAGTTTCCACTTTAACAGAGCTATCAAATATTTCTAGGAATTTTTTTTTCGCAATTAATCTAGTCGTATGACCCCCTACCTGGAATAGGGGAATGGTTTCGACACCAACAACCCTGGGTTATCCTTAAAAAAATGCCAAAACACTGCTGCAGAAAAACGCCAAAGTAACATAAAACAAAAAACAATTAAGGACTTTTTTAAGTAAAAGAACTCTTTCAATATGAATTGTATGTGGTGTATCTGTATAACTTTGGTATTTGTTAAAATATACCTTTAAACCTAAACGATTTATTTTATTTACAATTTTCGATTATCCGAGTTACTCTTGGTCCACATTAACTCAGATAATCGGGACTCTACTGTACTTCATATTTGTAAATTATACAAGTGCTATTAAACCTGTACAAAGACAATGTTTCTGAAGAGCATTAAGAGAAAGGGGACTCCAGGCAAAATTTATCAATCTAAATGCACCAGAATATAATAATTTTTAGTGCAGAGTTTTATTTTGCCAACTCTCCGCACCCTTCCAAACAATCACAGGAGTGTGTTAAAAATTGTGTTCTTTCGCATTATTATTTCTTATGGGTCTTGATAGTGTTTTGAATAATGTATTTAATAAGAAACCTAGTAATAAACATGGAAATTACCACAAATGTAGAAAGACAGATGCAGAAGTTTCAAACGATCTATTTAAAAATTTATCTATCTTTAACAAAATGCGTGTAGCTTGTACTATATCAAATATTGCACTTGTCGCTCAGAAATATGGCGCACAGACCGGAAATGATGTCTTATTGCACTTTGCTGCTTATATATAGTTGAACTGTTTCCAAAAGACTCTCGACGAATAGAAATAGCACAAGTTTTCAAAAGTTTTCACAAGTCCAGAATAAACAAGTTGGGCTACTAGATAACAGATGGCACAAGCATTAATTTCGATTTGTACTGAACTACGGTAGTGAGGTTGCAAACAAAAGCCTCGCCGAAAAGTGTGTTGAACTTTCAAAAAATTTGGGAAACCCTGAACTAGTAACTATATATAAATTCTTTAAGCCACTATTTGAAAATAACATGGTTTCTGACAGTTCCACATATCTGCCACTGCATTTTCATAAAATGATTAAATATAGTCATAAAATGTAAAACAACAAACTTTTACTTTGAACCATATAATATATTTTTGATCAATGAAAAATATATTATATTGAATGAGAAGGCTTAACGTGCATCAATGAAAATAAGATGGGAAATAGAAAATGAAACACATTTACTTGATAAAGTTGAAAAAAACAGGATAAAAGATGGTAATAATCTGACAGTTTCAGAATACTATGCGTATTCCATCTTCAAAAATGTATTATATTGATGGCTCAATATAGAAAAAAGATTAAGATTTTTAATACACATATGCCTTCAATCTTACTAAACACAAATATTAATCTTTATTTATAAAAAAGAAAAACAGAAAATGAATTCCATTACTTTCAACATATATTACTTGGTATGCACTTTAGCCTTCCATTGTGTAGTGGGGACTAGGCAAGCAGTGCTCGGAGCGCTTTTCAAGAATTGGGGTGTATTGGAGACCAAACTAACTGTGCTCATATTTTAAGTTGGACCATAAGTAAGTATCATATCTATTTTAAAGAAATCCTTCAAAGCCTTTTAAGTGAGGAAATTCGAGGGTCAGTTTAGTGGGATGAGAGGATTTGAGATTAAAACAAATTGGCCTAAGTTTTAAGTTACACAAAAAATAAACTATGCATCAATTTTCATGAAATCCATCATTTTGAAGTGTCACATTTTATTGCAATACAAACAGACATTTGTAGACAACAAAGATATTCAGTGAAAATGTGAGACTTCTCAGCCTCAGTAATAATTAAACGTCATATCAATCTACTCTCCTATTAACAAAATTCAGAATGTATCATATATCCTCAAAAGGTAACGAAACTGTTTACACAAATACACATACTTACATAATAAAATAAAAAAAATACTTTTTATATTTCTACAGAATAGGAAAGATGATTAGTTATCAGAAAAAAAAAAAAAAAGTCTCCATTATCAATTTATAATTAAAACAGGTTAAATGGATGATAAAAATTCTACTTTTTAAATTTTCAGTGAAAAATCAACTAAATTATTTACCTTTTCATCTTCTGTTACCAGCACTATAGCCATTTTTTCATTTAGATGATTGTAATACCAAACACTAGCTTCATAGATTTTCCTAAAATAATGATTAAGCTTTAAGTCCATATTTCTTTCTTATCTCCTTTCTATTTATTGTCATATTAACAAATAAACATCATCTCCACAAAAATATATTATGAAATATATTTATTAAACGAATTTTCGGAAAGTCTTTTCTTTCCTTCTTTCAAGTTTTTTTTTCCTAAACATTTTTCCTAAACAATGAAATGATTTTAGAGATGTCACATTTCATATACATTTATCCCTGACTAACAAAGTGTTATTACTTCTAATCATTCTTCTATTTATTTAATAATGAAAGTGAAGGGGGTAAGTGATTGTCAGAAGTAATATTGTTAATAATGAGTAAGTGATTGTTGTTTTAAACTATGTTTAGGAGAGTGTATATCATACGTGACATCTCTAAAATCATTTCATTGTTTAGAAACAATTTGAAAAAGGAAAGAAGAAAAGACTTTCCGAAAATTCGTTTAATAAATATATTTCATAATATATTTTTGTGGAGATGATGTTTATTTGTTAGTGATTAAGCTGTTATTTTTCTTGTTTTCCTGGGGTGAGATGAAGTTAAAAATCAAAAAAGGATTATAGAAAAGTTTTTTTTTTTTATTTTTGGCTGCATCATTACATTTACAGCATTGGCTGAAAATCTTGATCCAATTCTTAATCCTGATTATCTAAATGTGAATTTATATTCTAGGACAGCCAAAGCCATCAAAATAACTCAGCAGTTTCATAAATAAAAAATTTAGATGAATAATAATAAAAATTTAGATTTAATCGTGATATTACATTTATAAAACAACACTGAACTTTTTATGATAATTGAATGAATGCAAATAAAAAAAAATAATAATAACTAAAGAACAACGGAAGAAAGAAGATGATAATAAGAAAAGAAGAGAAAAAGTGAAACAGAAAATGTGAAAAACAAAGAGTGAAAAGCTTTGAATGAATCCTTAGTTTAAGCCAGCAATTACATCTAGTATGAGAAAACAAGCTGTAATTTGGATCCCAGTAACCATGAGATAATGAAGCATCATAAATGTAATCATTTATGTATACATGTATCTTCATAAATTCTTTTACTTCATTTTAGAATATGATAATTTGAACTGAACAAAAGGAAGGTTCATAAATTTTCAGTTTATGATGTGGATTTCAACTCCAATTCGTTTTAAGTTTTGTTTTTTGCTCCTACATGCTCCTTTTTTCCTTCCCCTAAGAGCATAATTAACTTTTGCCTATTGGGATTTGTCTACCATTATCAATCTTGAATATACAGTAAAATATGATGAATATTTAAATAACCTTAAATTAAAATGAGCTTTCTTTGATAACATTGAATTATTTGACATCATCTCACAATCTTGGGCTAATTTAAAATGCAGATAATTAAATATGTTTGCTCTCTTTCAGGGCAGGAACAAAAATCCTTTGTTGCATCAGTAGTTTCAATCAATCAATCAATCTTGGTAGATCAATCTGTAGATTGTTTCGCAACATAATGTCTCCAGCCATTATGTTCTTGTGCAGCCCGGCTCAACTCCACATAGCAACGCAGATTCCTATCTTTAAGGATGTTTTGTATGTAAGTGGTCCTGGGGCGACCTCTTGATCTTCTTCCATGGATATGGCCCTCCATGAGCTCGGCGAGTATTCCCTTGTGTCGAAGCTGGTGGCCAAGCATTCTGTCTCTTCTCCTACGTATACCTGCCATCAAAGTCCTCTTTTCTCCAACTCTATCCAGAACCTCCTCATTTTCATCAAATCAGTCCATTTGATCTTCTCCATTCTTTTCCATCCCCACATCTCGAGCGCCTCCAATTTCCTTACATCATTCCCCGTCATCGACCATGTCTCGCATCCATACATAGCAGTACTCCACACAAACACCTTCAGCAATCTTTTTGTGGTATCCAAGCTAATATTTGATGATGTCAAGATGTTCTTTCTCCAGTACAATGCACATTTTGCGTTTCCAATGCTACTTTTTATCTCCATTTCAGAGGTACCATTCTGGGTCACCAGACTTCCTAGATCTCGAAAAGACATCACCTGTTCGAGGTTGTTGCCTCCAACCCGTACTCTCATCTGTTTGTAGGGCCCCTTGCCCATCATCATGACTTTTGTCTTTTTGTAGTTTATCATTAGGACCCAGTGTCGGAAACAACTGTCCATTCTCTCTAGAACTATCTCCAATTTCTTCACACTATTCGCAAATACAACGTCATCTGCATATCTAATCCAGTTTATCATCCTCCCATTAATCTTGATGCCAGTTGTTATTTTATTGTTATTGATGGCCTCAGATGCTGCCTCTATATAAATGTTGAAGAGTAAAGGTGACAATATACATCCTTATCATACCCCTTGTTTAATCTCAGCACTTGCCTTCTTATCGCCTATTTTTATCAAGGCCTCCTGTTCCGCACATAAACCATATACCAATTTTCTATCATGCCAGTCCACTCCCTTTAGTTTTAAAATTTTGAACAGTATAGTCCAGTCTATACTGTCAAATGCTTTCTCTAAGTCCAAGAAGGCAACAAAAGTATCTCTGTTTCTATCTCTTCTTCTTTCCACTATCTGTCTAACAGCAAATATTGCCACTCTGGTTCCAACGCCTCTCCTAAAACCAAACTGATCTTCTCCCAGTTGTCCATTCAGTTTTCCTTCCAGTCTTTTGAGTATAATTTTCAGCAGGATCTTGGAGGCATGGGAAATCATACTCAGAGTTCTATGTTCACTGCATTTATCAGTAATTTCATGATTTGTAAAATAATTTGCTTTAAACAAGATAACAATTATTGTTATTTAAAGTATCTTGAGAATAATATTAAGTAATGAAATGCAATAGATGAGAATTTCTTTTCTAATAGATCATAATAATGATTTTTATAAACAGGGTGGCTCACTGAAAATGAAACAGCCATATTTGTTGTCATTTCTACACATTGTTTTGGAAAACGCTGGGACATGTCATATTTATTTGCAAGAGGTCAATGGTTGTGGATATTTTTAATTGCGGCAGCTTTCCTAGGCTGGTATGGATGCTATTCCTAACATTTTAAATGAAAAGGATCATCAAGTAATGTATAATTGAAATACTTGTGAAATTTCATATTGAAAGGTAGTTGTCTTTCGAAATTTTGATAAATAGCTGTTGAGATATTTCGAATGGAAATGTAGGAATGGCATTAATTAGGTAATTATGTGTCAATGAATTAATTGTGGAAAATAAAATCAGTACCTAACCTACAATAATTAAGATGTTCCACAAGCATTCTGAAGCAATGAAGTATTATGACATCATCCATAGAAATACAGTATTGTTAAGGCAGACCTGGTTACTGATATTACTGTATTAAAGAAAAACTATTGCAGTATCTTGTGTGGGACTTCAGTGACAAGTAACCTATCTTATGGTGTAGCAAACATTCGATTTATACATGTAAAGTTATGGTTTACCGAATTCAGCGGTGGCGCTAGGAGGATGCGGGGCCCTTGACGTTATGTGACACCGGCCCATGACCCGTCACAGTCATACTGAGTTTAAAACACACATAAATACACTTAAAAACACATAAATATATAGGTTTTTAAAGAAATGTCATATTCATTAACTGAATGTAATTTCTTAATTTTGAAATATTAAAAATGCATTTATTTTCATCCATAAACCTCTTTCTTCTAACCAGGCACGGAACCGGGGCGGTCGCCCCGTTCGCCACCCCCTAGCGCCGGCCCTGCCGAATTGCAGAAAGGGTGGAAATAGTTGCGATGTTCCTTAGTAATCAGGAATGTGCCAATTGAACAGATCAGTTGTTCAACCAACAACACGCAAATAGGCATGTTAATCGAAAGTTTGCTCTGGAGATAGTGTCAAAATGATCTCTGGAGATAAGGTCTGTTGGCAATAAGAAGCAAAATACTACAAACAAGAACTTAAGTTGAAGTGACGGTTTTGAGTCATGTTCAAATCCATCATATGGTAAATACTAGACATTTGGCTGCTGTGTCTGGTATTAACAGAACTAATATTCAATAAATTCTACATCAACACAAATTTCAACTGTTGCAGGAACTCCATGAAGACGATTTTTACCATTATGTAATTTTGTGAGATTATGACTGAATGTGCAATTAATTTCCACATTTCCTTTTTAACATTTGTTTTTCCGACAAATATATTTTCTTCTTACATGGTTTAGTCAATCATGATAATTGTTGCTATTGATAGGATTCTCATCCTAGGATAATTCACAAAGTCCATACCCAACATCCATAAAAATTAAATGTTTGTGCTGGCTTTTTTGGTGACCATCTCAAGTCCTTTATTCTTACCTGATAATCTGACTGGAGAGATGATTTGCATTTGTTAGAAGACACTACTAATCCAATGTGAACTGATATTATTGAGAATGATAAGCAGTATATCGAAGATCAGTTGTATTCCAACAGGATGGAGCTGTTACCCAATATGCAGCACCCGTTCAACAATATTTAGATCAAAGGTTTACGGGTCAATGAATTGGAAGGAAAGACACTATTGAATGGCCGCCATGATTGCCAGACTTATTGCTGCTGAATCTCTTTTTATGGGATCACTTAAAAAGTAAAATTTATGCAATGCAACCAACATGTTTAGATGCTTTATGGCAACTGAATGCTGTAATATTAGTGCAGAAGAGCTCCAGAATGTGCAAGAACATTTTGAACAAAATCTTCAATATTGTAGGGAAGCTGGTCAGCATTTAATAAAATGACATGTAAGTAAATACTTTACTATCTTGTTTTTTTTTGGTAAGCAATTTCTTAATCACTATTGCTTCCTCTGTGAAAATGAAAATACATTTCAACATGAAATTTCTTGAGCTTTTCAACTATGCATTACTTGACGCCCTCTCCACTTGAAATTTTAGGGATAGTGTATCCCCCCAATTAGGAAATGAACTGCCAAGATTAAAATTACCCATGACCATTGAACTTCTTGAAAATAAAACTGACATGTCATAGCGATTTCCAAAACAATGTGCAGAAATGACAACAAACAAGGTTGTTTCATTTTTGGTGGGCCACCCTATATAACTACTCATTATTATGTTAATTTAATATAAGGAAAGTAATGTCTATAACATTGCTGACACCTAGCAGCCTTCCCCCATGGGAGGGGTTAGGATGATTTTACCTGTTCATCCAAAGAAAAAGAAATATCTTGGCCTCAGGAAAAGGCAAAGATATTTCTTTTTCTTTGGATTAACAGGTAAAACTCATCCTAACCCCTCCCATTTCAAAATCCTGGGAATGCCTTTGAAGACGATAGTGCTAAGATAATTTTGAACTATA
This sequence comes from Thereuonema tuberculata, assembly GCA_023159025.1. NCBI lineage: Eukaryota > Metazoa > Arthropoda > Chilopoda > Scutigeromorpha > Scutigeridae > Thereuonema > Thereuonema tuberculata. The sequence goes on along the minus strand of JAFIDM010012231.1, from coordinate 126,757,811 downwards.
ATAAAAATGAAGGAAATAATTTGAAATGTAGGATAGATTAAGACAGCAGACTCTTAGGCGTACATTACACAGGTGAAAATTGGGTGGTTCTGTGCTGGGAATTCCTGCTGTCTAGCAGTTTTTAGGAGTTTTTTCTTGCTGGCTGGCTGGCTGATTTGCTAGCCGAACAGCATTCCTGGTGGCGAATTGAAGAATTTTATGTCCAATCAATTTGTATCTATTTATTTTTACCCTAATTTGCTTTGTAGTATGAAAAAAAAATATCATCATTTAAATTTAAACTTTTTTTCTCATCAAAAGACAAAGAAGAAATTTAAAGCAATCATTTATTTACTTCTGAATGAGAAAAACAGAGCCTTACCTGAACTCCCAATCATCAATACTTTCATTGGGTTCTCTTTCACAGTGAGTGAAAAAACAGAATTCATTTGCAAAAAACACTGATGCCAAGCATTTGTTCCTGATTTTATTACAAATTCTTTTGTAATGCCTCTTACCAATTTCATGTTGAATCTTAAAGGGAATAGAAGAGATGGATCAGATGAAAATGAAGATCATTAAGTGAAAGAATGCAATATAATAAAACAGTAGAAACAATAATTTCAAGAAATACTATTTTTAATAATGAAATTGCTCAATATATGTAGAAATGTAGAATATATGAATAAACTGTGAAAAAATAATTGCTTATACTTAAACTAAAATGTATTTTTTTTAAATAAAACTAAACTAAAATAAAGTCTATTAAAAGAACTACAATTAAAAGTGATAACTACTGATTTTGGAAAAATACACCTTTCAAAATTTGGATGCAGCATATATTATATTGAATAAAACTGAATCTTATGAAAAAGATAGGAATTAGATATACAGTAGAAACTTGATTAATCGTCACCTTCGGGACCGGGACTGTGACGGTTAACTGAATAGACATATAACAGAAATTTTGCAATAAACATGTACAGTAACGAAATTTCAATGCTGGTTTGGGACGAAAGGCAAACAATACAAAGAAAAATCTATCGGTAACAAATAGATATCGTCAAACACCAAACAAATAATAATAATAGAAACATAAAACAATAGGCCTACTAGATAATAAGGTTTATATGTTGAAGCTGTAATCAGTCATCTTCTTCTGTTTCTACGAGGTTCGAGCTTTTTTTCGCGGCAATGTCCGTTATTTTACGGAGAAGTAGGTTTTGAGATCGATGACAGAGAGTGACGATTAATCGAGTTTCCATAGTATATGTGATGCTGATAATATAGGATGTGACCACACAGTTGTTGAAAATGTACTTACTTAAAACTGATACTTAGTTTTTATTAACTTTAACTACATTCTGAAAATACTGAGGATATATGAAGTTGGCATTGATATATAATTTATTTTGTTTTCCTTTTTTTGCACAAATATAGAAGAATCTTGATATTACTTATATATTACTATAAGAACAATAATGAAAAGGAAATTTCATTATGGCTACTATCTTTACTTTTAACTGATTTTGGAAATTTGGGAAATAGCATTCAAACAGAAGCTTTTGGCAATAGAAGCAGAAAATAACATTACTATACAGCAGATATATCTATGCTTTCTCTGTTGAATTTAGATTTGTTTATTTTTAGTTGGCAGCACCAAGGGATATATGTGTGTGTGTGTCACTTACAGAACAGTCACAAGATACCCGTGAATGAAACATTTGTGACGCCCAAGGAATTATAAAAAAAATTGTACATAGGCAATATAAAATTTGTTTTAAAGAAGAATACATTAATAATCTGATCTTATAGAATTTTAATCAGACGATTTATGGAACAGTTATTATGTAAAACGAGTTTGTGGGCCAGAGTTAGTGATAATGTTATGTGATGACTTTGACACTAATGATATGCAGCATGGTCCATAACAAAATGGAGGTGTGGGGCATATTCTAAATTCTGTTCTCTTTACAATTGCTGGACTGAAACATTCTGCTATCTGGAATTAACATCTTTCTATTCTGATGTTGGAGGATCAAACATGAAAGAAATTATACAGAAAGTCTTAATTAATAAAATAATAATAAGAAAGAAAAAAAAAAGCCTCCAATTAAACATATATGTTGGTCACAGTATGAATGAGTTTGTTTTTTTATCTGATAAGTTCCAATTAGCAGTACATATCTACCACTGTTTTTGGCAATGATTTTAGCACTAAAAACAAAATCACCTTGCACTCCTATTTTATGAGATATGTTTATTAATTTAAAAACAAATTTTTGCTTTATAAAACTGATTCACCACAAACATCAGAAATAGCCCCCCCCCCTTATTTCTGGCAAACTCCAACTGCTCTATAACATTTCCAAGGCTATGTTACTATAAGAAACTAAATAGATACATTGATGAACAAAATTAACAACAAAACAAAACTAAAAGTTCCATTTAATTAGATATTTATATGTACTCTAATAAAAGTGAGAACAGAATTTCAATTTTTTTTTTGGTATTCTTCATTCTTAATACCAATGTAAATAAATCATGACCAAAATACCGATGGATAATCAGTTTGGGTGCAATGGCAATATTAGTTAGCACTTTTTAACAAGAGGAATATCTCATGACTTTAATATTAGTCTGTTTCATAAGAGATTGAAAAATATTATAAGACTGCTTTCAATTCTGAAATTTTAAATTACTAGTCGGCTACCAGTCGCTTCGCTCCGGAAGCCTCACGTATGTAACGGAAAACAATTGGTTATTTATTTAAAAAAACACACACACAAATTATATCAAGTAAAATAAAACTTTTAAAGTTTGTTTTTTTTTTATTTTAATTTTTGATGTCTATATTCTCTCAATCCACAACTGCTTTTCGAATCAGCGTGTGAATCATATATCTATGATATATTTTGATTTTTTATAGAGATTAGAGTGTAATCCTTGTGGTCTAATGCCTAAGATGTCTAACTTCGGAGCAGAAGGTTGCATGTTCGATTCCAGTAGATAACTTGTAGAAATTATTTCTATTTTTGTAAATTACAATAATTGCACCAGACAGACAGAGAAATAAAAGATTTTTGTAATATAGATACACTTTTCAGTGGCTTTTGAGTTACAAATAGTGAGTTTTCAGTATTCTACTTCATAGAAATAGTGCTTCTTTCTTTCTTGAGTCTCTTTTTTTTATTTCCATTGACACTTTACAGTGGTTTTTTGAGTTATAAATAGTGATTGTTTTTGAGTAACAAATAGTGATTTTTCAGTATTCTACCTAATAGAAATAGTGATTCTTTTTTTTTCTTTTCTTTTTTATCCAATTCCAATTGATACTTTTCAGTGGTTTTTTGAGTTACCAATAGTGAAAATTATCTACTAATCTAGGCCATCAGATTGTTCGATATAGATATTTGAAGAAGAGATGTTCAGATGAACGTTGGTTGATATAGATGATAAATGAAGATCATAGCTTGTATACGAAATTCTTCGCGACAAATTGATTGTGACTATTTTTTGGAGTGAAGATAACCAAATTCTGTTGAATTGTGACCCAAAGACATAAAGTTGTATGTGAGTGAAGAAAACGTTTTCCAAATATATGGCAACTTTATTTAGAGTTTGTCCTTGAGCTTTATTGATAAACATCGCATAAGAAGGTCTGATCGGAAATTGTTTTCTTGTGAAAGTGAATGGAAGTAGATTATCGCATGGTTGCACAGACATCCTATGGATGAAAACAAAATCTCCTTTGTGAGTTCCTGTTATAATTTCGGTTTCTATGAGATCATTATCGAATGAACTGCATTTAAGTTGAGTTCCATTGCAGTATGCAAACTTGGGATTGATGTTTCGCAACAATATTATTGGAGATCCAATCTTCAATGACAAACGATGGTGGAATACCGCTGAGATTCAATGCATTCAGATACTTGGGCCGATAGAGATGTTCATGTGGTGGATTATCAGAAGTATCAATTTTATTCGCACTTGTATGCTCTGTAGTCTCTCCTTGTATTCTTATACTTATCATTCGATTGATGTTATCGACACTCTCGTTCATCTTGGTTGATGAGCCGCATATTTATCGTTAGTTTTTTTACTTTGATGTGATTCAAGCTTTTTGAGTTACAAATACTGATTTTTCAGTAATCTATCTAATAGAAATAGTGCTTCTTTCTTTCTTGACTCTCTTTTTTTTCCAATTGATACGTTTGAGTGGTTCTTAAGTTCTTGAGTGGTTCTTGAGTACAAATAATGATGGTTTTTGAGTTACAAATAGTGATTTCTCAAAATTCTACCTAATGAAGTACTGCTTCTTTCTTTTTTGACTTTCATTTTTATAACAATTGTTACTTTTC
>JAFIDM010012231.1:126719954-126742652 GCA_023159025.1 Thereuonema tuberculata | reverse complement strand
CTGTGTCTTCGTCACTGTTGCAATTGCATTTGTGATTCATGTGCAGGGTGTTTGCAGATCCTGAAGGGTCATCTGGTATACTGTATCTTTCACATTGCACCATAAGAAGAAGTCCAATAGAGGTACATCTGGGGACCGTGGAGGCCATGTGATGCAACCTCCTCGGCCAATCCAACGGTAGTAAAAAACAGTGTCCTGGTACTTCCGAACTTCTCTCTTCCAATGCGGAGGTGCACCATTCCAATGGCAGAGACTTCATTATCCTATCTTGTGTACTTTTTTTGTAATGCTCCTCCAAAATAGATGAGGTTTCATGTGGACACCCTTTATTATAGTAATACTAAAAATTGTATACCATTAAAATTTCAGTGTCCTATTCTGTATCTAGAATAAATTAAAAACATTTTTTTTTTGTTTTGTTTTTTCTAGCCTTGTACTTATCCAAATTTGGGCCCAGTAGCCGAGTGGGTAAAGGCGCTTGGCTGCGGGTTGGAGGTAGCGGGTTCGATTCCCGGTCTCGGCGGAGGGCGGGAATTTTTCCACGCTCAATTCTCCTCCAAACGGGTCCTAGGGCCTACCCAGCCCTCTGTAGAATGGGTACCGGGTTTCTTTCTCGGGAGTTAAAGGTGGGCGGGCATCAGGCTGACCTCCCGACCTCAACCTAGTCCCGTTGGTCAAGAAACGCCGGGAGCCTTACCTCCCGCGAGCCCTTGGGCCTGCATAGGCCTGTCGTGGCATCCTTTAACTTATTCAAATTTTGTTCTTTCTTTCTTCTATTTTGTATCCTTTTATTTATGATTATAACTGGATGCATTTATTATTAATCTTATGAATATATTATATATTTGCTTATTTTAGTTTTTCTTTTGCCATATTGACTTCAACTTAATACAGCTATATAAAATTATCACAAAAAGTAATAAGTAATAATCCAAAGAAATATAAAATTGCAAAAATTAAACTTTCTCAGGCCTAGTTACTATGTATCTGAATTTCTAACTGCAATCATCAGCTTAACTATTAGTGATGTGGGGTGGAAAATTTTTCACTATACCGTATTTTTCAGGAAAATTTTCTGCTTCAAAAACTGCTTAATTTGTTAGGAATATTATTAATGTCAGAATGTGTTCAAAGGACAATCAAATTGTTTATTTGTGTAGTCATAATTATTAAGAAACTCTTCACTATTACGAAGACTATTGGTCGGATAGATCTGAAGTTTGTTTTGTAACAGGACTCAAAATATTCGAGAACATAATGAAAAGTCTGATTATTTCATTTTCTTCACAAGAAAAAAATTCATGGAAATATTATTCCTAAATGCCCATGAAAGTTTCTGAATGCCAACAACCTGAATTACTTTTAATATTTTGAATTATATTCAAGTGACTATTCAATTTCCCAGGATGTAATTATCATTTGTGTTTTGGAATGGTCTGATATTATTATCTGTAATTGTTTTTTACTTAGTTTTATTTTGTCTTTCTAGATTTTATATTCTATATTCTAATAGTATTGAAGCACATTGACTGCATATAATTTTATATTAAACTATTCTTTCTGTTGATGTTTTCAAGTCTTAATGAGGTTAAGCTAAATTTAAATAAGATATGAGTATTACTGTTGTCCAGTCCATCTGGCAGCAAACCTCTTGAATCCTTGACATCGCGGACAAAATTTGTCAGAAGATGAATTAATTACTGCTCTTGACACAGTAATGCAGATAGGAAGGAATGTCCCCAGCGTTAATGAAGTAACTTCCAAATGAACTACAGCAAAGCTTGTTTCTGTTTCCCAGAACCTGTTTTTGCTTCCAGAGAAACAGTCACAAATACAACCAAGGACAAGCACGAGACAAGGGAAGCTCTCAGTAAATCTGTTCCAAACAGAACCAAATACTAAAAAAGAATGTGACTGTCAGTTCTGCTTCAGATTACAGTCAATCTGAACCAGTTTCAGACTTAAATAAGTCTGAATCATACATTGCAAACAGTGAAAGCAAAACTGAAGATGCCCATGGTGATAGTTAAATTGTAGTGTAGCTAAGTGTGATTGGTTCACTCGTTTTCTTTTATCAGAAGAAGAATGGTGGTACTAGTGAATGGAGATTCCAAAGTTCAGAACTTTGCCTCAGTGTTGCCTCTATTTTATCAAATATAACTTTTGGCTTATATATTTATGGTTGAGTGCTGGCTTGACCATTTAAAAAAAAAAAGGCACTCAGAAGTTGTGTACTGTATTATGTTTAAAGTTTCCTTCGTTTTTTCTGACATATTTCATTTATCTAGAAAAAAAAAAGTGTGTAAACATCTGTAACATCTTTTAATAGGTCTAATTATCAACTTTTCAGCTGATTGTTTTATTGCTTTGGACAGTAATCGTATCACTTGGGTATTAAACTTTTGGCTATTGGGGAAAGAGTATAAGTTTCTGGGAGTCGACTGTAAATGCTGTATCCTATTCCAGTCAATTCAGAGCATCAGAAAATTTTTTGGAAAACCCACATCACTAAGTACAATCATTTCATTTTCAATTATATCTTCTATACAAAATTTATAACTTTTTATAAAGTGCACATCAGCAACAACAAACAAACAATGTTTTTCAATGTTGTTCTATCCTACAATAAAGAAAAAAAAATAATTATAAGCCTTTTACCTTTAAAACAACTGTTTGCATAAATATCAGGCCAGTAAACTCAAGAAATTCCAAAATTTCTAGGTAGTTTTTGGTTACATCCACGCAAGGTACTAAATAATGTGTTACATTACTGGGAAGTAAACCACATTCTTGAACTATGAAAAAGAAAAAAAGAGAAACACCTAAAATTAAAAAAAGAAAATAATAATGAAAGTAATTTGAATATTTTAAAGTTTAATAGAATTTAATTATTTTTCTAAGTAAACAGGTATCTTAAAGTATAATGATTTCAATCTTGTTACCATTCTTCAGCTAAGATTACTTTATTAATATCTCAGAAACCCAATTAGAGAAATGTGAAGAGAGCTTAAAAGAAAAAGATTCTCACAAACATACAATACAATAATAATAATAATAATAATAGCAATAAAAACATAGAATAATAAATTTATTTAGCTCATTATATAAATTTAATTTTTAACAACTTTAGCAAATTTAATTGATTGAGCATGTAAAGTCTCACTATTCAGCTCGAATTCTTTTGTCTTTGTACTTGCACTTTGCTAAAATGGCAGGTGCATTTCCTTAAAATTTGATACTTTACTTCTTTAAGGTCCCAATGGCACCCAACATATTTTTGTCTCTACCCTCCTCACCCCATTCCTTAAAAAATGATCCCCAAAATTTCCTCATTGCTATGGCTCGACTGATTTCCTTAAGATTTGGTTCAATGCTTGTCTATGGCTCAATGTAAAATATAAGCACATTATTTAGGCTTCCTCCTCTCACTAGTCCTCAAGTTTGATACCCCCAAGCATAAGAAATGACAAAACAAATATAAATGCATACTCTCTATGATGTGTTTTTTTATTCCTATTTCTGTAAAAATCTATTAAGTAATAATAATCTTGTAAATAGAGCTTACATTTACTACATCTTCTGTCATCTTGATAACTGTACTGAGCATCTTTAAATCCTAAATTTAACATGATGAGAATATATCTAATTTTGTAATAATATGTGCTTCCTTATACCATTTATAAATTAGCAAACATTAAACTGAGGTCATCTTTCTATAAGGAAATATATTAAATGAACATGGTTTCCATTTTTCATTTATATCAAATTAGGATACACCAAATTTCTGTAACAATTACTGAGTATTTTAGAAATTTTGAATATTTTCCAGTTTATAATCACAAACGTGATTTACCTCTTCCTTGCCATTTCACTGAGACATAATTCTCTAAATTCTGTGATATATCACATATAAAAAAATGGTTAATCATTACTGTTTCCATTGGTCCTTATAATTAATTTACACCCATCATGGGCAAAATCTTTCTTCTTTTTTTTTCCAGCAAAAACATACATTGTATCCATATTATATTCTGGTTGTTTACAACTGTTGTTAAGACTTCCACTCTATTCTACAGCTCTTGCTAAGAAAATAACATGCAACAATATTTTTCTACGAGAATTGGTCTTTAACATTCTGCACTTATTTCTTGTTATTGTATGTATGTTTTTTCTTAAAATCAGATTTGTTAAATTTGGTTTTAATGGTTCAATATTGAGCATGATACCTTAAGTGTCCAGAGGCTGGAGATATGGGTTCTATCTCAGAAGATGTCATATTTGTTTATTGTTTTTCTGGTTTCTTCTAGGCTGGTCCAGGATTTATTCAGTCCTATGTGAAATTGTTTCTTTCTTTCATGAGGTACAGCAGATAACTGTCATATAGACTTTGCAACCCCAACTTACCGGCACTTTAAATAATCTCAGCCATTATACTGTCACTCTATCTTGAATGTAAAAAATGACAAGAAAAAGAAAACAGCACATGAACAAAATGTTCTTGAATGTTTCAATATATAAATTTATAAAATTTCATTCAATTTGATTTTTCTTTTGATATAAAGGTTTCATTAGCTGTATACTGCATAGGTACTAGTCCTTTTTTCACTTTACAAAAATACAGACACTATTCAAAGAACACTTAAATAAATATAGTTCTTTTCTTATTATGCCTCTTCTACATCAAGAGACATTGAAATTGGTATTTTTATGAACTTTGGAGTTATGGGATAATTTTATACATTGAGATTGTCATTGTATACAGTATACCACACTTCCTCATATCATGCTTCATTACAACACATAATACATTAGGTGACCATGGTTTTTAGTATAAATAAGATAGAATAGCCCTTTTATCACCAATTGGGTTTAAAAAATTGTCATACTGAGGAAAGAGAGTGATCTGATTGCTGTTCCAAGGTGTGCTGGATTGAGATCTCTCAAATGGTTGTTGTTTTGGACTTTCTATGAACCCCAGTTTCAAAAGTTTAAATTCTCTCAAGAGGAGTATGCAAAAAACAAAAACTTTCATTGATCTGTGTTTCTGTGGAAGAAAATTTTTGATCAGAGGAAGGTGGCAAAAATTGTGGAAGTTAACAGTTGGGCCATAACCAGGCAAATTACTTCAGAATTCAGCCTTGATATGCAGAACATCATGTATCTTATCTTGAATGGGTTATAACAGCCAACAACTACAATGGGAATCGATGATTTCTATGAAGACAAGATTGCATCTCTTATTGGCACCGGTAAATCAACACCTACTTCTTGTAGACTGGAAGAAACTGCATGATCAGATGAAAGAAGGTTGATGAAGGAAAACATTAGAATTTTGAGAAAACAACATGAGTCCAAGGACACATCATATCTGGTGTCAACAGTACAAGCTATTGGTGGAGTAAAAAGGCATGGAGAATATTTTCTTCACAAATTAGATCCTCCGATCCCTGTCAAATACATGAACATTACTGCTGACCAAGTTTATCACGTCTTGACATTTCCACCTGGAATGCACCTTCTCACAAGTCCCAAATGATCAAGGAATGATTGCTGGAATATCACAGTTTTTGTTGCTTCAGTGACCTACACAGTTCCCAGATTCAGACACTACTGAATGACTTTGGGATGAGGTAGAAAGGCTATTCATCTGCTGGCTAATTCTTCCGTCCAATTCGCAACAGTGCAGCACAATCATGACTATATGATACAACATTTCTTCACAATGCTTTCAGCATCTTTTAGAATCCATGCCAAGATGAATTCAGGCTTCTTGAAGCCCAAATGACACACAATATGCTACTACATAAATGCATCTAATGAAGTGATGTATCAAGTGTTTTTATTTTTTTCCTCCGATTTACTTTAAAATCAAGAAATTTGTGACTTGAAACTAGGCACTTATATTGTAACCAGGTCCATTATTACTGTAAAAGCAATTTCATACAAAACTCAATATACCATCATATCAAAGGTGCGAATTGTGGAATGACGACTTAATTTATAATGTACAAGACGGTTGACCGTCTATTCGCTCTGGAAGCCTCACATATGTAACGAAAAAACATTTTATTTATTCAAAACACAACAAAGGAAATTACATCAAATAAACTAAACTAAAACCTAAACTAAAGTTTAAATTCTAAAAAATACTTTCAATAGAATATTGAAATCCATTTAAAACAGTCGGAAATTTGCTGCCTGGCAATGCGTGTGCGAATTGTTGCGAAATTCAATTGTTGGCGGAAGTACGCATATACACAATTTCCTTTAATAATAAAAATGTCTTTTAACAAATTCACAACTTAAAACCGTTGATTATCTTATCAAGTTAAAATCGTTCTCGTTCAAGGTTCCCTCCGTTTCTGAAAGTCATAACGATGCTTTTACTTGCTTAAATACTTATTACTTGCTTAATTTCTATTTTGCATTTCCTGGCGACCATCGGAATTTTTCTATTTTTATTTATAGCTGATGGACAGACAACTTTCTTACCATCTGAATTCTTACAAGCACGACTGCACAAAACACTAAAACACGGAATATCATGACGAAGATATTGTTCTCTGACAATTTTAAGTGTTTTCTGTCGGGTTTTAAGAGCTATGTGGAGATGTTTCTCAGTCTTCAGTATTTGCGAAAGCTGCATATTGACAAAAACAGTTTTTCTCGTGTTTCATATTACTTCCTTCTTTTATAAACAATGATCGATTATTTATGTCGTGTTATCGATGTAATATAAAAACCTGTCACAAACTTTGTTTTAATTTAATTTTTAATTTAAAAAAATCAAATGTATAATTATTTATTTATGTATCATAGTAGCACTTTTTAAAATAAAGTAAAAATATGTTTGTTATAAATAAAAATAATGAAGTTTTTAATATATTTATCACTTAGAAATTAATTGTTGGGAGTATATTTTTCTAAGCCATCGGAACGACCGTGACTGACAAAAGCAGTCGAGAATTCAACAGTTAACGTAATGGCTGAAAGTAGGCGCGAAGTTTTGAAATTTCAAGACATCCATGAACTTTCTTCTCATTTTGCTGCAAAAGTTTCTGGCATCAGAATAGCTTTAGAATTAAGAGGAAATGATAGCCCCTGCAGAGAAATCTTTTCCAAAATCAGCAGTGATGTAGTCGATTTAAAGCTTATGTTGAAACAAATGAGAATTGCTGTAGAGAAAGGCAGAGAAGACTTGAAGAAAGCCGAAGTAGGAGATTGGAAATTATAGAAATAGTTTAATTGAATTTTATTTCTCATTGTTTTGATCATAGATTTTAAATTTATAATAGTTTAAAAGTAACAGCTGGTCTATAATTTCATTTTTCTCAGCATTCTCCCGATTTTCATTCTCTACTAGTCTTTGAACTATACAGTGGAACCCCGCTATTCGTACACAATCCGTTCCAGGAGGCAGTTCGAATGGCGAATCATTTTTTCACATAAGATATAATGTAAATTGGATTAATCCGTTCCAGACCCACAGATGATTGCTTATTTAAACCTTTGTAATAATATTTTAAGCCTAAAATACATAAAAAACTATGAAAACAAATTCTTTTTCAGTATAGACGATACGGTTGATTTCGCCATGCCATACTGAGTTGCCAGGTCAGAGACACGAGTTCCACTTTCAAACTTCGCAACGATTTCTTTTTTTCAATTCAATTGTCGTTCTCACTGCTTTCCTTTTAGGCTTAGTTGAATCCGTAATCTTTTTTAGACTCATGGCTGCACTATTTTTAATAAAAATAACAATAAAATATCACAAAGTTTCACGAAGCTTGCATGGATGATGCATAGCGTACGGAAGCTAGCACAATACTGAACTGAAGCAACCACGTGGCCAGTACCCGAGGTCACGCTGTCCGAATCGCGAGCAAGCGTACGAATGGCGAGTTCAATTTTACTTGAAAAAGTTGTACGAATAGCGGGGTTTCACTGTATTACGTTTATTGTCTTTATTTTCGGTTTTAACCTTTCGGATACTCAGCTGAAGCTGAATTGGTTAGACTTTAGAATCCGGCACAGGTGTGGAACGAAGATGGCGGACATCATGTAGTGCTGAAATATGGCGGGGTTATTTACCAATACATACATCCTGCAGCTGAGCCAACCTAACTTAATCTAACCTAAGCCTAATTGTTTTTGGTTGATAATGAAATTGGTAAAAAATGCTTACCTTAAAAAAACCACATGGTATGTTGTTCCGCACCATATCACACCTGTGCCGGATTCTAAAGTCTAGCCCAAAGGGATAGATTAATTTAGATAATAAGCCCTAAGTATTGCTGCATTCTGAGTTTATTGTCTAAAAATAATGAAAATCGATAATTTTATAAAAAGAGTGGCGAAGCAGGAGAAAACCTGTTTCCAGTTTAGTTCGTGCACTGCCATATCAACATTATCAATCAGGAAGGGATATCAAATCTTTAAGCAAGACATGGCTCTCCGGCAAACTTTTTAATTTTTTTTTAAACTATTTTATCATCTTTTAAAGGTTGTTGCTGTTCTGGTTACTTCGTTGATTCTCTTCAGGTTCTAGCTTTCATTCATTCAAAAGCATAGGGAGAATCATTTTGAAAGGAGTTATTAGACAGAATTAATTAAGAAAAGCTAATCATTCATTTTATATAAGAGTGATCATTAAAAAAAGTTTGGTATGGCCTTTAAATAATAATGATCTTACTTTAAATAGAAGACTGAAGCCAAATGAGATAATGAACGGATTGTTGTTATGACAAAACTGCAACAATCAAATAAAGAGTGTCTGTAATTGAAATTCACCTATTCCATGCACCATACAGCAAAAACTACTTATCGGAATAGCACCAAATTTGCAGTATCTTGTAATGATGCCATGGGAAGCATATTCATTAAAAAAAAAATAGTTTCAAAAAATCACCATGGGGAGGGGATAGGCGTTTATGGTAACAGAAATGCAAATTTCCGTTAGCACTTTAGCCCTGCTATCATTGTTTAAGCAACAGCCTCATACGCGTTTTCATTCGTATTTTGTGTTCAGCTCAAAATGGCATGAAGAGAACGTGTATTACTTTTGAAATTGTTTTACCAAAACGAGAATTCTGCACCAGAAGCTTGTGGAGGTTTAGGTCGTTAAAAGGTCTTCGACGAGATCCAATGACTGCGAATGGGTTACGAAAAATGATCCTCAAATTTCAAGAAACAGGGTTGTTGAATGTGAAACGGGAAGAGGACGAAAGCCTGTTGCCGCACAGATGGTTGATGATGTAGTGACCAAAGTGGAAGAGGACAGGATGTTAAAGATCAGGGCCAGCGTGTGTTCGGTGTGTTGCATATTCATTGGGTCAGCCTGTTGCCATAGTCCACAAAATTGTTCAGAATATTAAAAGCTATCCTTACAAAATTTCTCACATTCAACAACTGCTGCCCTGATGAGCATCAACGAGAGTCCTTCGTGCTACAGTTCTTAGCTCGGATCTAGGTTGACCCAGAATGGCCCTGGAACATTCTCAAGATAGGCGAGGCACATTTCCATCTGCAGGTGCAGTTAATATGCATAATTGTCACATTTGGGCGAGAGAAAATCCCAATGCAAGCCTGGAAATTCCTTTACATTCCCCAAAAGTGACAGTTTGGTGTGGGTTTATGTCAACATTCATTGTTGGACCGTTTTTCTTTGAAGAGTGTGGGCGCACAGGTCCTACTCCATATTCCATTACTGGCAATTGATATGCATCATTACTAACCACTTCAGTGATTTCAGCACTGCAACAATGTCAGCGTCTTGCTTCAACAGTGTTCATGCAGGATGGGACCCCTCCAGACATCGCCAATTATGTTAAAGAGGTACTCCACAATCATTCCACTGATGACCGCATCATCAGCTGGCACTTCAGTACTGCATGGCTAGCACTCTCACTGGATCTAACCCCATGCGATTTTTGGCTGTGAGGGTATCTTAAAGATCTGGTTTATCATGAAAACATAGAAACCTTGGCAGATCTTAAAAGCAAGCATATGTCACATGCTTAACATTTCCAGGGGCACTGTGTTCAACAGCTGAACATGTGATTCTTTGATTTCATTTGGTAGCAGAGAATGATGGTCAACATATTGAACATGTTGTGACACGACTGCACCCATATCAGTGCTGTACTGCATTGTCTGATCACTATACATGGCTACAAACGCCCCCAGGTGGTGATTTTTAGAGCTATTTTTTTTTTTTTTTTTCCAATGGATGTTCTTCCCATGGCATCATTACGACCTACTGCAAATTTCATAAATTCTGATAAGTAGTTTTTGCTGTAGAGTGCGTGCAATAGGTGAACTTTAATTATAGACACTTTGTACATACTATCTTTCCAGAAGTTTGACGTCAACCAATTTCGTCTTTTTTTTTTTTTTTGATGAATTCTGTAAAATTCAGATACATATCTGATGTCATAAATTTATATTTGCAACATTTAATGCCAAAAGATAATTTTGTATTAGCTACTGTGCCATTAAATTAATATCCTCAGAGCTCAGACATTCATGCAAAATAAATACAATTTTTCATTTAGCTAAAGTTATTTGTTTATTTAGCTAAGTTATACTCATCTAAGGAAATAAATGAAATATAGAAAATGCTGCAAATAGTCTATTGCAAACCCCAAGAGGAAATGGGTTTTTATCTTCTATTTATTTGGTAGGTTGGATGGTTTGAGGGATTGCAATAAAAATATAATATTGGGGTTTTTTAAGTAAACAAAAGATTAGGACTACTGATCTAAAGCAATCTAAGGATATTTCTACCGCTTGACAAAAATGCATGGAATGTTATGTTGCTATCAGTATATCCAGGCTATAAAAGCTTTACAATTGATGGACCTCAGTGTATTCTATTGTTCTACCAATTTACAGAAGTTTGGACCTTGCCTGTCTAAATTATGATCTTTACACAGTTGTATAAACATCCCTTGCAGTTTAACAACAATTTTTTTTTTAATTTTTTCATGAGCTACTTGCTGAATTTATTTGTTAATATTGTTGTGTGGTATAAATTCAATTAAGAAATGCATTATATTCATTTGAGTGAATGTGACTGGATGAGTAGTCGGGCAGCTTGAGGCTAGTCAAACTAACACCTAGGTAGCAAGGGCAGCCCTGGGTGTAATCAGGGCTGTGAATCAAAATTGTGAAAACAGTAATTTTTTTAGCAATTGGAGTTGATCATTTTTTATGACTCCACAATCCTGCGTGTAACATAGTGAAAATTGTTAGCTGAAAAAACCTATGTAGTTCATATAATACTCATATGTACATACAGATATAGGGACCCCCCCCCCCCTCCCCTTCCCCATTACCATTACACAGTCGGTCCAGATAGAGTATGTAAACCAAAAACATACTTTAAATGAAGCAATATCTTTTTTTTTCCTTTTCACTTATTGATGCATTACTTATCCACAATCATCATATATGGCTATGGAAAAAGGATAAGCTTATCTGTAATGTCAACTGATTTTTGTTATTAGGACTGGCAGATGTGAAATGTATGAACGAAAATTTATTGAAGGAAGGGCATATGTTCTATCCATTAAATTGTGCCTATTTAGTCATAACAAATCAAATTATCAATACGGTGGGTGGTTTCCTGACATATCCCAGCCAAATTGTACTTAAATGGTTGTGCTGATCTTGTTAACTGTTTTTCAAGCACTAATTAGTTTTCATCAGAATTTCCAGCAGAAAGACAGAAATTGAATCAATCAGCAATCGAATTAAGTATCTGATTGTTTTTATTATGAAGGAAATGAAAATTAAACAGCTAGAGAGAGTGCCAAATTGATAGAAGAGACATTGAAATGCAGTTATTTTCTAGGATAGGCCAATTCAAAACTAAACTGTTCAGATTTTCAAATAAAGAGGATTTGTGTTTTACAAATGAATGTAATAACTGGTAAATAAAGCCTGTTAAACAAAATACTTAAGTATATAGAAGATTAAATATATAGTTCATTAAACTGTCTGGTGTGCTTTTTATAGCAATAATTGAAAGTTGTCCATAATAAATTATAACAGTGTTAATTTCACATCAAATTAATCCTTTTAGATTCATTAGGTTTAGAAAGCATACATTATTGATATAGTTGGTATTGCTAAGAAAGTGCAATGAGAGAATAGATTCCGGTTTTTTTTTGTGTGTGTGTGTTTTTCGAATCTTTTTATTAAGATTTCGAACATTATCACTTCTAATTGAACTTCTATGAAATATATTTTACTACTACTATAATGCTACTCAGTACATTACATTTTTTAATTTTTCTTTTGATATTTTCCAGGATTTAAAAGCTAGAATTATAGAAACAAAATTAAGGGTAAATTACTGTTTGCTACACTTGCCAACTCATATTCCTAAACCAAGAAGCACCAATGCAGTATCATTATATGCAAGCACATCAATGAAGTAAGTAAAGAGTTTTAATTTGATGAATGATTTTCCTTTATAGTTTTCCATTCTCATAACCACTGTGCTCAGGAGAATTGTTGTAATATGAAGCCAGAGATTAACACATGGATAGCTTTCTGTATCAGTACGGAAGTTTAGAGCATTGTACTTTTACAAGACAGGTCAAATAGTAGTTTAACCAAAACTTTCACTGTGAAATGAATTAACAGTTAATAGTTTGTCAGTTCATTGTGATAACTAAAATTGTTCTGCTCTGAAGTGGGGTGAACAGTTTACCAATATTCAGTAATGCTTGCTTGCTGATTTAAAAAAAAAATGTTGTAGGAAGCTTGTTCTAAAGATTTTGGCTAAATAGTAAGAACAAAATTTTCATGTTCTGGCAAATCAATGAGTTATCATGAGTATAATCAATGTGTTTTTGCACAGGCAATATGGACTTTTATACTTGGCTCTGATTGGCATACTTAAGCATGACCTATAAGTATTTTATCAACATTGAAGAATGCATATACTGCACTAACAAGGAGTCGATACAGCCTGTACTTTTCAAATCTGAATGCCCTTTTGTGAGATGAAAGTACACATGAAATACTTCAAAAATATATATACATGTTGGGGCCAATGGCCCATAGATTTCGAGATATTCGGCATTATTTCCATCGATTTTCAAGTATTGGCTTATATAAGTTAACTGCTGTTACAAACAAGGAAGTGTCGTGGTAGCGCAGTGGGTATGTGATCGGCTTGTCAATCGTAGGTATCCTGGTTCAGACCCCTCTGTGGGGTAATTTTTTTTTTTAAAAAAATTTCACTTTGTTGGTTTCTTTCTTCTGTTTTTTTTTTTTTTTTTTTTTTTTTTTTTTAGTTTTTCTTTTCTTTTTTTGTCTTCTTTCTTTATGATAATTTGTTTTTTTCCGTTTATATTATGAATATTAGACAGAAAACCAATTTACGATTAGAAGTAAATAAATAATATTCTTGTTAACTTTGATTTTTTAATTAATTAGTACTAGCTTATTAAAAAAAAGTAATTATATACAGTATATGTTTTACTGTATTTTTCTGAATTAAAGGATTCTAATTAAAAATCAAAATTAATGAGAATATTAATTTGTTTTTTTGTTTTTTATAATAAAGAAAAAAAAATTCAGTTAGTGAAGTTTTACATTTGAAACTCTTACATAAAAACTTAATTTTTCCTAAAATAAAATCACAACTGAAATACTTTTAAATATAAACAGTAAAAGAGTTTCACCACAACATGATAACAAAAAAAAAAAAGTTTAATTAATTAACTAATTAATTAAAAACCAAAGTTAACGAGAATATTATTTATTTACTTCTAATCATAAATTGGTTTTCTGTCTAATATTCATAATATAAACGGAAAAAAAACAAATTATCATAAAGGAAGAAGGCAAAAAAAAAAATAAGAAAAAAGAAACAAAAAAAAAAAAAAGAAAGAAAGAACTGAAATTTAAAAAAAAATATATATATTTTTACCCCACAGAGGGGTTTGAACCAGGATACCTACGATTGACAAGCCGATCACATACCCACTGCGCTACCACGACACTTCCTTGTTTGTGACAGCAGTGAGCTTATAAGCTAATATTTGAAAATCGATGGAAATAACGCCGAATATCTCGAAATCTATGGGCCATTGGTCCCAACATGTATATATATTTTTGAAGTACTTCATGTGTACTTTCATCTCACAAAAGGGCATTCGGATTTGAAAAGTACAGGCCGTGTCGGCTCCTGATAAGTATTATCAACCAGGATGATCTCTACAGTTCTCAAGCAAGAATGAAGATGGAATTCTTAAAATCTGCATTTCATTGAAATCTGTAATCGTTTCTTCATTATAGTAGCTGAAAATTATAAAGTTGCTTTTTGAGTCAAATCGTTATTGCATTACTATCTCTCTACATTTTGTAAATGTCATTAGTAATAGACTTATTTGAATAGCATTAAATTTTTGAAGAAGATGGAAGAAAAGTAGGTACATGATGATCATTCTTCAAACACATAAATGCTTTTATTACCTCAACATGGTATGTTCTTTGAGAATGCAGCCAAAGAAATCAGAAAAGACAAAGTTGCTAAAAAT
Source organism: Thereuonema tuberculata (assembly GCA_023159025.1). NCBI lineage: Eukaryota > Metazoa > Arthropoda > Chilopoda > Scutigeromorpha > Scutigeridae > Thereuonema > Thereuonema tuberculata. The sequence continues at coordinate 126,728,097 of JAFIDM010012231.1, read as the reverse complement.
ATTTAACGTATGCTTGTTAGATTTAAGGCCAACACACTGAACTAAATTAAAAAACATTTATACATGTTAAAAATCACATAAAATATGACCAGTTTTGCCGCTGGACAAGGCTTTGAAAAGTGGCATACAATTTAAAATGACATGGATTATAAATAGATGTGTGACTAATGAGAAGAAGGTGACATGTTGGTTGTCTTCCGGTAGCGATGGAAGTGACTGAAAAGCCCACGATATCTACAGCAGACGAGTTCTGGTTGTTTTCTTTTCACCTAGAGGGCTTTTCTGTCACTTCCCCCAAACACATCACCTTCCTTCTCATTAGTCGCACATCTCCTTATAATCCCTGTCGTTTTAGATTCTATGTCACTTGTCAAAGCCTCGTCCAGAGGCAAAACCTGTCATATTTTTATGAACACATTTAAATGTTTTTTAATCCAGTCCAGTGTGTTGGTCTTAAATTAGTGTTTTTAGATAAAGTTGCTGTTTTAAACAGTTCATCGTTACTTGTTCAACTATATTACACTGATTTCTTCTTTTGAATATATCTAAGGCTTTTTACTTGCCATCAAATCTCTTCTCTGTATTGGTGGGTTTTATAAACCTTTTAAAACTATCCGATAAGAAAGATTAGAAGATGAGAGTTAATGTCTTCCATACTTTGAATGTACTATAAACATCTATTGTATTGACATTATAATTGACATATCAAAGTATAAATTGTGTTATTTATGTTAATAAGGTAGAATTCTTAAAGAAAAAACAAAACAATGGGGGTGTACGGCAGTCTTTCCCATTTGGTGGTCCATGGCATCACTTTTTAAATGCACTCGTTTTTGCAATACCAGTATTTAAATAAGCTTTTCTGTAGTACAGCAGCGAAAGAGTATCATTATGTCAGCCATCGGTCAGCAAAAGTACAAACTAATTGCAACTTGTTAGTTCAAGTTCTGTCTACAGTGAATGTAGAAACTTCTAGACCTGTTTCAAATTCTTCCATACTCCTGTGTTCACAATGAATTCAGTAATCAATTATTCAATAAAAAAAAATAAAAAAAAAAACATTAATAATTGTTCAAAGTAGGAATATTGAAGAAGCTGAAGATTGCACTAGAAAATTTTTAACAGTAGATTTGGAATTACTGTGGAATGCTTCTAACTCTAGCAAAATCTTAATAAAGTGTTCTTACTAAATGTATTTGCAGCCTAATCACATTATAATAGTACTACGGTTAATGTGATTCTTAGAACAGTACTTGTCCTAATGTCAGTACTTCTGCTTTTGTTATATTTCAAGTACAGAAAAAAATTTAAAATCCATAAGTACAACAATGATTATGTTCAGTATGGATTTACTATAATCTTTACTATAACATCTTTTTGGCATAAGTAACCTTGGCTTCTAATGATGTTGCGAAAATCACTGCCAAAACAGGAATGGCTCTTACTTTCAGTAAGAGGAGATGAGGTGATTCTTCCTGCTTGTATAGCTGTCATGAAGCAAAACAATCCCCTTACTCAGCATGTCACCCCTTTTGTTTTGGATTGCATGGCGCAGTTTAGTTAAGGTCTCACAATAGGTCTCAGAATTTAATGTGTCACCACAAGGCAAAAAATCCACAAGCAACACCCCCCTGCCTATCCCAAAACACAGTATACATGACTTTTTGGGCTGAAATTGTTTGCTTGAACTTCACTTTCATGGGTGATGTTGAATGCCGCCATTCCAGGGATTGTTGTTTCAATTCTGGCAAAACATGAGCCACCCATGTTTCGTCGCCTGTGACAATTTGGCCCTCCGTGTTTAATAGATGTGCCATCTGCACATGTTTGTAAGGACCCAAAGATGTTTGTATCCAAGACGACACACCTCAGCTATTAAAAGGGCTATTAACTTGAATGGAATAGTTTTACATATCGAAACTTCTTTTCATGAAATATTTTATTTTGGAAATCATGCAAAGCCTGCAAACACTTAAAAGAGTCTTTAACAGAAGTAAATTCAAAAATATAAAATATTGGTGACATTTTGATTCTGTGTGTTGCGTCACACACCTAGCACGCCCTGAATATTTAAAGTATATAATCTGTCTTGTTATTTAACAAGAGACTGTTTATGTGCACATTATTATTGTTAAAGAATTCCTTCAAAAGATGATAGTTTATTTTATTTAAGTACAGTCAAACCCTGCTATAGTGAACTTCAAGGGACCAAAATTTCGGTTCACTATATCTGGGAGTTCATTATAACCCGTGTTCACTATAGCGGGGTTTGACTGTATATACTCAGTTTAAATAAAAACAAAAACGAATTGATAAAATTTGATATTATATCAATTACCTTATATGTAAATGAAGCCTTGCTTGATATGTGCTTGAAGCTATTCCACATTGCTTCAGACATTTCCAGTTTTAGACTATGTTGTGATATTTACCATATCCTGAGATTCCTTAAAATTTTGAAAGAGGGATTTTGTTAAAAGCAATCTTTATTACATTTAAGAAAGTCTATAAAATAGATGGATATTCCGAAAGATAAAAAGCTAGTCAAGATTACTAATGTAATTTATTATCGTATTTTTAAAAAGGAGCAGGCCGTTATAACCATTTCTAAGATTATTATCAACTATGCTGTTGAGTGAGGTGAGAGGAATTTAAATAATGTTTGATGACACAGTGAGTTCGTGGTTAATGGTAGGAATATTGACAATATGCCAAGATTCCCACAAGGTGAGAGAAATGATGTTCGAGGCCTGGTCTATTATGACTTTTTTCAAAATTAGGGGTGTGGTTGGTAGATTTGCTGTAAAGAAATAAGATAGATTTGAATTCATCTTGTTTTTGTAGTTTGTTTGGTGCTGTTTCATTCTTTTTAATGGAGTTGGGTTGCAAAGCCTTTATATTGTTTATTGCAATTATTACAGGGGATTGTGTATTTAACATTGGTGGAAGTGTGAGGGTCTTTCTTATTGTTAGTTTTACGGTAAGTTATGTTGTTATTTGCTATGTTGATTATTTGAATATTATTATTTAAGTACTTTTTTAAGATGTTATTGATGTATGAATGGAGTGATAGCATAATTGCTACTTTTTAGCTTATTATTGGTGTTATTGAGGTTATGCAGGTGATATTTTGCTTTGTTATAATTTCTTTTGATGAATTCGATGGGATAGTTGGAGCGGACGAATAATTGGTTGAAATATTCTATTTCCTTATTGAGGAGGTATTTGTTTGTGGTCAATTTGAAGGCCCTATGAAAATGTTTCAAAGTAATTCATTACTGAAGTGATATGTTGTGTTAAAATTTTATCAATGCTAACAAAACTAACTTGTTTAATTACAAAATTATATCACTCCGCTAAATCTCATTGAATGAATGTCTTACTTTTTTGTTCTAGAGCAATGCCATCTGCCCATGATTACAAAGAGAACCAGGAGCCAAGAGAAGATAGTAGAATTACTAATAATGGAAGGAAGCCCAAAGAAGCAGGCCCACCAGTTCCCGTGTTGAGATACTTAACTATAGAGGAATATAACTCCATTCCAAAGTACTACATATAATTTATGGATAACAAATATTTATTGAAAACAAAAACAATTTTTCTTTCTTAAAGTTTATTTCATTAATGTATAATTTATTTTTAGAGATTTCTTTGAATTTTAATTAACAACAAAAGGAATTCAGTATTAATATGTTACTGTATTTAAGTAAGCTTACTCAGTAGCATAGAAAACTAACATATTATTAACACAATGCCCCAGACATAGTGACTTTCATATTGATTTTAGGAACTTAAAAATATAGAATTTATAACACAATATAAAAATGTACTTCCCTAAAATAAATAAACAAATCTCTTTTAATATACTCATATGGCTAAGATGGTACCTGCCAAGTACTGGGTTCAGATCCTGATTTGTGTAGATACTTTCTCTTTCTTTCCATGATCTCCTCTTGATAAGATGTTTCTGATGCAGATTACGAAACGTAATCCCCATCACTCTTTAAGCTAGGGGTGCTTAACCTTATGAAGTCTGAGGGTCAATATTATCATAAAAGTTCTGATGGAGGGCTGCAGTTTCCCTTCCTCCAAATCCCCATATACAGTATATCTTACAATACTTATAATACTTTGATAATGTCATTTATTATAAAAATTATTAATAATAAATGTAATTTACAGAAACTTCAAATTGTCAAATAACAATATGACACTGTTTAATGAGAAACTTGGCGCTGCTTAAGTTTTGCTACCTTCTCAATGCAAGGTTCAGTGTTCGAAATTGCAATGCCCATGCTTGCTTCCAAATGTTTGTCAGTAAGTCAGGATCATCCTTTGGATTTCAATTATTTTGTCATTGAAAATAACTGTTCACAAATGTAGGTGTTCCAAATGTAGTTGTCATTTTCATTGCATGGTCACTAAGATTGTCCATTTCTTTAGGTAAGTAGAGCCTGTAGAAATCAAGGAGTGCCACATCACTGACTTTTGCTTTTTCCTATCTGTTGACTGCAATGTAAAGGCTCAAATATAATTTTAAGTTTGATACTATCGAGCCCAGCAAATATACCAGCGAGCCAAGGGTTGTTCACCCCTGCACAAGCCATTAGACTTGCAAAGTGATATGTGACAGATCAAACATACAAGCAGAATTCTTTACTTTTCATATATTTTAGTTGATCATTTATCCTGTTGACTAACATTTTCTGTTATTGGATCATCATAGGATAAAGTTGGCCATCACTATTTGTTAAGCTCATTGATCTAAGGCAAACGAAAAATGCACATATTTCAATTTGAACTTCCTGCTTCTACGGAATTTGCATTACTTATTCTACACTGCAACGAGTTCACAATTTTTGTGTAATTTGAGATGTAACACTAAGGCCATTTCTAAAGCATGATTCCAAGTGTTCATCTTTTAAAGTAGTTGGGTATTTTGATTTTATAATGTTCATTTGTTGTGAAAATACTTATTTGCACAAATATGTCAAACCAGAACAGGCATGTAAATTTCCAGCACATTTTCTCAAATATTAATATTTATCTTCTAATAAATATTTCCAAAATTTGTCTTTGGAATCCCTTATTTTGAAATGTCATTTTGTAATTTGATGATTTCTGCTTCAAGTGTAAGAGTATCCATATCAAAAATAATTGAAAGGTTTTTTGCAATTATTGCAATTGATATCAAATGGAAAACTGACAAATAAAACTACACTATCAAGTTTTTTTAATATCTTGGAAGCAGTTGTCAAATTCTGCAATGACATTCCTAATTCTGTGATATATTCTGTTGAAATTAGTTGAAGCAGAACTATTTAATTGTGCCCTCATGTTTAGAAAATCAGACAAATTTTTATTTTGAAGCTTTGATTCAAGCAGATTTAGTTTCTCTTTGAAAGTGTTTACAGAACTAATTGTAAGAAGAACAATTTATCCGAACCCTGTAGTTCTAAAGTCAACTGATTTAGTTTAACTATTTTATAATTTAAAAATGCTAAATCTAATAGCCCAACATTATCTTTCACTGTTTTGTAATCATCACCTCTCTTGGCAAGAAATTGCTTAATTTCACCAATTAAATCCCTAAATCACTGGAGAAGACTTAACCATCAGTCTGTATAAGCAGTTCAGAATGTCCATCATTATCACTTTCTTTCACTTGTAATTTACGACACCTTTGGAGACTTTTTGCCCGAATCCAATTAAAAATCTTGAAAGCTAAATACATAAATTCTCGATATTTAAAATTTTAGCACAAAATCAAAGATAGCTACAGTTGTCTTTATGAGAATGCCATATTGCTAAAAATAAGAAATCCAACATTTTAGCAATTTAAAATATTGAACATTGTATTAAGTAACAAAATATTGATCATTTAATAATGCAATAATTATAGTATAATACAATGATATCGCAAAAACAAAAGTAATCAGGAAAATCTTCGTCATTCCTACATAGTGTAATAAAACCATTGTGACAACCTATCAAAGCTGGTGCTTCGTCCGTGGTAATTGAAACAAGTTTATAGAGGCAAGTGAACTATCTTAATGAGGTTTTAAAAACTGCTAAATATACAATGGGTATTTTTTAAGTAAGGTCATTATTTTTTTTTCATCATCATTAATATCTTGTTGATTTCTTTATTTTTTTTAAATTTTAATATATTTTTGCAAATATTTTTTTAGGAAATAAAATTAACGTGTGTATAACTGTAATGATAAAATAATAAGGCCAACAACACTGGATTAAAATTCATGATATATTAAAAACATTAAGATACATGCTAACCCAGTGTGTTGGCCTTATTATTTTATCATTAAATATTTTATTTTTACAGATGTTATAAAAAGAAATATATTGTTATAAAAATTAAGTTTTGGCAATAAATTAATATATTTTCCCTATAATTTTTTTTTATTAATGTTAATAAAAATTCTAATTTAAATTAATAGTTTGGGTAATATGATTTTTTTTTTTTTTAAATTTGAAAGATTGCTAAAATAAATTTCATCTATTTTTATAGATACATCAAAGGGCGAGTCACTTACGATGCAATGAATTCAGCAGTTGATGACTTTAATAAAACGATTCTTGCAAAATATAAATTGTTATCAAAGCCCAGAGCAAATCTTGGACATCAAGATATGAAACGATATAAAGAATTCAAAAGTCAAGAAAACAAGGATACTTTGGGTAAAGAAACACTAACTAATAGTCTGAATTATTTTATTTATCAGAATGCTTTAAAAAAATATTTAATGCTTTTGTAAGTAATGTCTTGTTTTTTATTTTATTTTTTTATATTGTGATTTTTTTAATATATACAGTTACGTGTAATGCTTCCTTTTTTTTTTTTTTTTTTTTTTAACATCTGAATCTGATCTACCTGTTAGATATATATATATATTTTTTAATGAGTCAAACCAAGAGATATTTTAATTTAAATGATGAAATTAGATGTCATATAACAGTTGCTTTGATTAAGAAAAAATCAACATTCAAAATCAGAGGTAATGAGGATTGTTATGCATCACTGTCCAATGCTAATTTCCTTTAAAAAATATACAGTGAATTCTTTGGAAAGGGTGATTTGCATTAATTCATTTTTACTCTGGCCTTTAGATAATTTTTGGCTGAAACAAGCTTATGCTTTAAAAAGCTGATTTACTGATAATAAAAAGATATTAAAATTATACTAGTCGGCTACCCGTCGCTTCGCTCCGGAAGCCTCGCTTATGTAACGGAAAACAATTTTTTATTTATTAGAAAACACACAGACAAATTACATCAAGGAAACTAGAACTAAAATTTTTTCATTTTTTTAAAATTTAATTTTTGATATCTATATTCTCTCAATCTACGACTGCTTTTAGAACCAGCATGTAAATCATATATATATATATATATATATATATACAGTGGAACTTGGATAATTCGAACGTCTTTAATTTGAAATCGTGGTTAATTCCAAGATTTCTCTTGGTCCCTTGAATTTCTTATTAAATCAATGTTAAAAAATCGTGGATAATTCGAAGTTCAACTTCCTTAATTCGAAGTTTTTTATAAAAAATTTCGAACCATAACGACATTTCGGCGTTTCATTGTTAAGAAATTCGACACGTGACAACTGAAATCCCTTCCCGCCACCGTTCGACACGTGACGCCATTCGACACTTGACACTTCAGACGCTTTTCGAGCTTCCTGCTGTCAGTGTCACCATGTCTTTCAGTAAACCACGCGGGTACAAGAATTTAACGTTCGCTGAAAAGGTCGCCGTCATTCCCGAGGTGGAAAAGGGTGTGAAGAAGAAATGCCAAATCGCCAACGAGTACGGGATAGGGCCGAATTTCGGCGGTACATTGCAGGACAAACCAACGTAAGTGAAGCTGTTTTCCGTTCACTAAACATGTTTGATGATTTTGCTAACCTTAAGCGACTGAATTCTACAAAACAATCAGACATTGCACAATTTTTTGAAAAACTATAATTTTCTATATTGAATGTAATACGTACTGTAGCTTACGTAATATAAATCTTATTTTGTTTACATACATATAGTAAATATGTCTTTCATACCATGATCTTTCTGAATAAATATTTACTTATTGACAGAATAATCTTGTCAAGCATTCAGTG
>JAFIDM010012231.1:126704836-126719854 GCA_023159025.1 Thereuonema tuberculata | reverse complement strand
TGTTATTAGGACTGGCAGATGTGAAATGTATGAACGAAAATTTATTGTAGGAAGGCATACGTTCTATCCATTAAATTGTTCCTATTTGGTCATAACAAATCAAATTATCAATGTTATGGTGGGTGGTTTCCTGACACATCCCATACACATTAAGTTTGAATGGTTATGCTGATCTTGTTAGCAGTTTTTTAAACACTAGTTAGTTTTCATCAGAATTTTGAGCAGAAAGACAGAACTTGAATCAATCAGCAATCGAATTAAGTATCTGATTGTTTTTATTCTGAAGGAAATGAAAATTAAACAGCTAGAGAGAATGCCTAATTGATAGAAGAAACATTGAAATGCAATTTTTTTCTAGGATAGGCCAATTCAAAACTAAACTGTTCAGATTTTCAAATAAAGAGGATTGGGTTTTACTTATGAATATAATAACTGATAAATAAAGCCTGTTAAACAAAATACTGAAGTATACAGAAGATTAAATATATAGTTCATTAAACTGTCTGGTGTGCTTTTAATAGCAATAGTCGAAAGTTGTCCATAATAAATTATAACAGTGTTAATTTCACATTAAATTAATCCTTTTAGATTCATTAGGTTTAGAAAGCATACATTATTGATATAGTTAATATTGCTAGGAAAGTACAATGAGAGAACTTTGTCTTGTTTTTTTTTTTCAAATCTATTTATTAAGATTTCGAACATTATCACTTATAATTGAACTTGTATGGAATTTATTTTACTACTACTATAATACTACTCAGTTCATTACATTTTTTAATTTTTCTTTCCTTTGATATTTTCCAGGCTTTGAAAGCCAGAATATTAGAAACAAAATTAAGGGCAAATTATGTTATGCTACACTTACCAACTCTTATTCCTAAACCAAGAAACACCAATGCAGTATCATTATATGCAGGCACACCAATGAAGTAAGTAAAGAGATTTAATTTGATGAATGATTTTCCTTTATAGTTTTCCATTCTCATAACCACTGTGCTCAGGAAATTCAAGAATTGCTGTAATATGAAGCCAGAGATTAAAATAGCTCAGATGGATAGCTTTCTGTGTCAGTTTAGAAGTTTTAGAGCATTGTACTTCTACAAATCAGGTCAAACAGTAGTTTAACCAAAACTTTTACTGTGAAATGAATTAACAGTTAATAGTTTGTTAGTTCATTGTAATAATTAGAATTGTTTTGCTCTGAAGTGGAGTGAACTGTTTGCCAACATTCAGTAATGCTTCCTTGCTAATTAAAAAAAAAAATGATTGTAGGAAGCTTGTTCTAAAGATTTTGGCTAAATAGTAAGAACAAAATTTTCATGTTCTGGCAAATCAGTGAGTTATCATGTGTATAATCAATGTGTTTTTCCACAGGCAATATGGACTTTTATACTTGGCCCTGATTGGCATACTTAAGCATGGCCTATAAATATTTTATGAACATTGAAGGATGCATATACTGCACTAACTCAAGCAAGAATGAAGACGGAATTCTTAAAATCTGCATTTCATTGAAATCTGTAATCATTTTTTCATTATAATGGCTGAAAATTATAAAGTTGTTTTTTGAGTCAAATCGTTATTGCATTACTATCTCTACATTTTGTAAATGTCATTAGTAACAGGCTTATGTGAATAGCATTAAATTTATGAAGAAGATGGAAGAAAAGTAAATGATGATCATTATTCAAACACATAAACGCTTTTATTACCTCAACATGGTATGTTCTCTGAGAATGCAGCCAAAGAAATCAGGAAAAGACAAAGTTGCTAAAAATATTTAACGTGTGCTTATTAGATTAAAAAACACTAATTTAAGGCCAACACACTGAACTAAATTAAAAAAACATTTATACATGTTCAAAAATCACATAAAGTATGACCAGTTTCGCCACTGGACAAGGCTTTGGAAAGTGGCATACAATTTAAAATGACATGGATTATAAGTAGATGTGCAACTAATGAGAAGGAAGGCGACATGTTGGTCTCTCTTCCGGTAGCAATGGAATTGACTGAAAAGCCCTCGATATCTACAGCACGACTTCTGGTTTTCTTTTCACCTAGAGGAGTTTTCTGTCACTTCCCTTGCTACAGGAAGATGGGCCAACACATCACCTCCCTTCTCATTAGTCACACATCTCCTTATAATCCCTGTCATTTTAGATTCTGTGCCACTTGTCAAAGCCTCGTCCAGAGGCAAAACCGGTGATATCTTTATGAACACATATAAATGTTTTTTTAATTTAGTCCAGTGTATTGGCCTTAAATTAGTGTTTTTAGATAAAGTTTCTGTTTTAAACAATTCATTGTTTACTTGTTCAACTATAGTACACCGATTTCTTCTTTTGAATATATCTAAGGCCATCAAATCTCTTCTCAGTATTGGTGGGTTTTATAAACCTTTTAAAACTATCCAATAAGAAAGATTAGAAGATGAGAGTTAATGTCTTCCACACTTTGAATATACTATAAACATCTATTGTGTTGACATTATAATTGACAAATCAAGTATAAATTGTGTTATTTATGTTAATAAGGTAGAATTTTTAAAGAAAAAACAAAACAATGGGGGTGTACGGCAGTGTTTCCCATTTGGTGGTCCATGGCATCACTTTTTTTAAATGCACTCATTTTTGCAATACCAGTATTTATAATAAGCTTTTCTGTAGTATAGCAGCGAAAGAGTATCATTATGTCAGTCATCGGTCAGCAAAAGTACGAACTAACTGCAATATTTTGAAGGGGCATATTCGTAATGATATATTTAAAGAAGACTCCAAAAGATATTAATGAAACAGTACATCTATATCTTCAAAAATGTTTTTTCTGTTTCCATAGAATGTAGCTATCAAATGATCGACTGTCAGTTTTAGCTGTTACTAGCCAGAACTTTCATCTAATGACTATCAAATAATCTGCATCCCAGATAAAGGGTCTTAATCTTCTAAATTGGTCATTCAGTTCACCAAAAACAATTAACATTCTTATTTAAACTGTTTTAACGTGCAGGTAAAAGCTAATTATACAAAGAGACCGTAATGCATCTTTTACACATATATTAACAATTAAAATTAAAAGAATGCGATGTTTCAAAGTTCAGTTTTCAAACTTTTTCATCTGTCAAATAGCAAAAATGAATTTTAAAATGTTGGAGACGGAGCCGTCCTCCAAATGAGCACTCCGTTTAGGCCCCTCCTATTAGTAAGGAAGATTCCATTATAGGGAAGGAGGAGTCCGTTTTTCATAACAAAATTTATAATCAAGAATGGGTTGTGAGAAGATTAATTTCATTATAATGCATACTGCAGGATGTTGGTACATCATTATTGTTGTACTATTTTTTGTCTTTTATAACCAGGATTCATAAAACTTTTGGAGATAATCATCCTTCATGATGGAAAATATAATAGGTTTTTTGAGGATGAGATTATGGCCAGTAAATTTACAGTGTACTGCGGTGGCATATTGAAGGTTTCCTTTCGAACTGCTCTTTCGTGTTCGGACAATCGAATTTTTAGGGTCTTTTTAATTCTCCAATGTACAGGCATGACTCATCCATCAAATTAAGACAATTAATACCATAATTTGCTTCATTTGTATACATTAATTTTGTAGAAATTTCATTTCCTTATTGTTAACCTTGTTGTTTGTTGTTGCTGAAAAAGTTTTTGAGGGTATTTTTAAGTCTACTGGTTAGTCTAATACCATGCGGTGCAAGAACGGTTTGGATTTTTTCAATGCAAAGATTCTTGGAAAGGAATTGATACCTATTTATAGAACTATTTTTATCTTGGTTGTTGGAAATCCCTCTGTTTGGCTATTGTTGTTTTTTAGTCTCTTAAATGTTTGATTAATGATAGTATCAATGAAGGCAGGGGGGGAAATCATTGCTTGTGAAGATATTTATGATTTCGTATTAATTCCTTATTAAGAGTAGATCTATTAGAACATATAGAAAAGGCCCTGCATATGGCCATCGCTATGGCGTTCCTCTTGAAAGGCACAAGAGTTGCATCCTTATAATTGATTGTATTCAGCGCATTGGTTGGTTTTCTGTGCATATCAGTACTGAAGTGATTCTCCTTTCTATATATCATGACATCCAGGAAGGGGAGAGCTTGGTTGATTTCTTCCTCCATGGTGAAGCGGATATCATCATGTACACTTGAATTATCTAGAAAATGTTGAGTGATCCTTATGCTTGAGCAAAAATGTATCATCAACATACCGGCACATAAAGAACATATTGTCCATGACAACTCTTCAACAGAATGCCTAGAGTTCAATGTGTTTCATGACAAGTTCTGCTAAAACTGCTGAGGATGGCAACTCATAAAGAATCCCGATTCTTGTTTGTAAATTTTAAGAAAAACGGACTCCTTCTTCCCTATAATGGAATCTTCCTCCCTAATGGGAGAGTCCTAAACGGAGTGCTCATTTGGAGGACGGCTCCGTCTCCAACATTTTTAAATTCATTTTTGTTATTTGACAGTGAAACATCGCATTGTTTTAATTTTAATTGTTATATATGTATAAAAGGTGCATTATTGTCTCTATGTTTAATTAACATTCTTCTTTATCATCAAGAAAAAATGTTTTTTCCCTCCATATCTCTTATAACTATAGATCTTCAGATCTGATTTTGATCCTTTCTGAATAAAAGTTAATAAAACCATTACAAGAGTTCTCCAAATGAAAGAATGATCATGGGGGCAAGAAGAACCTGTTCCAGTATTTCGGAAACATTCAAGATCCTTGGCTTTTCTTGTGCAACAGTATCACAGGTGTTCAGAGAATGGCAGTTGGGCTGAAAAACGTTAAGCAATGAGCACAACTTTGGACGGAAAGGCTTGTGGTTGAAAGAGATAACAGGTGACTGGAATGAATCGTCTGTGGCAACAGAAGGACAACAATAAAGCAAATTGAGTACAATGCAGGTACACCAAAATGCATATCGGAATGTGCAACGCGATGGACTTTGTCACTGATTGGTTTTACAGCAGGAGACCAGCAAGGGTGCCTTTTCTATCACAGAAAAACAGGAAAATCGCACCTGCTGTTGGCCCAGGAGCATTGCAATTGGACACTTGATCAGTGGAAAAAGGTCGCTTCATCCGACGGTGCTCGGTTCCTTCTCCACCATGCTGATGGCAGGATCAGAATATGGCATGGGTAGCACGAATCCATGGACCCATCTTGCCAAGTGACATCCCTACAAGTGGTGGTAGTGGAGTAATGATCTAGGAAATGTTCTCCTGGAACATACTTAGTCCCCTAATACCCCCTGGAAGCATCTCTTAAAGCCTCAAGCTACCTCAACACTGTTACCGACCAGATACACCCGTTGATGGCTAGTGTTCCCGGATGCAGATGGCCACTTTCAATAGGACAATGCACCCTGTCACTGTGCTTGATTAGTTCAGTGAACACGACTCTGATTTCCACTTGCTTCATTAGCCGAGTTAGTCACCTGATCTCAACCCCCGCCATTGAGCATTTGTGGGACGAGGTAGAAAAATCCATTCGAAGCCTAAAAATGACACCACCCAGTGTGAACCAATTAATGGCTGCTGCTCTGTCAGCATGGGCCAGTATTCTTTGGAATGGTTCCAACCCCTTGTAGAATCTATGCATAGAAGAATTACGGCTGTGATCAAAGCAAGAAAAGAACCGACTCATTATATGGTGTCTCTAATAAAGTGGGCCACTCAGAGTATTTGTGTGGAAAATAGAGAAAGAAAAATTAGTGAAGCATTGTTATATCTTTCTTCAGCTGATAGTTCTCTTAATTTGTTTAATCATATTTTTCTTAATCTTTTAGTTTTCTTATTACTAAGCAAACAGCCTTGATGAGATCAGTTCAGTCTTAGTTCAGTTTTGAGTTATTCCAACAATGAAATGTTACTTCTAAATCATAGTAATCTGTACAAAAACTTTTATCTGTATTAGAAAATATATAATATTCTATAATTTTTTAAATGAATTAGGTTATACGAAATTTTATATGGTCACAGAAGTATCGAGATTAAAGGTGAAGGTTTTAAAGTCAGAAATCCGTCGGCAGTTAAGAGTCTTTCCTTTTCTCACCTTCCTTTTATATTTTTTCTTCTTCAGTGCTTTCATGTAAGAGTGATGAATAAAAACAATTATTCAAATAGAGATCCTGCAGAAGAATGCCATATAAACTTTCAGTTTTCATTTTAAGCCGTTCTGGTTTACTTTTTCAATGTAATTCTTTCAGCTGAATTTAGTTTTTACATTCTATTGAATTGGCTTGATCATGCAACATAGTCTGTAAGTTCTGTTTCATGTGCAGCCGCTTCTTTTGAGATTTCACCATAGAACAGGATTAGTGGATTTTTGATCAGGATTTTAACTATATAATCATAATCTTGGACTACATGAAGATTTCCATCTAGCAAATGTATACCTAAGAATTTGGAATGGGAGGGTTGTAATGATCTTAGTAGTTCAAGCAAAAAATATATATGTAATGAAAGTTGTATCTTTTCCATGTGGAGGGAGGTGGGAAGCAGTTTATAAACAAAATGATGATTTTCCAACCAAAAAAAAAAAAAAAAAATGTCCCAAATGCCACATTTCTTCCATTTCTGGATGCCAATTGGAAATAAACAATGGAAAAAATAATAATAGCATTAAATTAATTTAAATTATTTTAAAGGAATATCTAAAAACAACAAATATTTTTTTATCTAACTGAAGCAAAAATCACTTTCTGTAACGATCATCTTTAGAAATATATTTTTCATATATTTAAAAAGTTTCTGTTTCAATTTATTCTCTAGTTTTTTTTTTCTCATTGTACCATGGATTGTTGTTTCGATTCCAGCGAAACATGAACCACCCATGTTTCATCACCTGTGACAATTTGGCCCTCCATGTTAAATAGATGTGCCATCTGCAACAAATAGATGTTTGTAAGGATCCCAAGATGTTTGTATCCGAGATGACACACCTCAGCTATTAAAAGGGCTTTTAACTTGAATGGAATAGTTTAAATATCGAAACTTCTTTTCATGAAATATTTTATTTTAGAAATCATGCAAAGCCTGCAAACACTTAGAGAGTCTTTAACATAAATAAATTCAAAAATATAAAATATTGGTGACATTTCGATTTGTGTGTTGTGTCACACACCTAGCACGCCCTGAATATTTAAAGTATATAATCTGTCTTGTTATTTAACAAGAGATAGTGTATGTGCACACATTATTATTGTTTAAAGAATTCCTTCAAAAAGATAGTAGTTTATTTTATTTAAGTATATATACTCAGTTTTAATAAAAACAAAAATGAATTGATAAAATTTAATATTAGATCAATTTACCTTATCCTATATGAAGCCTTGCCTGATATGTGCTTGAAGCTATTCCACATTGCTTCAGACATTTCCAGTTTAGACTATGTTGGGATATTTACCATATCCTGAGATTCCTTAAAATTTTGAAAGATGGATTTTGTTAAAAACAATCTTTATTACATTTAAGAAAATCTATAAAATAGTTGGATATTCCAAAAGATAAAAAGCTAGTCAAGATTACTAATGTAATTTATTGTCGTATTTTTAAAAAGGAGCAGGCCGTTATAACAATTTCTAAGATTATTATCAACTGTGCTGTTAAGTGAGGTGAGAGGAGTTTAAATAATGTTTGATGACACAGTTAGAGAGTATTGACAATATGGCAAGATTGCCGCAAGGTGAGGGAGATGATGTTCGAGGCCTGGTCTATTATGAGTTTTTTCAAAATTAGGGGTGCGGTCGGTAGATTTGCTATGAAGAAATAATCTAGATTTGAATTCATCCTTGTTTTGTAGTTTGTTTGGTGCTGTTTCATTCTTTTTAATAGGGTTTGGGTGGCAAAGCCTGTGTATTGCTTATTGCAATTATTACAGGGGATTGTATATATAACATTGGTGGAAGTGTGAGGGTCATTCTTATTGTTGGCTTTTCGGTAAGTTGTGTTGTTGTTTGCTATGTTGATTATTTGAATATTATTCATTTAAGTACTTTTTTAAGATGTTATTGATGCCATGTATGAATGGAATGATAGCATATTTGTTACTTTTTAGCTTATTACTGATGTTATTGGGGTTATGCGTGTGATATTTTGCTTTGTTATAATTTCTTTTAATGAATTCGATGGGATAGTTGGAGCGGATGAATAATTGGTTGAAATATTCTATTTCCTTATTGAGGAGGTATTTGCTTGTGGTCAATTTGAAGGCCCTATGAAAATGTTTCAAAGTAATTCATTACTGAAGTGATTAGTTGTGTTAAGAGTTTATCAATACTAGCAAAATTAACTTGTTTAATTACAAAATTATATCACTTTGCTCAATCTCATCGAATGTCTTACTTTTTTGTTCTAGAACATTGCCATCTGCCCTTGAATACAAAGAGAACCAGGAGCCAAGAGAAGAGAAGATAGTGACTAACAAAGGAAGGAAGCCCAAAGAAGCAGGGCCACCAGTTCCCGTTTTGAGAGACTTAACTATAGAGGAATATAACTCCATTCCAAAGTACAACATATAATTTATGGATAACAAATATTTATAGAAAACAAAAACAATTTTCTTTCTTAAAGTTTATTTCATTAATGTATGATTTTTTTTAGAGATTTCTTTGATTTTGATTTCTTTGAATTTTAATTAACAACAAAAGGAATTCAGTATTAATATGTTACTGTATTTAAGCAAGCTTACTCAGTAGCATAGAAAACTAACATATTATTAACACAATATCCCAGACATAGTGACTTTCATATTGATTTTAGGAACTTAAAAATATAGAATTTATAACCCATTATAAAAATATACTTCCCTAAAATAAACAAAGAAATCTCTTTTAATACAGTCATATGGCTAAGATGGTACCTGCCAAGTACTGATGTGCCTGAAACCTGGGTTTAGATCCTGATTTGTGTAGATACTTTCTCTTTCTTTCCATGATCTCCTCTTGATAAGATGTTTCTGGTGCAGCGTGTAATCCCCATCACTCTTTAAGCTCAACCTTATGAAGTCTGAGGGTCAATATTATCATAAAAGTTCTGATGAAGGACTGCAGTTTCCCTTCCTCCAACCCCCCCCCATATACAGTATATCTTATAATACTTATAAATGTAATTTACAGAAACTTCAAATTGTCAAATAACAATATGACACTGTTTAATGAGAAACTTGGCACTGCTTAAGTTTTGTTACCTTCTCAATGCCAGGTTCAGTGTTCGAAATTGCAATTCCAGTTCTTGCTTCCAAATGTTTGTCATTAAGTCGAGATCATCGTTTGGATTTCAATTATTTTGTCATTGAAAATAACTGTTCACAAATATAGTTGTCATTTTCATTGCAAGATCACTAAGATGATCCATTTCTTTAGATAAGTAGAGCCTGTAGTAATCAAGGAGTCCTACATCAACAAATTTTGCTTTTTCATATCTGTTGACAGCAATGTAAAGGCTCAAATATAATTTTAAATTTGACACTGTCGAGCCCAGCAAATATACCAGCGAGCCATGGGTTGTGCACCTCTGCCCAAGCCATTAGACTTGCAAAGTGATATGTGATAGATCAAACATACAAGCAGAATTCTCTACTTTTCATATATTTTATTTGAGCATTTATCCTGTTGACTAACATTTTCTGTTATTGGATCATCATAGGATAAAGTTGGCCATCACTATTTGTTAAGCTCATTCATCTAAGGCAGAAGAAAAATCACATATTTCAATTTGAACTTCCTGCTTCTACAGAATTTGCATTACTTATTCTACATTGCAACGAGTCTACAATTTTTGTGTAATTTGAGATGTAACACTCAGACCATTTCTAAAGCATGATTCCAAGTGTTCATCTTTTAAAGTACAGTAAAACCTCGTTAAGTCGTCACTCAAGGGACCAAACATTTTTGACGACTTAAGCGAAGTGGGCATTTTTGGAAAAAAAAACAAAAAAAACAAAACACTGAACTACAATATTTTTATGAATAGCTGTAGGATTCGGTGAGAAAAACAAGATTTTCAGAAATCAATACATGCAAATGAATGAGTGGAAAATAAAATTAAAAAAAAAACCACTTTATATTTACCACATTTTATTTTCTTTTACTGGCTTAAAAATAATCCAACAGTTTTTGATTGATGAAGGTGCTGATTACTGGAAATAAATAATTGTGGGCGGTAAAGTTATCGACAATTATGGCAACATTTCTTTTCTGACGCGAAAACTGAGAATCCAGTTTACGAATCTGTCATTCCCAAATCGTTGTAGTCATCCGGCATTTGAATTTGCTTCATATTCAACTGGCAGGGATCTACCGTTTTTAAAGCAGCTTGGCTTTTTGCTTTTGCCTATCACAAGTGGTTTAAGTTTTTCATTTCCACTCATATTAGCAACAAGCAGAAGTATCAGGCGTTGTTTGCTTGCTTTTCCAGAAGTGCACTATCACCCTTAAATGACAGAGTTTTATCAGGCAAAAGACGGTAAAATAAGCCTGTTTCATCCAGATTAAAAATATTTGATGCATCAAACCTAGATAAAATGTCCTTGAGAACACTGTTCTTCCAGTCTATTATAGCATCACCATTAACAGCTGCAGCTTCTCCGCAAATCGTTTTAAAAGAAAGGCAATGTCTATCCTTGAAACGTTCCAGCCAACCATTGCTGCCGCCGAAATCTTCCATGTTCAACTCCTTAGCAATTTCAATGGCTTTTTCTTTGATAATCACGGCAGAAATCGGCACATTTTGCGATCTGGCATGTTTTAGCCATCGAACTAAAACCTCCTCGATCTCGTCAAACTTCGATTTCCTCATTCTCTTTCTTTTGTCTTTGCAGTCAGCTTCTTCAATTACTTGTTTCGATGAAAGAATATCGTTTAATGTAGTCCTGGGAATATGATGTTCTTTGGCAAAAGCTGTTTTCGAAACATTTGATTTTTCAAAAAGTGCAATTAAGTCTTTTTTTTCTTTAAAAGATAACGAGGTAAGTTTTCGTTTCCCTGACATGTTACAAATATAATCAAACCATGAAATTGCAAAATAAAAAATAGCCCTTATAGCGGAGCTTTTTCGCTATGAAATGAAATCACACTCAGTAGCGGTCAAGAAAAACGTTTTACACTTGACAAGAGTCGCAGCGAGAAGTGTGTAATTTCCCAAGTGAATTTCCCACGTGAAAATCCCCGTAAAGGCTAGGCTTTCTTGGAGTGAAGGGGCGGGGCTGAAAAGATAGCAGGCAAAATTGAGAATAAAGATGCTTTTCGCCATTTTTGAGAGTGACGAGTTATCCGGAGTAGAATTAAATTTGGTGACGAGTAAAAGAGTGTTATTTTACATTATTGTCCATGAGACTTTGTCGGGACCAAAGGAAAACGACGACTTAAACGGAATGACGACTTATCCGGGTGACGACTTAACGAGGTTTTACTGTAGTTCGATATTCTTATTTTATAATGCTCATTTGTGAAAATGCTTATTTGCACAAATATGTCAAACCAAAACAGGCGTGTAAATTTCCAGCACATTTTCTCAAATATTAATATTTATCTTCTAATAAATATTTCCAAAATTTGTCTTTGAATTTTGAATGCCATTTTGTAATGTGATGATTTCTGCTTCCAAGTGTAAGAGTATCCATATCAAAAATAATTGAAAGGTTTTTTGCAAATATTGCAAATTGTATTAAATGGAAAACTCACAAATAAAACCACACTATCAAGGTTTTTAATATCTTGGAAGCAGTTGTCAAATTCTGCAATGACATTCCTAATTCTGTGAAATATTCTGTTGAAATTAGTTGAAACAGAACTATTTAATTGTGCCATCATGTTTGGAAAAATCAGACAAATTTTTATTTTGAAGCTTTGATACAAGCAGATTTAGTTTCTCTTTGAAAGTGTTTACAGAACTAATTGTAAGAAGAATAGTTTATCCGAATCTTCTAGTTCTAAATTCAACTGATTTAGTTGAACTGTTTTATAATTTAAAAACGCTAAATCTAATAGCCAAACATTATCTTTCAACTGTTTTGAACCTCTTTTGGCAAGAAATTGCTTAATTTCATCAATTAAATCCCTGAATCACTGGAGAAGACTTAACCATCAGTCTGTATAAGTAGTTCAGAATGTCCATCATTATCACTTTCTTTCACTTGTAATTTACGACACCTTTGGAGACTTTTTGCCCGAATGCAATTAAAAATCTTGAAAGCTAAATATGTAAATTCTTCATATTTAAAATTTTAGCACAAAATCAAAGGCAGCTACAGTTGTGTCTTTATGAGAATGCCGTATTGCTAAAAATAAGAAATCCAATATTTTAGCAATTTAAAATATTGAACATTATATTAAGTAATAAAATATTGATCACCTAATAATGCAATAATTGTAGTATAATACAATGATACTGCAAAAACAAAAATAATCATGAAAATCATGTCATTTCTACATAGTGAAATATAAAACCATTGTGACAACCTATAAAAGCTGGTGCTTCATCCGTGGTAATTGAAACAAGTTTATAGGGGCAAGTGAACTATCTTAATGAGGTTTTTAACATAACATAACATAAAATGGGAGGTACTATAAAGTCCCTAACACTGCGGCCTCAAAAGGCCTATTGTGTATCCCAATGTCCTTAATTTTGCATAAGTCCTAGGATTTTACCAATCTGTAGTGTTTTATGCAGGGGTATATTCACATAGTTTGAGGGATTGGGAAAGCCCATACCTATCAACTTGTGTCTAGTGCTCGCAAGCGCTTCACACTCACATAGTATGTGTGCTGCTGTTTCATCAGCTTTTCCACATCGTCTGCAAGTAGGATTTGAAACTATTTTTATATTAAAAAGGTGTTTCATTAAGTGACCTGTAAAGAGTCCTGTCAAGATTCTAGTCTGGTTCTTATCTAGGCTAATAAGTTCCCTGGCTCTTTTCCTTAAAGGCTCTTTAATAAAGAGCTTTGAGTGTTTCTGCCCTGGAAGATTACTCCAATAGGTCTTTTGCTGTTTCGTTGCCCAGTCCCGAATTGCAGTTTTAGTGGTTTCAATGGAGATCCCACATACTGGTTCAGGTCCAATGAACGATGGTTCAGCTCCTTTTTTTGCTAGCTTGTCTGCTAGCTCATTACCTTCAATCCCTTTGTGTCCTGGCACCCATATTAGATTTACCCAATTATGTTCAGCAAGACTATTAAGGGTTTGTTTGCATTCCCATACTAATTTAGAATTGGTGTTGGGAGAATTCAGGGCTTTAAGAGCTGCCTGACTATCTGTAAATATATAGATATTTCTATTTCTATATTTACGTTTTATATTTTCATAGGCACATTGTAAAATGGCATATGTTTCCGCTTGGAATACTGTTGAGTAGATCCCTAGGCTTAGGCTTATGTCCATCCTTGGTTTCATTCCTCGGATTCCAGCTCCAGTTTTCCCATTATGTTTAGATTCATCTGCATACCAGATTGTTTCATTGACATTAGTGGGTTTTTTGTCATTATTCCATTCATCTTGGCAAGGAATGATAATGCGATAAAGTTTTGTAAAAGATATTCTAGGTATCATTTTATCAGAATTCATTTGTAAGAATGGTTCTTTAGAAATGTCCCTGGTTAGGACTGCATGTCCCACATTACAATAATGTGGTTTCCACAGATTATTAATTTTAAGTCTATGTATGGTCGCTCTTGCCTCTGCTTCAAGTGCCAAGTGAAGAGGAGGTAGATCAAGAAGGATCTCCATACTGGCAGTAGGGGTTGTTCTCATAGCCCCAGTAATGCCCATACATGCTAGTCTTTGTAAGGTGTTCAGTTTGTTCCTGGTTGTAATCAGTTTACCTTTAGTCCACCAAACTATGGCTGCATATAATATAATGGGTTTAATAACCATTGTGTAAATCCAATAGATTACACTAGGTTTTAATCCCCATGTTTTTCCAATAGCATTTCTACATGACCAGAAGGCCATGTATGCTTTATTGATAGTTTTATTTATGTGGGAATTCCAGTTTAGTTTTGAATCTAGGGTAATGCCAAGATATTTAACTTCCTTGGATAGTTTAATGTTCTTGTTATATAGGATAGGTTCTGTAAGACCTACCAACTTCCTTTTCTTTGTGAAAGGGACAAGAACCGTTTTATTGGGATTTACTGATAATTTAATATTATCACACCAATTTTCTATAGTACTTAGTGCATTTTGCATAAGACCTGAAATCACGTTAGGAAATTTACCCCTTACAATGATCACAATGTCGTCCGCAAATTCCTGAGTATAAAAACCTTTATTAGTCCCTCAATAAGCTCGTCAACCACCAGACTCCACAGGAGAGGTGAAAGAACCCCTCCCTGCGGACATCCCCTGGTCACCGAAACTTTTAAGGTATCTTCATAAATGGAAGTATGAATAGTTCTGTTTTTCAACATAGCATTTATCCAACCACACGTGGTCGGGTCAATACCATGTTTTTGTGCTGCCCTATCTATAGAAAGGAAGGATGTATTATCAAATGCTCCTTCAATGTCAAGAAAGGCTGCAAGAGCTATTTCTTTATTTTCAAGTGTGGTTTCGACAATAGAGACAAGGCTATGAAGAGCCGCCTCAGTTGATTTCCCAACTTGATAGGCATATTGGTTTGGGTGTATTGGATAGGTCTTAAGTACACCCTCCCTAATATATTTATCAATTAGCTTTTCCATAGTTTTCAGAAGAAAGGATGTTAAGCTAATTGGTCTGAAAGCTTTGGCATCGACATAAGAAGATCGATTCGGCTTAGGAATGAACACAACCTTGACTGGTCTCCATTGAGATGGAATATAACCC
The DNA here is from genome assembly GCA_023159025.1 of Thereuonema tuberculata. Lineage (NCBI taxonomy): Eukaryota > Metazoa > Arthropoda > Chilopoda > Scutigeromorpha > Scutigeridae > Thereuonema > Thereuonema tuberculata. The sequence goes on along the minus strand of JAFIDM010012231.1, from coordinate 126,705,014 downwards.
AGTGCTAAGCTTGTTCTAAAAATATTACAAAGAAGTGTAGCTAGAAAGCTTATTCCTTTTTGTATAAGGGCTGGAAAGATCTGATCTAATCCAGCTGATTTATATGATTCTACCTTTGATCGATTAATGGCCAGTCGCGCAGTCTGCCAATTTTCCTTGGGTGCTCTAAAATGAGACC
>JAFIDM010012231.1:126688392-126704436 GCA_023159025.1 Thereuonema tuberculata | reverse complement strand
TTGCCATTTTAATGGCAGATGCTATGTCCTTGTATGTTACAGGGTTTGAAGGACCCTTTGATATTTTAGCAGGTTTGCCCCTTGGAGAGGGGTTGCTATCCTCAGAGATGGGCCTTTTACCAGTCCCACTCTTGGTAGCTACCTGCTTTGAAGAAGCATTACCCGGTACTTCAGAGTCCCCGGTTTTAGCTTCTAGTCTTCTAAGTTTTTTCAGTTTTTACGCTGAGCCCCGGAAAGCTTTCGCTTTTCCAGGTTCAAGCGTTGAGAACCTGAGGTGATGTTTTTTTCCTGAGAGTCTCTACTAGTAGTTGCCTCTTCAGTTTGTTTGGTTTCCAAGGTCACATTGCTCCCTTGTGATTCATTACCATTCGAGTTCCTCTGAGGGTCCTCGAACGTGGTTTTTTTTTTCTTTTTCAATTTTATCCATAAGTTTTATTTACTTGGGGAAAATAAACAGTCACCAGGCAGACATCCCCATATTTGCCTGGAAGGCGCTGCCTAGGCAGCTTAAATACTGTGGGTGTCGCCAGGCAACCCACAGGGATCGTTCATGACACTAATTTACCCCGTAGTGCCATACATCCATCGGCACGATGCCTTACACCTTAGATTCGGGGACCAGAGCCTCGTTAGCCATCTATAGTTATCTATCTAGAGCTATCTAAAGTCTATCTAGAACCTATGATGTTGCCCGCCACCCACGACGAGGACGTGAGGTTGACTTTTTGGGTGGCTAATGAGGTTTTTAAAACTGCTAAATACATAAAGGGTATTTTTTAAGTAAGGTCATTTTTCTTTCTTTTTTTTTTTCATCATCATTAATTTCTTGTTGATTTCTTTCTTTTTTATATATTTTAATATATTTTTGCAAATAAATATTTTTCTAGGAAATAAAATTAATGTGTGTATAATTGTAATGATAAAATAATAAGGCCAACATACTGGGTTAAAATTCATGATATATTAAAAACATTAAAATACATGCTATGTATTTTAATATGTACTGAATTTTAACCCAAATTTTAATCCAGTGTATTGGCCTTATTATTTTAACATTAAATATTTTTCTGTATTTGATTTTTACAGATGTTATAAAAAGAAATATAATGTTATAAAAATTAAGTTTTGGCAATAAATTAATATATTTTCTCTAGAATTTTTTTTTATTAATGTTAATTAAAATTCTTATTTAAAAAACAAAATTAATAGTTTGGGTAATATGATTTTTTTTTTTAAATCTGAAAGATTGCTAAAATAAATTACATGTATTTGTATAGATACATCAAAGGGCGACTAACTTACAAAGCAATGAATTCAGCAGTTGATGAGTTTAATAAGACGATTCTTGCAAAATATAAATTGTTATCAAAGCTAAGAGCCAATCTTGGACATCAAGAAATGAAACGATATAAAGAATTCCAAAGTCAAGAAAACAAGGATACTTCAGGTAAAGAAACTCTAACTAATAGTCTGAATTATTTTATTTATCAGAATGCTTTAAAAAAATATTTAATGCTTTTATAAGTAACGTCTTGTTTATTATTATTTTTTTTTATATTAACGTGATTTTTTAATATATACAGTTATATGTAATGTTTCTTTCTTTTTTCATCTGAATCTGATCTATTTGTTAGATATATATTTTTTTTATTGAGTCAAACCAAGAGATATTTTAATTTAATGACAAAATTAGATATATAACAGTTAGACATTTGCTTTGATTAAGAAAGAATCAACATTCAAAATCAGAGATAATGAGGATTGTTATGCATCACTGCTAATTTCCTTTAAAAAATATACAGTGAATTCTTTTGAAAGGGTGATTTGCATTAATTCATTTTTGACTCTGGCCTTTAGATAATTTTTGGCTGAAACAAGCTTATGCTTTAAAAAGCTGATTTACTGATAACAAAAAGATATTAAAATTATATTCCTTGAACAATTTTTTAACAACACAAAATAATAATTTCCCATAAAAATGCATTCTCCATACAATACTCCATTGATAGTATAATCATATAAAAATAATTATGTAATAGATATTACTGTAAAAACTCTGGCTATGGGTAGCAGTTCAACATGGTTATCGCAGTTATAAAACTGTGTAAATTGTAATCGCAGGTTTCTGTAAGACACATTTTGCTCATGGAAGAGCTACATGCATCAAAAAGTTGTACTCTTAGAAATTAATTAATAAATGAGAACTCATGCAAAAAAAAAAATCAACAATGCTTAAAAAATTACAAAACCAAATTTTTTTTAAATGTTATGGGAAGGTAGTTTTCTTTATATGTTTTAGTGTAATAATTAGACTTCAGCAATCTTAATATTAGTAAGAATCATCGTAATAATAAGCAGAATAGTAATAACACTAAAGGTACAGCTTCTTTTTAAAAATGAGTGGATTCGAAACAAGGTTTAATATTGTATACATTTTATAGATTATCACTGAACATAACGTAATTTTTGGAAACTTGGAGATTGCATTTTTTATTATTCGGTAAGATTTTTCTTGACCAACTGACAATGTCCTCTTTCCAGCCTTCTCCTGAAGGTCTGTAGATTTGAAAAATGTCATTAAATCTAAGTTGTTGTTTTTTTTTTTTAAATTATTGGCTGAGTTTTTTTGTTTTTGTTTTTTAATTTCTTGAGAAAAATAACTTGTTATATAATTAATAGTAGTTGAGAATAGAGATTCAAATGTTCTATCTGTTTGCATCGTGATATCAGTTTTAGTAAATATTTATGTCGGTCCCAAAATTAGCAGAAATATTCCTTGATAGAAAGCTTGCCATTTTCATATGCTTTGTGTAAAGCAGTAGAACTGCTAATTACGCCTATCTAAGATATCACAGGCCAATAAACACCACCAATGATGCAGCTGAAGCTTTTTACTTTTAAGTTTAATTGATTCAAAGGTAAGCTAATTTGCTTCGCAAAAAAAAAATGCATTCTAAGCCCAATTCTCTTGTTAATATTATCTCCTCCATAGAAAATCAGGACTCCAATTTTGCTGTGTCAGTTGCCACTGCTTTGTCTATATGCATATAGACCTTTTCCTTGTTTGTCTGCTATGAATAAGACCTAGTTCTGTTATCGAAACCAAACTTGGAAGAGTCATTAGGATGAAGAGTAGATTTTGGCTCTAAATGGTTCTTATTTACAAAACCTATGATCACAAATCGATTATCTCTGATTAATGTATTGTGATTCAATAATTAAACATGCCTATTGTTGTCAAAGATAATACAATAAGAATAGATATTGTGGACATTCAAGAATTGGTTTCTGATATTTTTAAGATCTGTTGTTGAGCTTTATTTGTTGAATTCTGTGATAGGAAACATTTTGAGACATGCAAACTTTCTCTTGCAAGGTATAGAGCTTTAAAACACTAGTTTCTTTGAGCAAACCAAGACTTTATTCCATGATGCCTCAGAAAAAAATGTCTTTAAATTACCTGTCTGTAAGTGGTAAGAGAGTAAAAAGCTGCAATCAGCAGCAGGGTGTCAGAAAGCTAGACAAACAGTATCCAGGGCCATGAGGAACATAGGGCAACTTTGTCATGTGTCGTGAGGTTCTGAAAGAAATACTGTATATTGGAAAGACCACCAATATGCTTCTGACAAGCTTCAGTTATCAAAGACATATTCTTAATTTTTTTTTTTTTAATTTAAAGAGAGACCAATTACTTTTAGCTTTATTTTTGCAACATTGAATGTTAGCTTTCAGTTTTTTTCTGAGTTTGCTCCTTTAATCACATGACTTCATAGAAGCAGAAAGCCTCTTTATTAATAAAAGAGAATAATTTCTGGATGAAGTGGAATCTTAGAATTTATAATCTGGTAAAAATTTCACTTCACTCAGAAACCTTCTCTTTTCTGATAACCGATGGCTGTTTGTGTTGTCATTCCTAAATGAAAAAATGCATTTTTTTAATTCTGTTATTTTTATTTAACAATGTATCTTGCAATTTATGTTCACACTCGACTAGTCTCTATGGAGATAGATTATTTCTCACTAAATGACAATCTTCATGTATAAGAAAGCTCTAAGAAAAATAATACTGAAAGCAGTCCATATTTAATAATCAAGTAATTTATTTTTATACCTGACCCCCGAGATATCTACAAATTGGTTTTGAAAAATAATCCATCAGAGATGAACAGGTTAGTTGCACTAATCTTGGAACTCTTCTTTTTAACTGTGTCCTTCCATTCTCACGGCAGCAACATTTCAGTCCATTTTGTACACAACCCTTCTCTGATTTATCCGGATGCTAAACATTCAGTATCCATTGAAGGCTTTTTTTGTATTGCTTCTACTACTACTCACCTGTAGTTCCACATCATTTATTTACTGCCCTTTTCCTGCTGTTCTCAACTACACCTGAAACATTCAGCCAATTTCAACATTAGGCCTAACTGAAATTTCTAAATATTCTTGGAAATTACTGTATGTAAATTGATATCCAATGTTGTATCAATCTCTCTCCTGTATTTTTAAAGCAATTTCACAGAAATTAAATTTTTGGCCAACTTGGATGAGTTTCTTCAGTTCTGCACAGGAGAACACTTCATTTATTTGGAAAAGAAACAAATGAAGATTAAAAACATCTTTTTGGAGCCTTTTAAATATCTTACAATAAAACAGTGGCTGAAATTTTGAAAGATATTAACAATGACGTTAATATCTTTAACAAGAATGACCTTTCCAAAAAAAATAGACTTCTGTATTCTTTGACTTACTACAAAGGAAGATAAAAAATGCTGTCCAGCCATGTGTTGACAGTCTATCAGTGGAGCTGAAAATTTACAGTTGATCCACAAAGGATCAAGGAGAAAATGAGCTAGACCCATCTATGTTAATCTTTATCTAATAAAATTAATTTCAAAGTTAATTTGCTGATTAAAGAGAAAAAAAAAGTGCATTTTTTTTTCTAAATTTTAGATGCTTTTCTGTTGGAAAGTTTCCCTATTTTGCTCATGTAGATGTGAAATTTCATCTTATATAATTTCACCTATGTGATACTTTTCTTGGATCACGATGTAGTGAAATGAATCATGTAATCTGGATATCTATGGTTTCAGAAACAGAAGTGTTACATAACTCAGGTTTATCTTTAGTGCATTTGTTAATATAAGAAAGTGATGCATATATAACAAAAAAATAAATAAAACAAAAGTCTTAGTATAATTAACTAAATATTCAGTATTAGATACATTAATACTGAATATTTATTTAATTATACTGAGAGCTTTGTTTTATGTATCTATGATATTGACGTTGTTCATAAATTTTCATCTACTTACGGATATAATGATAATACGGAATTAAAAATAACCTAACTATAAAAAGCATTTGTTGCTTTTTTTTCTTCCCTGGTAGCATATGTTGGATTTATTATTAGATGTAAATAATCTAGATTACCAACTTGGTAATTAGTTTGCCATTTTGATCTTTGCAGAATGAAGATCTGTTTCGCAACGTAACAATCTTAACTCCATTATTTTTTATTCTTATAATCAGTATCTTATTATTAAATGCCAGTAATTCTTTATAATCTAAAATCCCACTAAATAGAGCAACCCAAACCCTAATATAGTTTTAAATTAATCCAAATAAGTGAATAAGTAACGTCTGGGAAAGGTACTTCTTAGTCTTATTAAATTGTAATATTAATGAATATTAATGATGTTTTATTGCAGGACTTTACTTCTGTGTCTATGATGACTTGAAGCAATACAGCAATTTTAAAGTAGACAATGCAGGGAAATCTATTCTCGTTAGCCTGAGACACTGTGGCCTACTTAGAGAAATTCGAGGTCCTGGTAGTCTAATCCGATACTGTATCGTAACATAATTCTTGTTTGTTTTTTTTTTGTAAGAAGTTTAGAAGTGAATGTAGTAAGATACCACAAATAATTATTAATAATTTGTAATGTAATGAGATCTGATTTCATTTGAGATTTTAAATTTTCTGTAAGACTTTTTAATGTACATAATTGCTAAAAATAAGTAATAATGATTTTTTTTCAAATTACACACAAGAAATAATAATTGAATATCGGCATGAGAATAAATTATTATTTCTTGTGTGTAATTTGAAATTTATAATACAGAAATATTTATATAAGTAACAATGATATTTGTTATGCTCAATTAGTAATGAAATAAAGGCAGTTAAATAATTTTTTATGAAGCTGTTTTCTCCTTTTTTTTAATTTTTCATTATATTAATACAGTTGTTTAAAATTGATTTTGCTTAAAGATTGTGTAGAAGTCCCTAAAAGAACTTGGAGGGTAAGAAAGTGAGCCTCATTAAAATCAGTCAGTCTGTGTGGATAGGTCTTTTCCCCTCCTGAAAACTTTTGAATCTATGGATGACTCTTCTCGATATAATCAATTTTATGAACAGGAGATTACCTAACGTTTTGGTGTGGGCCCATCAGGAGAAATTACTACATGTAGATAACAAAATTTCTATAGAAAAGCATTGCTTTTTGAAACTATTTGAACTATCGAAAGTCCACGATTAGTTCATCTACTGAAAAGCTCAACAATAGAATAAGTTTTGTTAAGTGAACAAACTTTGATAAATAATTGAAGAGTGTGAATACTTCCGTTAATAAAGAAGAGAAAGGAAACTTCTGTATTACAAGCGCCGTTAGTTGGAAGAGCTGACGATCTTCCTTCCCTAAGGATTGTGGGAACTGCGAGTCATATGGCAAGGAGCAGCCCCGCCATGTTCAAGTGTATGTGCCCTGGAAGATGTGCATCGAAAACCAGTAGCGAAATTCTACGAAGTCAGGCAGTTGAACCCTTCGATTAGAATCATCGCAGATAACTCCAATAAGGTGAAGACTACAAGATATCTAGGAACTGTGAGTAAATGATTTTGATTTTTGCATTTTCGATGGGCGAAGCGCAACTCATCTATTATTATTGAAGATGCTTCCAGTGCCGTGTTGATTTGAAACAGAACTTGACATTATTAGTGAAGAAACGAGGTTTAAATTTAAAATTCACATAGGTGATTTATAATAAGCCATATCGTGATATTCACACAGGTGAATTTTAGAGCTATTATAATTGTGTTAACTAGAAAGTGAAAAGAAAGATAAACACATACAGGTGTTGAAACCATTATTTAATTTTACATAAGGTGAATGTTAATATTTGTGTTAATTTGTAAAGTGTCATTAACGTGTGTTATAAGAAGAAGTGTAACATGTAATGTTACTAGTAAATGACACTTGTGAAAAGAAAGTATAATAATTAACAGAGGTCCAAGGTTATTAATTAATTAAGTAGTGTGCTTCGTGTTATTATTAATATTATTCATTAGTGTGATGATAAAAGATATCCCGCTATTAGTGATGGGTGATTATAAGTGAACTATATCAAGAATATACCAGTGCAACTCAAGTGTTGGAACTTTCTTTAACTATTCAGAAGAATTTTGTGATAATAAATATCACGGTTGTACATAGTTTTTTGAGAAAAATTTTAAAACAGCACTCAATAAATTATACCTGAATTTTATCTGGTTCTTACTTATTTCATTACACGCCATTCTGCTAATTACTAGGGTTCTGCTAATATCCCCAGCAATTGTAAATAGCGTATTTAAACCCATGTTTTGACTTGAATAAAGAGATTGAGTTCAGATTCAGCTAGTCCTAGTTTCAATTCTTTACTACGAACCAGACACCACAGATTTCACACCACAATATATACACAGTCCGACCACTTTATTAGGTGCACCTACTCAGTAGTGGGTTGGTCCTCCTTTAGCCTTCAAAACAACCTGAATTCGTTGAGGCATGGATTCCACAAGATGTTGAAATATTGTCTACCATGCAGACATGAGTGTGTCTCGCAGTTTCTGAAGATTTGATGGAGATGTAGGCCTGGAGCAAATAGCCCGTTCCAGCTCATCCCACAAATTTTCAATCGGGCTGAGATCCGGGGACTGAGTGGGCCACTGCAGCAAGGAAAAGTCATCGTCATGTTCAAACCATCCCACTGTGATGCGGGCTTTGCGCACTGGCGCCTTATCCTGCTGGAAGTAGCCATCTACATGCGGATAAACTGTTAACATGTATTTGGTCACCTACTATGTTTAGGTAGCCTCTAGCATCTTGACGTGTCTCAAGAGGCATCAAAGGACCCAATGTGTGCCAGGAAAACATCTCCATACCATGACACTGCCCCCACCGGCTTGAAGAGTTGTTATGAGATATGACTGGCCCAGACATTCATGCGCACATCAGGGGTGTACCTAATAAAGTGGCCGGACAGTGTATATATATATATATATATATAGTATATGCTAAAACAGAAAATAAGCTTGAAGATAAAACTGAATACAGAATTATGCAAACATTGCATTGTTTTAACGCCCCCCCCCCCCTGTCACAATTGCATCTGAAAATGGAAAAAATTCAGAATTTTAAATCTATCTTTTTGGTTGGAAAATATTCACTTTGTAACACCACAAACTCCATTCAAGAAAGGAAACACTTATTTTATTTGGTTGAATTTCAACGATCATCATAACCCCTGACATTCGAAAATTCTGGAGTTTCTTATGGCTGTGTTTAATCAAAGAAATGAAGATAACATGAATTTAGAGATTTGAATGAGATACAATTCCTTTGAAAGAAAGTTCTTAATAGTAGGTGAGGAGCGACTATTTGGATAGTTTTTCAATTAAAATGTTTCATTAACATCCGGCATAACTGTTTTAACTTTAAATGTCACAGAATGAGAAGGTATAGCCTGATTTACATTTGAAAATTTATGATTTATAAAAAATTACAATTATCTTAAACATAAATTACATCACAATTAACTCATGGAAAATGTTCAAAACTGCCCATGTAAGTTTTGAACAGTGTCCAGGCCATCTGTTAGAAGTAATTAATACACAAAAATCTCATTTAAAGAGCATTACTATGGTCACATTATCTTTTTCTTTAAAACCACTGAACTGTATATCATCATCATATTGCAAGCATTTCCTCCTGATTTCTCCTGCTGTGGCAATTTTATAACAATATCACCCCTCTCTATCTCACTACAGTCTTCTCTTTCAGGATACGTTTCTCGAAACCTTCTCATAAATCTGACTTTATTAGTGCACCAAGCTGAGCAACAACTTTTGGAGCTTGCAGAACTATTGTAACACCCATTCATCAAGGTTTTATATCCTGTCACTAGTGAATACTCCAGATTGCAGAGCTCTTTTGTAATTACCAAAAAAAAAAAAAAAGACCTCCTCTACATAGGTTTTGTTGAAAGCAGTAGCTCTCGACAGGCTGAGAAGATTGTCAACAGTCACTTCATGAAACACTGAAGCCAGTCAAATCCAACAATTCTGTTATTATCCCATGCCCCGAGATACTTGCGGCTAATTTTCTAGCATAATCATACAAGTCATGCCATAATTAAGCTTACAGCATTTAATGGTGTGTAACTAATAGGGACTTTTGCTTCTTGGTGAACACCTGCTGACTGGTCCATCATCAATTATATTTTCCATTCATAAGCTTCTTCACATGATAAAATAATGCCGAGTCATGTCATACTTCGAAGCTGCAGTTTTCCTTCATTGATAACTCTTCCTGTGAAACATCATTGGATATTTCAGGCCTGTTTCTTTTCTTTATGTATGTCCTAAAATATAAATATTATATCATCATTAGTTTCGTTTTATAAAATTTCTGAAATACTTTCCACAATATTACTCGATTCCTCTTGTAATATTGAACACTGTTCAAATATACCCCATAAAACTGTAACAAATAAAAACTTTCATAAAAAGAAAAAAGAAGGGATATTTAGGTTCTATAATAATCTTTACAGAATATATTCTGTAGGCTTTAATATTATCTAAATAAACATACCTCTGCAATTATCACGTTGTCAGAAAGCCCTTACAAAATTCAAAACAAATAAATACTTGCAAGCACTTGAACACATTTATCCATGGAGTGTACACCAAACAATGGAAAATGGCAGCCAGCACATCAGTGCTAGAAACTTCTTAAAAATTATTTGTTGTAGTGGGAAATTCAAAATGTTCACGTGTGCCCCCTCTTCCCCTAATGATGGAGGAAGTAAGACATTATAAAAGGAAGTCCTTTTTTGGCTGGGAGTTGTTGCAGCAAATGATGATGTAGGGATTGTGATAAAATTATTACGGTAGCACATAAGACCTTTTAAGAATGATAGAGCCAGAATATCAGATTGGGTTGATCATTGTAAAAATTTGAATCATAATTCGGACCCAATAGTTGAAATTTTATATCATATACAAGAAGAAAAAGAAAGATTAAAGATAGATCATGTGTCATTAATCATTTTCCCTGTATAAATAAAGATAAATTTTTAAAAGTCAGCGATGTAACAATTGGATTTTTAAAAATTATTTGAAAAATAAAGAACGATTCTTATAAATAGTATATTACAAATTAATTAGTTTGAGTTGTCAGAAAATATGTAATATGAAATGTCATCAAATTGTTAGTTTAGTAAACGGTACCTATATTGTTTCAGAAAATAATATAAATTGATTAAGATTATGAATATGAAATGTAAGCATATTGTTGGAACGTGTTGGATTGCACGGACTGAAAGTCCACATATTATTATATGGAAAATATTATTAATTTTGAATGTATAATAACGAATTATGGAGGAAGAAGAAAGTTTTCTTTTCCTCAAATGATCTGAAGAAATTTTCTATTCTTTGAAAACGAAATATTGAAGAATTTTTGCTGATGATGTTTACAAAAACTTTCCAATCTTATATAAAAAATTAAGTCGGATAAACATCTTTGTTGAAACCAGTCCTCTTAACAAGAATTTCCCAGATTAGGAGAATTGTGATTTTTTTTTTTGTAAACTTAAACAATAAAAAGGTTAAAAACAAAGAAAACTTGATGAGAAACAAAGATTCATAATCAACTTTTTTTTTAAAAAAAAAAAAAAGAAAAACCTCAAGAAAATTTAACTTGAAAATGTAATGTGTCGTAGCTGAAAGAATTAAAAAAAAAAGTAATTAAGTTAGATAGAAATTTTCCAACTCCTAATAAAGCTTATAATCAGTTCAATTTATATATACATAGAATGAATGGAAATACGAAAAAAGAATGTATTAACGTATGAATTAGTAAGTATTTTAGAGTAATCGTAGTTTTGTTCCACTTTATCATCAAAAAGTGCAGAATGAATGTGAATGACATGAGAATGGAAAATGAAAATTACAATGATGGGCTAGTTAGATTTAGGTAATGAAATAATCTAGCAAAGAACAATCAAGTTTTCTTATCCACAATTTACATACGTTATCCTTGGCTGTGCGTTATTTTTCTTGATGAATTACGAAGTTTGTCCTTTTCAGCATTATCAATTTTTGTTTCTTTTTCATTTCATTAATTTACTAACACACATAAAAGTTACCATTTTCTGTTAAAACAAGCAACAACAAAAAATTAAGATCATCATAATGAGAACTACATTCAAATAAACAGCGTTGGACATTTTAAAGCACACTTTTATCATTACAGGAGCTATGAAAATAAATTATCCTACTTTTAAAAGCGATTACTTACAAGGAGATAATGATGAAATTAAAATTGAAAAGTGATCTTCTTACAGTGATAATCGAACAATTTTCTCCTTCCGTCCTTATCAGGACAGTTTTAAAAGATGGGAAAAGTTGGAAGAGAAAATAAATTGTAAGACGTTTTAAGCAAAAACTTTTAGTCTTAAAATAGGTTTTCTTCCTAAAGCTTTTTCTGAAGTGAAACTAACCCGAAGAACTTGATGTGTTCCTGCAATATGTCCTGCACTAAAGCAATAGACGGAATAGGATTTTTAATCAACACTGTAATGTCGATCTATTTGTGTTCTAAATGACAGCATTCATCATTTGTTAAATAGTTTGGACCAGTTCACGATAAAATGGAGCTGAAATTGAGCGCATTAATCCGTTCTGGCAACAAAGCTTTCTCCCTGGTCTAACGTTTCCGCTTTTCCTATAGATGCTCTACGTATTCAGCTAAGGATTATTCTTGAACTCTTTACAGTCATAAATCAATCAATCATAAATAAATCTGAATAAAATATGGTAGAACTGAGACACATACTTCCTTAGGTTTGTCAGAGTGTGAGCCGAATTGTAATGTGCGATATTCAAGTTGAATCGGTAACTGGATTATGACCAACCATTAATCGCACTCTCAAACCTGATAAGAAGCTCATGAAAAGGTTTTTTCTCAAAGTCCTGTCGCGACTTCGATAAATACCTTTCTCCCGATATTTTCATTCTAAAATTCGATGGTAAGACTTAAACAATGTGTAGCTTCAGAAGGACCTTTTTGCTTTAAGCAGGTATCGCTCCAAATTAGCCTTGAGTTACTAGTAGCTCAGAGTTACCATGAAAGCAGACAATATGCTTTGGTTTAACATGTGCAGTCACTTACAGATTTTTTGGTGACCATCTTTTTAATGATAGCATCTAAGGACATTTTAGGGAGCGATAATCCATTATTTTATCTTCTAGATTATCTTTTCACTTAGTATAATATTCACTTTCTAAAACTCATCTCAATTCAATATATCAAGAAAATATATAATCTTCTTAAATATAGAACAAAATAACATTGTCTGTTGCTTGTATGGATTGAATTACTGTACTTATAACATAGAAGCATTATTTATTCTTACATCATGCAAAATTCCAAATTCTAAAAGAATTCTATAGAGATTTCATTGATTTTTCTCAAAGCCCCATAGGCCGAACTTAATTATCTATATTATCCTACGAAATCTATACAGATATATCATTATATGTGTTCTTTCATATTGATATTGTTGATATCTGTTCAATAACACTTTTGACTTATGTTCGGCCGCTACGATACGCTGATGCTCCACCCTGCCATGATGGTTCACCAACGAACTTGTTTCTTTATGTCCTCCCTGTAGAGCAGAGTTTACTCCAGAATAATATCGTGGACAATTACATAGAATCTAATGTCTCGACATTACTTCATCCCGTAAGTATCCAATAATGTTCACATCGAATGCTAAGTCATTCTATTGCAGTTGTAAAGGTTCATATCCATAAATTATTGATAATCTCCAATATTTATGAAACCCTGTTTAAAAAAAGTATTGAATCTACTGCTAGGATTTGCCTTATTGTTTTAATACTCTTGATTTCCGCTATCAAAGACAGGTAGATATTTTTCATAACAACCTTCGTTGCTCACGATGGGCAGAAGATGTAGTTTCTGAAGTTCCAATGACCATCGGTACTAGTATTGGTGGTCATTCAAATGCTCGTCCCTCTTTATCCCCGTAAAGAAAGCCGGTTCCCTTTTTAAAGAGGGCTGGGTAATCCTAGGGTCCTCTGGAGGGGGAATAACCTGAACAGTGTACATTTTCTTACACTTCAGGCAAGAGTAATATCTTAGGAAAAAATAACACGAAAACAGTCGAAAATACATGTATCGAAAGATATAAAATAATATTTAAAAATAATAATTTCGTTAATAGATACTTTCAATTTTGATCAAATCTACATCATCAATATAGAATTTTGGTAAAAGCAAATCTGTTCATCAGATCATTCAACTATGCTGTGAATCACAATAATTGTCTCTGTTACATCGACTGCCGTAGATCAGATCACCCATTTCTCCAATATTCTGAAGTGTAATTTCTTTGAATTCCTGAATTCCATTTTCTTAGCCGTTTATTAAAATAATGGGAAATTCACAATTTAAAGTGTCTTTACAAAATTTAACCCTGGAATGCTACTCTAGGTGAATTTTCACTGAAGCGCTAATTTTAATCTTCACTACAAGGCAGCAGAATTGACTTGAATAAGCTGGTGGTTCTATCTAGTCTCCACTTCAAAGATTAATTGTTGCAAATTATAATTTCTTAATATCCACAATAATAATTTAGTTTAATAACATTTTACATCCTATAAAGCATCCAAAAAGACGTAGATAAAAAATAATAAAAAAGTGATGAAATTTAGTATCAACGTTAGAAAAATTTGAGTAGCATTCCAAATTCCATTCGGTCTTAAGTGATTCACTCATCAAAGAAGAGATTTGTTTATTTGTTTCCCGCTGATGAGAAAGTGATTAGGGTACGTAATCAAATCATCATGAATGTCAGCAGGGTAAATATTTCGACATCATGTTGGTTTTAGTTATCACAGCACCTGACATTGTGGTATTTGAAAGACAATCATGATGGAAGAGCAATCAATGCTTATGAAGAAGAATTATCGCAACACAGGCAACTGATATGGTAATCAACCATCGACGAATACAATCAATGACGTATCCAGGAACTGCTTCAGAGACGATCCATTACATTCACATTTTTATTTATCTACATGTAATACTTTTGTTATCTATATATATCTATATATATAAAAATGAATGTATCTTCCTTTCTTTGTTTTTTTGTCCTTTATACACTCCTAGGCCCTTTGACCTATCTGGACCAAACTTTGCAGAATTACTCTTTAGGACACTGCGCAAAAGATAGGCTACCTTAGAACCCAGACCCACCCCCCGAAAGGGGTTGAAAAGGGGTAAAAGCCCTGAAAAACCCAATATTCACCTGGTGGTGAAAATAAGAACTACACAAATATTGTGTAAAGTGAAAAATTCGCTATCCTATGGGGGGCAGGGACACCACATTTGGATGGGAGGAAGCCAACACAAAGGCTGAAGCGTCCCACCCCGACCGACACCGGGACCTTATATTTAGGGCCCCTTCTCGGGCCCCCAAGTCAATTGTAAATAAGAAAAAATTTGCTCTCCTATGGGGGGCAGGGACACCCCACTTGGGTGGGGGTATGGCGACACATGGGCCTAAGTGTCCCACCCCCGATCGACACCGGGACCTTATATTTAGGGCCCCTTCTCGGGACCCCCAAGTCAATTGCAAAAAAGGGAAAAATTCGCTCTCCTATTTGGGTCAGGGACACCACACTTGGGTGGGAGGAAGCCAGCACAAAGGCTTAAGTGTCCCACCCCCGACCGACACCGCGACCTTATATTTAGGGCCCCTACTCGGGCCCCCCAAGTCAATTGCAAATAAGGAAAAATTCGCTTTCCTATGGGAAGCAGGGACACCACATTTGGGTGGGGGGATGCGACACAAGGGCCTAAGTGTCCTACCCCCGATCGACATCGGGACCTTATATTTAGGGCCCTTTCTCGACCCCCTCCCAAGTCAATTGCAAAAAGGGAAAACTTCACTATCCTAAGTGGGCAGGGACACCACACTTGGGTGGGGGGATGGCGACACAAGGGCCTAAGTGTCCTACCCCCGATCGACATCGGGACCTTATATTTAGGGCCCTTTCTCGCCCCCTCAAGTCAATTGAAAAAAGGGAAAACTTTACTATCCTATGTGGGCAGGGACACCACACTTGGGTGGGGGGGATGCGACACAAGGGCCTAAATGTCCCTCCCCCGACCAACACCGGGACCTTATATTTAGGGCCCTTTCTCGCCCCCCCCCAAGTCTATTGCAAAAAAGGGAAAAATTCGCTCTCCAATTTGGGTCAGGGACACCACACTTGGGTGGGAGGAAGCCAGCACAAAGGCTGAAGTGTCCCACCCCCGACCGACTCCAGGACCTTATATTTAGGGCCTCTTCTCGGGTCCCCCAAGTCAATTGCAAATAAGGAAAAATTCGCTTTCCTATGGGAAGCAGAGACACCAGATTTGGGTGGGGAGATGCGACACAAGGGCCTAAGTGTCCTACCCCCGGTGGACATCGGGACCTTATATTTAGGGCCCTTTCTCGGCCCCCTCCCAAGTCAATTGCAAAAAGGGAAAACTTCACTATCCTAAGTGGGCAGGGACACCACACTTGGGTGGGGGGGATGCGACACAAGGGCCTAAATGTCCCACCCCCGACCAACACTGGGACCTTATATTTAGGGCCCTTTCTCGGCCCCCTCCCAAGTCAATTGCAAAAAGGGAAAACTTCACT
>JAFIDM010012231.1:126608686-126670106 GCA_023159025.1 Thereuonema tuberculata | reverse complement strand
AAAAAAAAAAAAAAAAAACGCAGGCAAAATTAACAGACTTTGTTAGTAAAATTTAAGTACGCGTGTGGTAATGTATGCTTTATCTCATTAAAATTATTACTTTTTTTAATAATATTTATTGTTTATTTATTTTAAATCTGTTTTATATAGTTTAAAGTAATTTTAAAAGGTGAATCTCTATTTAACGAATTTTCCATATAACGAACTTTTTTTCGGGATTTAGCGACTTCGTTAAATAGAGGTCCGACTGTATTACAAATTTTCAAATTCTGTTCCTTTTTTTTTTCAAAGTCCTACAAACTATGTTTTTCTATCTATCAGGTAGGTTTAGAACCATCGTTCAAGGAAGCAAGTTCTTTGAAATTGTTCAAAAAATTTACAATTATCGTCAGTAACTTTCGCCTTTAACTGTTGCAATTTTAAGGTTGGAGACGTTTGTTTTTTTTTTTTTGTTTTTTTTTTTAGTAAAGATAAAAGAGATTAGAAACCCATTTCTTGAAAATAATAAATAAATAAATAAATAAATAAGTAAATAAAATTGTAATATTAAGAAAGTATTAGCTAAAAATTAGCTAATTTTTAGTTATTCTTCTTTATTTTGTTAAATTGTATTTATTAAAAAGACTTCTCTATAGTCTTGTATTTATTAAAAGACCAAAAACCGAAACTCACAATTGTCTAATAGTGAGTTCCGGTTTTTATATTTAATTTGTTTCTTTAGGAAAATTAACTTTAAAACACTGCAGTATTATTAAGATAAGGTAGTCTGTAAAGATATATTCGTAACTTTATCAAAAATCAGTGAAATTTGTAAACTCTTTCAGTAACTGGCTAAAATAATTTTTTTAATTTTTTTTTTTTGTGTGTGTGTGTGTACGTGAAAATATTTAAAAATATTATGCAAATATTTTCATTAATTCTTGTCTTATTGTAATGCTGTGTTTTATATAAGATACAGGGTGTTCAAGAGCATCCGTAGTCCCTGTGATTCTCGAAAACCACAGAGTAAAGGTAGTTCGCGTGAAAATTTTCATTACTAAATATTACTAAATATTAGCCAAAGAATTGTGGATTGTAGCATTGTGGATGTTCGGTAAAAAGCGGAAGTAGGCGTAATTGGGGTCAGCTTTGAAATTTCGAATTAGTAAAAGAAACAACTTTTACTAAAACTCTTTTTTTCTTACATTCCTTGTTTAGTCACAGTTCAGGAAAAATGAAAATGATGGCTGTTTCATCAAGATACTCATCGGAACAATCGCACATGTTGACAACAATGAAATTGACAATGGTCCAATCAGTTTTCAAAATGTGCAACACAGAGTAAATATGGAAAGGAAATATAATTAAAACTAAAACTATTTTGTTCTGGCGATCATTGTTTATTCTAAATTACGAATTATAACATAACAAAACATAAAAATACAGATGTATCATCTGAAATACGCATTCCCTACCTCGAGAGATTCTCAAAACGTCCACCTCCCTTTTGCCAAACACCATTGGCTTCTCGTTCAATACTGATGAAGTCACTCGGAGAACTTCAGCACTGCTAAGAGACCGACAAGCTTCTGCAATTCGTTGTTCCATGTCGTCCCTTGTTGGACGCTCTTGGTATACACATCTTTCACTCGTCCCCATAGAAAGAATTCAAATGGAGACAAGTGAGGAGAGCGAGGTGGATAGGCTACCCGTCCTCCTCGTCCAATCCAGGGAACAACTGGTCAGCAACTTATCGAGCCATCACTGAAAAGTGAGCTGGACAAATTGCTGACCAGTTGCTGAAAAGTTCGGCCAGTATCAAACAGCAAAACAAACCACAATAATTGATGACAGTTAAACAGCGGAAGCCAACAGTTACAATCACGACTACCAATTCAAGACACATTGTATTTCCTTTCCACATTTACTCTGTGTTGCACATTTTGAATAGTGATTGGACCTTTGTCAAGTTCATTGTTGTCAACATGTGCGATTGTTCCAATGAATATCTTGATGAAACAGCCATCATTTTCATTTTTCCTGAACTGTGACTAAACAAGGAACATAAGAGAAAAAGAGTTTTGGTAAAGTCGTTTCTTTTCAAAAGACCTATCCAACGATACTCCACATGACCTATGTTCTTGAAATTTCAAAGCTTACCCCGACTACCCCCACTTCCGGTTTTTATCAGACATCCACAATGTTACCATTCGGTTCTTTGGGTAATATTTAGTCATAAAAATTTTCATGCGAACAACCTGTACCCTGTGGTTTTCGAGAAAAACAGGGGTTACGGATGTTCTTGAACACCCTGTATAGCTATTTTAAAATTAATGGTTGTAAATATTCTTCTGCGATAAAAAGATAACTACTCAGAATAAATAAATAAAACAATTTTTGAAATAATTTGGAAAAAGGGCAATACCGATTATAAGAGAATATTTGGATAGGAAGATTTGAACGCATTGCACATGGATCCGAAAATCATAAGGCGGATCTAAAAATCGGACGTTTTTAATTTCACTGAAGAGTTTCCTTAAAAGAACATTCATTTTATTTTCATTTATTTTAATTCTCCGAAATGAATATTCGTCTTAAGGAAACCTAAACGCTACTTTGATTTAAGAAGAAAAATACAAAGACACAGAAGCCGTTGTTTGAAATACAGTGAATTCTCCGAAATGAATGTTCGTCTTAAGGAAACCCTTAAGTGAAATAGAATACGTCCGATTTTTAGATCCGCCGTCCGATTTTTGGATCAATGTGCAATGCGCTTTACTTCATCTCATACTTTAATTATGGCAAGCAGTCAAGTGATGCATTGATATTACATTTCACCTTCATGTAACTTCATGGAAAAAATGTAAGCAATTATTAACTGAAATGTAATTATAATTGAAATTAAGAGAATATTGAAGTATTTACTAAAAACGTTTTGCTTGTCCATCATTATATAAAAGGGATGACCAAGCAGTGGCTCACGAGTAACATGCGGCTAAACATGCTGCTCGGGGAAATATATTGGTTGAACTCCTTTTTGCATCACAAATAAAAAAAAAGGTAAATAAAAAAGTTTTAAGCTTTATAAATATTTACCGGATCTAAAACTGAGAGTCCTCTGGATTAAAACGTAAGATTAATATTCATGGTGAGTAAATATATTTAAGAATTTAAATCCTAATTTTAATGCTAGAGTGAGTCAGGGATTAAAGACATTTCGGATCAGCAAAGATTAAGAGCAATTGTGAATAGAACGTGTGGATAACATTTGTTCAATGTCTTGCAACTCTCAAACGTCTGAAGTTCATCGCATGTGGCTTTTAAGATAACGAAGATATATGAAGATATTTGATTTTAAATTATTTTCTGCTTTTCTGTGATATGTAAGAAGTGCTTGGATTTTTCTTTTGGAAATACATTGGAGATTGATTTGATATAAGAAATTTGACCGCCAAATGCACAGTAATTCCTTAGGCTTGGATTTCCTTCTTGATTTTAATGTCTTCTAATCCTTCACTAAAGACAGACTAAACGTTAATGAGTCTATTACTGCTGGTCAAACTACATCATACTTTTAGCAGTGAATATGGAATTTTTTTTTTTGTTCCCATAATTCTATAAGGATTTTGTAAGAAATCTTTTTGATTCCAGAGTTTTTTTCTTTTTTGTATCAATAGCATTTTAGGACAGTTTTGTTTCAAAGTGAAATCTGATAGCTTTGCATTATTTTCCATTTAGGCATTTCAAAGGAAGCGATTTCCTGCAAATCAAAGTATAAAACGAAGTACCAGGATAACAGGAACAAAAAATAATATAAATGGAACAAAGCAATGACCTCTAGTTTTTTTATCTTAGTCAAGTTGTTAATCTTCTAATGGAAAGAAAGGAGAAAGGATCAGAATACGAAACAGACCTGATGTCTCTCAGATAATGATAGACGATAAAAATTCATTTAATCACTTACGTATAATTACTAAGTTCGTTTAAGCCTTATTAAAGATGCTGACTTAACTTATAATACAAAACATTTAAACTTCATGAATAGTCGGAAAATAAAGCTTAGAAAGAAAAGGAAAACAAAAACAAAGGAAGATATAGTTGCCATACCAACATTCGAAAACTCGAATAGTAAGATACAAAAATACAGTAGTTGTTCCAAAAGATAATCACAATATAAATTTATCAACACTTTCAGCTTTTCTATGTTATTTATGGTTAAAGGGTTTAAAGAGATTTTGAACCCCTATGGGCCCAATTTCCATGGATAATAGAGGGAATTCAATAAGTTTATCCACAATTTAAATTTCGACTTTGCAAGATGAATAGTTTTTGAGTTATTAACGCGATTGGACGGCGAATGTTTCGGTGTTTTATTGTTCATCATCATGTGATGTAATAGCAAGATTATTAGGAGCTTTCTTTTAGTTTGCTGTCCTTAAGAAAGAAGCAAAAACAAAAAGAAGAAGCGTATAGTGAGCATGCATGTACTGGAGAAAAATTTCCAGTGTGCTGCGTGATAAGTATGTAGCGGAGAAACTGAAATACAATTGTACAGGATAGTTGCCAACGTAGCGATGCTGTACATTGAAAACAAAATGATTGCAGTAGAATGTTAAAGTTTGCAGCTGACTGTACGAGTTTGTATAATCCAAGTAGCGTAATGAGAGGAAGAAGTAAAGAAGATTTCAGAAAATATCAAAGAATTTGAACTAAGAATTACGGACATATTAAGCGCAGGGATGAAAGGCATGTAGGATATGGTGCCACAAGGGGCATTAAAGACATCAGAGGAAGACGATGTATTGAGAGCAGAAGCGACAATATGAAGCAGATAGGATAGAGTACTGACAACAGAATGAGTTCATTCGCACCAGCAATCTTTCATACATAGGAATATTTATGCTGAAGAAAACAAAGGTTAGGAATCATGATAATCTAAACTTTTAAATATAAATCTCCAAAATTTCAGATTATTAGGATATAAACTTTTGCAGTTATTTGTCTTAGAGAGATAAACTGACAAACAGACAGACCTGGTTTTCAATTTAAGTTTCCTTTCTGAAATATTTTTTTTTTAACCCTTTTTATTCTCCGATGCATAGTAAGAGGTTATAAAGGGACTACATATCCTCTCTGCTAAAATGCAGACATAAAAACTTAAATTAAAAAAGAAAAAATAATTTGAATTGTGTTCTTCTAGCAGCGAGGGGTTTGAAATGACGGTATTTCAATTTCTCATGTTTCTTATATAGTTTTTCCAATCATTGTCTCTGAAGCAAATTCATGTGCGATAGGGTTAAATGTCTTAAAAAGTAGATTAAGTTAACTTGGTTTCTTTTTAAAGAGCTCCCACCCTACAAACAGTAATGCCTCGCTCTATGGTTTACAACTGACTCTTTTCAAGTTATCAAAATTGCAACTTTTCGTTGGGGAAATTTCCCTATCTTTTCCCTCCCCCAAGTGTGCTGTAGTTTACGTTCTTAATTACAGACGCTTTGCAGAGAGAGGTAGTTGGGCTGATAAGCCTTACGAGCGAGGTAATGGTAGCCGTGGCCCCAGTGGCCTGAGCCGCGCTTTTATTGCCGGATAATGGCTGTATGTCAGATTACAATCAAAAAATAAAATTCGTTGCAATGGTACTGCATCACTGGCTGCGTCCCAGCACATAAACATTAGCCGTAATGGACGTAAATGGGCCTTTGGGAGCCCACCCGACGTTGCAGCGTCTATGGCCGGAGCCCACCAGTGAAAATTACCGTAAATTAGCCGCCCAAAATGATCATCGGCGGAGTGATTTCACAAACAACAAACGGCGGCTTTCTTGTTCCGTCTCATTGTCTTCGGGTCGTAACTGGAAAGTGACGTTGCCTCGCGGTAGTTGGTACTACCAGAGGTGCTTCGGGAATCAGAATTGTAATTTCCCCTCGCCTGCGACTTACCCGTGCAGGCGACTTTAAAATTTAACCTTTTATCTTTCAATTTTTTTTTTTCCCCCCTTTCTGTTATTGTTTCCATTCTTGAATTTGCAGTGGATGTGTTGATTCTATTCCTCTCCTTAAATCTCAAACTTTCTTAAAACTTCCAACGTTATTTCACAAGTTGCGAGAATAAACATGGAACCTCCAAGAACTTAAATAAAATAAGAAAAAGAAAAACATAACTAAAGAGGAAATTCATGGGCCAGCTGGTAACGACTGCCACAATGAGGTTTTTAGTCATTAAAAATTACAAAAGCACGGAATGTATCTATAGAGACAAATAAATAACACCCGAGCTTTTTTTAGGTGACATCCCAGGACAGCTGTTTCATGGTTCTAGACGATCATCAGTCAACGATAGCAATAAGCGTAAAACAGTTATTCTGGGGTATCACTTAATAAACATTTGGTCTCATTTATTGATAGTGATTGCTCTTTTTTATTTTTAATGCGTAAAAGATTCTTTTGGGGTTGACATTAGAAGCTGGCACGTGAACTTCTCCTTAGGTAATTTCTTTTGTTTTTTACTTTTCTTGTTTGGTTCTTCAAATTTCCACATTTTTCTAACAATATTTCCTTGTCATCTTTGTCTTGAGATTTCGCAGTTTACTAACCGCTCCCAATTGATTTTCACCAATAAATGTGAATTATCTCTTCTACGATGTCATTCAGTAAACACTTGTCTCATGTATTAGTCGACAGGTTCTCAACCTCGGGTCTCAATCCAAATCAGGGTATTTATGAAGAGATATGAAAAAATATTCATACCGAAAATGGAAAAAAAGTTATTTTTTTGGACCTTTTTTTTTTTGGTTGGAAAGTTCATAGGCTTATTTGTTAACTCCACCCCTCCAGAAAACACAAGAATTTTTGATTTTTTGATCAAATGTCTACGACTATCATAACCCCCCCCCCCCTTTTCATTCCAAAATCTTGGTACCCGGTACATTTATGATTAGGGGTCATTTACTATTGATGGTTTAGGGTCGCGTTCAAAAAAGTTTGAGAACCGCTGCATTAGTTCTTCAGAAATTGGTAATTCTGTTTTGAAGAGAAAATATTCAAATTCACCAAAGCATAACAACTAGATACTTGACCATTTAATGAAAAGTATGGATTTATTGACGGCTTGTTTTTTTTTTCCCGAATTACAGCTGAATAGTTCAATCCCGGTATCTTTTATAAGAAAATAATTAATAAAAATAAAGCTTAAGAAATTGAAAATACTATTTTTTTTTTTTTTAAATACAGAAAATATGTTCGATTTTTTTATGAGAAAGCTATGCTTATTTTAATTATAATAATAAGAAAAAAATTAGTTACGGGAGATGGAAAACTCTGACAGGCATCTCTTTTTTTAGAATAACAAGATATGGTAACAAGATATTGACGTCTCAACTTTCTAATACTGGATAAATCCAAAATAATTGATATAAAAGACAATGGGATTCTAAATTTGCCAATTAACTTTTCTGTATATCTTAATGTTTGTTTATTATGATGATAATTTAAGGAAATTTCAAATATTTTGGGCCATTAGCAATATCCTCAGTTAAAGGCCCAAATTCTGACGAAATCTTTAAGGAGTTCCATTTCAGTAACAATCAGCTACCATCAAAATTTCAGTTTTCCAAAATAAGTAATTATCGAATTAGCATGAGTATTGCGCTTTATCAATACTGAATTTTGACATTTGACATTTTTTCTTAACCCTGGCACCTTTGACTCGTTATCAAATTCAATCACTTCCGGATATTCCTTTTAGTAATCTAAACTTACATTTAAAGTTTCAAATTTCTAAGATAATAATTAGACTCATCAAATTTTGATTTAAAATTGCGTTCAAAAACTTTTTTTTTTTCTCCCATGCAAGTATTACAGACATTAGACTAAATCTATATATCCTTTTGATAATTCCATTTTTCGTGCTGGAATACATAAAAATAGGAGGGAAAAGATATTTATTAACTTATAAGGAAAAGGAGAAGTTCAACTGAAAATATTTCTGGTAACTTCCTAAATCCTTCTTAATTTGTGGAGAAAAACATAAGAAACTCGGTCGGTTCAGTTTACAGAATATTTTTTTTCAATGAGATTATTCGTCATGTTTCCGATTTTCTTCTGTTGACGTTCGCATTATTCTCCACCACTGAGGATTTAGTTACCGAAGTTTTAAATGACTCTTTTACCATTGTGATTTGATTCCTCGTTTCACGTGAGGGTTTCCATTTCTCCAGAAACGCACAGTTTGATTGTAAACAGTTTATTTATGCTTTATTTTTTAATTTTGAAAACAAGTTGTATTTCAATAATAAGCATAATTAAAATGTTTCTAATTGAACAAAGACTTAGAAAGAAAGAAATACAATGAAATAGAAAAGAAATACAATGTGTACACAATGTCTTTTACTTTCCAAGTAAAAGTTATTGTAATAAATGAAGATTAAAATATCTCGGCTGCATCACAAATGGTAGGCGGCACAAATGGTAGGCTTATGGCCGCACAAATATCATTTGACGCAGATTCAGATGATTCCTGAGACCTGTACAGAGGAGAAATAACCGGGGAAAAAATTCCGACATCCCCATGGCCATCAGCCCTAGTTCTTCAGACCATAGACCAACTTCTTACTTTCAGAGCTATCGGATCCATTTTCATCTTTAAATTATACCAGAAGTGCAATATAAAGCCTTTTAGTTTTAATTCTCTTTACAATGCGTATTAAAGAATTCTATAAATATAAGATTTGGAGCTAGCTTTCTATAGAAACTAAAGAATTATTATGTAATTTTATAAAATATTTCCCGTTGAAACATTAACCAAATAAAAAATATTACAAACACATGACATTTTGATATCAACGACTGCAGAGAGACCTCAAATTGTTCATTTCTTTACCTTAAAAGGTCTCATAATTTATACCTGTTTAGGGTTTACAGAACCTTAATTCCGCCACCTATTGCTTAAGGATAGTTTTGAGCTTATAACATTAGTACATCAGTGTAGATTCGTCTGTGTCCTTTCTAACAAGCGTTGAGCCAGTGAATGGATTCTTGAAACTTAGTACGTGATTTTAAGGATGATAAACAAAATATTTGCATAAGAAAACTTCTCTGCCTGGATTTCTCTGAAAAAATTAGTGGTTGATAAAAATTCGTGAAGAACATATTACAGAGAGAGGCAACTACTGATGACAAACAATAAATTTCTATTGAAGTTCATTGAATTGCGCATTCTTTGATTTATTTAAACTAATTGGATTTAAGAGATTAAATCAATTTTCACCAAATGGAAAGTTAATGAAGATAAATTGATTTTGTTCGGCAGGATTATAATTCATAAATTTTCTTAGCCTTTCTTTTAACATTGTTTTCACAACTTAAAAAAAAAAAAAATAAGAAAAGAAAGAAATTTACAGCATTTTTAAGGAAAGTAAATTTAGAAAATTCTTGATTTTAAAGCAGATTTCCTCTTGGAATCTTAAAAATCCATGGAAGTTGCATAAGTCTTATATAAGCCGTGTCCTAATTGACCAAAATAAAACACGAACTCAAAATCCAATTACTGTCAATGTGAGTTCTTTCTTAAAATCAATGCACTAAGCTTATTAAAGATTCTCGAGTCACTGTTTGGCAGGTTTGTGTGTGTGTGTCTTTTTTTTTTTTTAGAGGACGCGATTTGATTCAATCGTAAGTCTTAAGCTGCCATTTCTTTTAAAAATGGTCAATTACGTTGGACGATAGCCAAGTTTAGATATAGGGTTCCTGACGTCGCAGACATTTAGAAATGTGACGAAAATATGATACAACCAGAAATAGATATACTGATTTAGTATCAATCACAACAAATAAAACAAAAAGCATCAGAGCTATTCTAAAACTAAGCGTAAATAATGTAAGAACTCTAATTCAATTTAAATTCCTACCAAACAGAGTTTCATAACATTTAAGATGTAAACCAATGGTTATTAAGTATTATTTATATTCAATTGATTTTTTTTGAACACTATAATTTATTTGCAAATAAAGAAGACCTTAGGACGAAATAGTCTGAAGGAAATTTCTTAATAATAAATAATACTTTAAAAATACACACACACACGGAATCAAAATCTAAATGAACAAATTTATCCAAATATCGTAGGATAATACAGGTTTTAAATAAATAATGTAAAAAAGAAGCAGTTAGAGAGAGATCAGAAGAATGGAATAACTAAAAATGGATTATTAATAAGAAATGTGACTCCTAGCATTAATGCAGTCTTGGTAGATCTTTTAGTAAGAAATTCAAAAAAAATCGAAGATAATGACGAATAAGAGCAGTAACAACGTCCTGGTGAGACTCGAGAACTTTTGCTTAGACCAATTCTCATTATTTCCTGTTTTAAATGTTCATCTTCTTCAGCATAGACGAAACGATATTGAATCACCTGAAAACAAAATAAAACAGGATCTGTATTAATTAGCGTTTACGTGAATTTGTATAAAGAGAGGAGACAGAAGATGTATCTAAGCCTTTATTATTTTAGAAACTCATCCGTGAACAGCTAGAATGGATGTATAGCAGGACACTATAAAACTATTTAAGTACTATTATATTCTCTGAAATCTATTGCTTTTGACGGTTTGGCAGCTACAGAATGGGATAGATAAACTGAAAATTTCTGTTTTTAATATATTGCGAATAGTCAGAGTGAATTTCTAAAAATGATTAAGTATCTTTTTGATGCAGAATCCAAATTTGGAATCAGTTTGTTTCAATTGTCGTGGTTTACACGTTACAAAATGGGACAGGTTAAAAAGCAAAAAAAAGGAAGTAAATAAACAAATAAATAAAAATAAAAAAGTAGTTTTGAAGTGAGATTAGCTCTCAACGTCCAACCAAAAAAATCCAATCTTCTTGTCTTACCCTTCCTTCCATTCACGTTGAGTCTATATATAATGACCTTAAACATCGAAGTATTTCAAGGATTTAGATTTTAAATTTAGAATTATGCGGTATCTTTATCGAATTGGTGCCAACTAGTGAACAATGGTTATCTAAAATTCCTTTCAGAAATCACAGAAAATAGACTGCGCCTTCAAAACTAAAGAAACGAGATTAAAATATGTAAAACCAAAGAAAGAAAGAAAATATAAAATACATCTGTAGACCTATTCTATAGTTTTGCTATATTTTGTTGGGTTTTCCGTATTTTTTTTTCAGACAAAAACGCCTCTTTTAGCAAGCGTTTCTACCAGACGATTTGTTTTTCATACATTGATATTATATTTTTCTTATCTTTTGTTACCATGGGTCATTTTGTTTTCAATGTCTAAACTGCCTTTCTCCATATGTATTTGCAAAAGTTGGGTAGCCCTCATAGATGAAGTCTCATAAGTTTGAAACAGACATCCAACAGTCTCAGTATAACTCAAAGAGTTCTAATTTTATGAATTTTATATCAGAAAGATTTTTTTTAAAGATAAAATGATACACGTGACTTCTTTTAAATCTTTTCTTCTTCTTCTACAGTTAATAAATCAATATTTCGGTCAGAACTATTTTCAGATATCTTACATAGGTCTGACTGAAATGTCGCATTTATTAACTGTAGAGGAAGAAATGATTTCAAAGAAGTTATTATGATATTTCATATGTATGATATTTTATATGTATGTAAGTTATTATCATATTTCATATTTCATATCATAATTGATATTTCAATACACTTGACTCTTCTGTAAATGCATTAATTGAACAATAACGGTACAATAGAGAAGTATTAGTGTGATTAATTTTTCCCTGACCTTAAGTAGGCTTTATTGGCGTAGTGAAGGAGGGGTTGGTAAGGGTTTTAAACCCTCCCCATCACCCCCACTGTAACCAAAAATTAAAGAAACTGAATATTTTTGGATTTTTTATATATGTGTGAGGATTTTTTTTTTTTTTTTGGTTGTACAGTTTGATGATAATCCACCATCCGGAAAAGGACACATTTTCTTCTTTTTTGGTTGAACGTTAAGATCATCATTATCCCTTTCTTTCCAAGCCCTGACCACGCCTCTTCCTTAATCATTTCCGAAGCGTTTAGAAATACAAAGAATTGCTTGTGATTGCAGTTGCATTTTATTTCTTCCTTATTAAGTAAAATGTTTGCTACGAAGACGAAAAGAAGAGAGAGTAGTTAAAGCCTCTCATTCAATTTCACCATCAGCCATCAGATAGTGAAGACGGAACAACAGTACAATTGTTACACAGTCTGTATATTTCACATGAAAAGTTCTTCATTACCTATCTTCCTAAGTAGCCATTTCTTGCAGCAGTTGTTGCTTCTATGCAACATATTTATTATAGTGATAATGAAAAACTTTCTGACATTAGTTGAAACTGGATCCACAATTGCATTGTTAATCACTTCGTAGAGTTAGTTTATTATGAGGCTAAATGCTTTAACTTTCCTATCTCTTTAAGAGAGATGATTTCAAAGCGAGATCATCTGATGAAAGATATTCAATCTGTCCAAGTTTTTCCTCTTTCCTTAGGAGAAATAAGCGAAAAACAAAAGGAATATAAATAATATTCACGGAACCATTCGTAACCCCGTCAAATCTATTTTTTGCATTAAAATGGCTTGTCTTCTTACTTACAAAACATATTTAAATAATACATTTGCAATACAATACACTGTCTTAATTTTTGTCTTAATTTTTTTATAACATTAAATTCTCCAAACGGCGTCTGTCCTTCCATAAAGTTAAAATAGGCCTATAGGAAAAGTTAAAATATCACTTAATTAAAATCTTTTAAAATATATCTTCAATTTTTGTTATTTTTAAAAATAATATTATCCAAAAAAAATTATACTTACAGAATATTTTATTATCATATTTTCATCAGTATGTCATCTATTCTTAGATGCAGGACTTTTTGGTTGAAATGTGTTTTTCTCTCTCTCCTCCTTGTATCCCTATTAACTCATGAGAAAAGTAATTCCAACAGGTAGAACCAGAAAGAAAAGATAGAAACATTTAAAGGAGATGACTGTTAAATTTATTCGAAGAGACAACCCATTTAATTGTACGATCTTCTTTTGTTTGTTTGTTGACTGCTTTTTTTTATGCCCCACATGCTTCTTGGTAGTTTATGGCATCGAATTCGCTGTCGCGAGCAACTTGCGTCAGGGCAGGGATAGTCGTCGTCACGGTGTGGTCTTGTGTACGTGCATCACTTGCGTCACATTTCACGGTTGAGAGAAGCTGCTCGTACGGCAGCACATCCTGAGATTATGCCAACAATCTCGGTCTGGGCGACTGACAAAAATGCATCATCGCAATAAAGGCAAACCCGATAAACAACTGTGTTGAAATATTTTCCACAAGGGTAACTTTTCGCCAGATTCAAGCAAGAACGCTGATAACGGTGGAAAACGGAGGGAGAGGTCAAAAGGTGTCACGGACGCTCATTCGTATCGTCTTTTCCTCCCCAAGTGCGCAATGGAAGGAGCAAGAAAAAGATTATATCCCCCATTCACTCTGCCTTTGCCGAAGTATTATTCACAATGGGCCGTGGCAATGCGATATATATTCATACAAACGTCTAAATGCCACCTACGGCGAAGCATTGGAAGCGTCTTCATGTCATAATTCAAGACAACATTTCATGGACCTTTATCTTGGAACACCTTGAAACTTGTGTTACTATTTCAAATTTTACTATCGCCTTAAACTCTTACACTCCATAAACCACCTTTTTCTTCTTTCCCTGTCGAACCAATACCTAATGAATCACGTTTTACCCATTTGTAATGTTTTGGTTCTAATCTGGAAGTAACGACTATTTTAAGCAGCGTCAGATGATACGTTTGTTTGTGACACCAAAAAAACACTAAAAGTCAAATTATTTATTTATTCGATGAACTCGACAATTTTTTCCCTCCAAAAGCGTTAGAACAGAACCGCTTGACATCGTAAATTTAATTTTATGCATCATCAATCGTACATTTTATGTTCGATAAATTCTAATTCTCTGACTCGGCTGATTTTTTTTAATTAAAATCCTGATCATTACAGAATTAGAGCATATATTTAAAAAGAAGTCCAAAGCAAGTTGTAAAACCAGATACTTTTCTTCTAAACGAAAAGTAAATATCTAACCAAGTAGACATTTGCTGTGCGAAGCTGACGCCTGTTGGCAGTAACCGGAAGTTCGTTTCCATCTAACTGTAAAGTTCTACTATAATTGAAATACGAAAAAAAGAAAAAAGCAAAAAACAAAAGTATTGTTCAATTAAAATGAAGGTTCGAAGAATGGATCAGATCTTAATCTCAAAATAATTATTCATCTAAATTATGTGAAAAAGAATAAAAATATTGTATTGTATTTTTTGAGTCTTTGTTATCTCAAAATAAATAAATAAATAAATAAATAAATCAGTTAAATTTGACACAAATAGGGAATTTTAGTCAAGAGTTAATTTTCCTATTTCCTATTAAATTTTTACAACTTGCACAAAAAAGCTTAATGAAAACTAAAAATAACCTAATTTTTTTATGTAAACGTGTCATTGTGTTTCTTTTCATACATTTGTGGACGGATAAGATGAAGGCGATGATGATATTTCAAGCTGACGTAAAAAATAGACTTCTTTACGGTGGCCCTGTTTCATTTTTTTTTTTGATTGAACGTCAAAAATGGGAAAGTTTTTCTTTTCAATTAGCATTAGAGATTTAACAAAATGTTAATGAGAAATTAGAATATAAAAAACAAATTTGAAAAAATAAAATAATTGATTTTGAGCACTACACCAGAACTAAATATAGTGAATCATCAATTCATTATCAAATAATGAATAATAGTTATAGTTTAAATACCTAAATTTATCAATATTAAAAACTTAAATTAAGCCTAAAGTAACAAAAAAAAAATAAAAAAAAATAAGAAGAATGTCTATCGTAAAAAAAGAAAAAAATTCATAAGAATTTTCATATTATCAGTACCTTTTTATGATAGACATTTATTCTTACTTATCTTATTACTTTTTAATAATTAAACATCGCTTTCACGTACATATTTTTTCATTAGATTTTTCAGGCTTTTAATATTTCTTATTTGTCTTCAAAATTATAACCGCTTCTATAAGAAATGGGGAGTTTAAGAGTCTAATAGACTATAAGTTGTTTTTACTTCTCAAACTCCTTGATTATTTCTTCTGCTCAAAAAAATGATCAAACTTGTTCTTTATGGTTATTAGAATTAACTTGTATAAATTTCTTGATGGACTTCAGAATTAAAGTGACCAACAATATTCTTCAGAATTTTAAACTAAATTTGAAATTTTACCTTTCTGCAATTTTTTGATTTTAATTCTATATAAACAATGATACTACCACCACAATTTCGAATTGACAATATTAACTAGCAGAAAGCCGGGCCTTTGAGTAGATACGGGCACTTTATTGAATATTGAGTACTAAAAATAAGATTTATCTGAGCAGTCTCAAAAGCTACAGCACGATATATCATTTGTTGTTCATCACTTAAATTAGGTTGTCCATGATGATTAGTGTTGCGAATTTCTCATGACATTTCTGTCAGCTTTGTCCAGTAGTGTATGACGAGGCATTTTAAAGTGACTACTGCTACGATGCTGTAGGGTTTTTGGGAATTACAAATTTTAGTTTCGGTTTCAGAACTAATGGTGCTTTTGTTATGGCATTTCTTATAGCTTTTTCTAAGTTTTTAAAAACAAATCATTCTTATGAAATTTACAGTTTTAGGTGTTGGAAATATGATTGTTCACTTCTACATGGATTTCAACATGGGCATGGAAAATTTCATATTTTTAGCTACTGTAGATTTTGAATAAAACTGTTCACAGAATGTGATCTAGTTGGGAATAGAGAGACTAGTTTCGCTTTTCTAAATGAAGTAAAATAAAGATAAATTCTATCAAGCGAATGTTTAAAAATAACCTATGCTCACTTATCTTTAAGAGACATAAAGGCCTAATTCCGAATTTACTTTTCAGAAGAAGTTTAAGCGACCATCAAGAAACGCCCAACCAGAATTAGTACAAAATTATACTACAAGAACTAACTGATCTCTAAGAAAATAAATTTTAAAATTAGAACATTCCACTGAAAGTCTACTTGGTCCTGGGTCACGGGATGTAAACTAGAAGATAATAAATTTACACAATTTAAAAAGTATAATTTAGGAAGATAATCTGAAGAATATATAAAATAAATAGAATTCTTCAAGTAAGTTAATTACTTGTAAAGGGAATTATGAAAAAGTGAATGTATGTATGTAGTGAAGGTGGGAGGCAGAAGCCAAGCACTGCGACCAGAGGTCTATTGTACTATCCCACGGAAATATGGACAGATGGAGAGAAAGACTGAGAAAGTATGGTGGGAGAAGTGCAGGGGAAATGGGAGAACCCCGAGAAAACCTGCCCAGCGCGGATCGTCCACCATCACGAAACCCACATGAGAACCGAACTCGGAACTCAGAGGTGAGAGGCCGATGCCTTAGCAACAACGCCAACCGCGCGGCCATAGAAAAGTGAAACAATATACGTTTTGCAAATACAGTAAATTTATTTGGCACGAAAGGTGTTTAAGATCATACAGTCATTAATTTGAATTTTATTACTTTGTTAATAATAAAATTATGGAGATTTATATTTTCTTCCTTAGGAATTTGTGCTGTTTTTATCTTTGCGTTTAATAATGCGACTCTAATGAATTGAAGCCCACAAAATTTCTTTCTTTGAAATTACTTTTTAAAATGCACAATGAATAAACAAAAATACCTTTCTGGTCTATTATCAGAATCGGGAACGGCCGATTCATCCTGCTTGGAACTCATCAGTCCGATCCGTCCTCCCCGATAACAAACACAGAAAGTCGAGAACATAAGTGGAGGTCACCCCCGCACCTGACAGTATACCCCGTTACTTTTTAATTTGTGTAAACTTTTGTAACTACTTATCAAGAATTTTGAGCTACTTTTGATACTAGAAAAATAGCTCAAAAAATTTTTAAGATATTATTTTTTTCGTGGAGTTAAATATTGTTCTCTAACTAATCAACATCAGCCTATTTTAAAATGAACTTTTTCTTTATGATAACATTTTTTATAGGCAATGCGAATTTATACCGAATATAAATATATAAAGAAGATGCATAATAATATTAATAAAGACTATCATAAGAAAAGAAGCTTTCTATGTCTGATTTTTTTTTCAGCCTATTTTCCTAAGGAAAAGATTTAAAAGAAAGAAAGAAAGGTTTCTAAGATTTCATGTATGTATTGAGTATATAATTATGCATATAAGAATTCTGTGAACCTTAAAACTTCGCATGCATTTATAGATAAAAGACTGATTAGATTTCTAAATAGGAATTTGAAATTTGTTACATCGATCATTAAACATTTCATTTTATTATTTGTTTTTTTATTTCTTTTTCTTTTTTATTTTAATACAGACTTTACATAGTAGTACTTTTTGTTTAAGTGATCTACGAATTCCTACGTTAGGTTTTGTCGTCAAATTAAAATTCCTTCCGAAGTATTTTCCTTTCCTTCTTGAATCAGTATTTGTCCTCTTCTTTGGCTTCTTCGTCATTTCCCAATACATTTTTATTCCTCACTTCTTCTTCTTTCTAAATCCCGCTCACATGACAGTGGGTGATGGGTTTTATCTGTGGTCATGGCAAATCGTGGGCGTTCAGGTGGAATAGGGTTGGAGACCCTCTCAATCCCACACTCTGATGAATATTTAGTGGTTTTTGGAAAGATTTCGGGTTAAGGCGGCTGCTTCTCCTTGGAAGACGTCGAACGAAATTAATGAATGGTAATTCGGGAACGGAGATCGTAAAAGGAAGCGATAGCGTCCGCCTGGGAAGGAATGGCGTCCATTCAGGGAAAGATGGACCCAGCGATAGAGGCTCATTACTTTAAATTAGTTACACCTTTTACCGAAGCTCCATTTGCGACAGCGCAGGAGGACTTTTCTGCGCGCAAGAGCAAGAGGTGCGAGAATGCGAAGAGCAGTAATAGTGGCCTTAAGGCAAGTCGGCAGCCCCCTGGCGGAGGATTTGCATATGGAACAGAATTACTCGAAAGGGATTCACGGCACTTTTAACTCATTTTTTTTTTCCTCCCTTCTCTTTCTTCCTTTTTATCTGTGAAATCCAACTGCTGAAAAGTTCTGGAAAGAAATCGCGATATAGAATTCTTATTCTCCCAAATTTGAGCTAAAGAATGTAGAATCAGTTGAGAAAACTTTCAGCAAGTTAAGAGAAGAAGCTCACGAAATCGAATATAGCAGTTTATGTTGATCCCAACATTTATGAAGTATTTCGCTACATTCAACAATAGATTTAACAAATTCCAAAATTACATGACAGCAATTGAACTTTTATTAATCTCACCAGTATTCTCTGTGTATAACATAAAATAAAAAAGTGTAGATATTTTCTCACTACTAATGATTTATATTTATTTGAATAATTTAGAATAATGTTAATCGCAACAATGGAATTCAGGAAATTTATTTTCGAAAGGGATAGAGCTCTGAATTTAACTTTCTTTGAAACTCTTTTATGCTGTAGAGTTTAAAATTATTACCAATGACAGAAATCACTGAACATAACTTGAAAATCCTTTAATAGGAAAAATATGGTAAACTTTTAACTGAGACTTTATTAAATAAGAATTAACATTTCAAAACTAAATTACAATCAAAATTTTAAAGCTGGATATTTAGAATTTGTTTTGTTTACACTTTCAACTTTTGTTTTAGTTAATTACAGCTGCAAATAAAAATTTTATTTCTCAAACTTACAATTGTTTCTTTTTTTTTTTTTCTCCTCTAAATTCTTCTTCCCGGTTTCTCAAGATTAATAATACATTTTGTTAAGGAAACATAAAACCCACAAAATGTTTTATTTTTTTCCCCCTTTTTATCCTGATATACTTTTCTTTTTTTTCTCAAGATCAAATTATTATTTTTACTTGGAATTTACTTATTATAGAAAAATAATATTTTTTTCCGTTCCCAAGTAACTTTCAGAATAAAATAGCTTCTGCTTTATTCTTTTGATTTTATTTTTATTTTATTAAACAAATGTGCAATAAATTTGTGAATTTTTAATTGTTATTTTAGAATTGGATTGCAATGATATTATAAGAATTCAGAACATTTATTCTAATGCAGCGTTTATCAATCTTTTTTGCTTCACGGTACATTTATATATTTGGAAAAAATCGGGCGGCACATTAAACATTGTTCCTAATATCGAACAGCACTCCAAACTATTTCGTTGCTTTTATTACATATAACAAAATCCTACGAAAAACACACTAGCAAAACTTACACATGAACAACAGTCCATATTTCCCATTGAATTATAAAAGTGATGTAATTATTGATTCATTAATTTTAACCAGTTTGTACTATTTCTCTTGTGTTAATAAACAACTTTGTTGAAAACATTTGATAACTTTTGTTATATTTCCTCTTATTTTCCCGTTTTAATAAAATTACTTTTTGTTGTTTTTTCCTCGCGCACACCCTTTGAGAATCGCTGTGCTAAAGTAACATATAAGTTTATTTATCTGTAAAGATAAATTTTAGTATTAATACTTCACCTGTTATCCTTAGTTTTAAGAGGTCGCTTGTCTAATTGTGTCAATCAAGAACGTCTAAAATAACATCCATTTTGTTAATATAGTAGAGTCCCGATTATCCGAGTTAATGTGGACCAAGACTAACTCGGATAACCGAAAAACTCGGTTAAACCGAAAATTGAAAATAAATAAATCGTTTAGGTTTAAATATATATTTTAACAAAAACAAAAGATGAAATTGTATTCACCACATACAATTCATATTGAAAGAGTTCTTTTACTTCAAAAAGTCCTTAATTGTTTTTTGTTTTACGTTACTTTGGCGTTTTTCTGCAGCAATGTTTCGGCATTTTTTTAAGGATAGCCCAGGATTGTTGGTGTCGAAACCATTCCCCGATTCCAGGTAGGGGGTCATACGACTAGATTAATTGCGAAAAAAAAAATCCTAGAAATATTTGATAGCTCGGTTAAAGCGGAAACTCGGATAATCGGGGTTTTACTGTATCAGTAATAATATATATTGATTAACATTTTTTTTTTTAATACCTGCTTGGTAAATACCGCAGATATTTGTTTTAGATTTGACGTTTGTAATACCCCTTAATATGCAATTGTGGAAAAAAAAAAAAAAAAAAAGGATTAAAACAATAAAGTTTTAAAATACATATTTAAGTCGCTTATCTGTCCATCTCGATAACACAAAAGCAAAACATATAGGAAACTGAAATCTTAGAGAATAGGTTGTTATAAGTAAGATCCCTATTGATTTTGGTGAAGATCTGACCGTCAACATAAGTGAAGAACATTTTTTTTTTTTTTTGTTCTTTAACAACATTATATTTGCTTTTGCCATATGGGTATTCGAAAATTGATACCAACTATATCATATTATAAATAACCACATCTTATATCAATAAATATATTAAATAAAATACATTTATTAAGTATATTTAAAAACAGCAAATTTTCGGAAACGTCTTCTTTCCTTTATCAAGCCTATTTTAAAACAATTTCCGAATGTAACAATTCATTGACACGAGCATGAAACATACTTATTTTAATAATCCTCAGCCAAAAACATTATAGATATCAACAACCCAACAAAATTAAAAATTTTAACACTGTCTAAAAAGAGGGCATTGTCTGAATAATAAGATAAAAATACTATGGATAGAAAAAGACTCAAAAACTAGAAAAATTATAGAAAGTATAATAATATGTTTCATGCTCGTGTCAATTAATTGTTACAATCGGAAATTGTTTAAAATAGGCTTGATAAAGGAAAGAAGTCTCTTTCCGAAAATTTACTGTTTTTAAATATATTTAATAAATTTATTTTGTTTAATATATTTATTGGTGTAAGATGTGGTTATTTATAATAATGTGACAACTAGAAGAGAAGAGATTGAGAAGAAATATGGACTTAATGCTTATATCATATTTTTCTTTTTATTAATTGATTCTACTTATCAAGAACAACAATTTATCATAATTTTATCGACTGCAAATTTCCTGACACTTAACAGATTCAAATTTACCATCAACAGCAAAGGATCTGCAGAGAATCATTTCAGCAGAGACTGAATGACTTTGCTATGTTATGATGTTCACTTCTCTAGTTGCGACTGTGTTCAATGTTTCGAACAATTGTTTAATATTGTGATATTCAACGTAACAGATTTCATTCAAATAGACAGCCGGAATCCTGTCCCCTTCCTCTTTAAATACTTTCCAGAGACTCTCAGTTTCCTAGAAATGACAGATTTAAGTAATCGAAGTCTAAGGGAGACGCATTGGTCGAATTTAGAGGAATATCACGAAAAGGGTAAATCCCCATCTTTAATCTCAATCTACTAACAGCTGTCTTAAAATTACGTAATCATGATTTAATTGTAACGAAATATATCATTTTTTCTGTAAGTAAAAGTTGCGTGCCTTCTACTAAATCAAGTTAAAAAAAAAGCTTTCGATAAATCAAAATAGTTCTATTTTGCGAAAAGATTAGAAAATGATAATTTCAATTACAAAAATGAATATTATTATTATCGTAATTTTAAGTTTTAGAAATATCTTTATCGTAAATTAATCATTAAGTTAACAAAAACCCAAGTTTTTATTTTTAGCTTGTAATCAGACTACAATTCATTAAGAACTTTTGTTTTTATTTCGCTGGCATTTAACTGTTATAATAATTAAAAATAGCTTTGAGAAAAAGAGTACAGATTTTGTCTTATGCCGTCAACTGAAATGAAGTTCGAGGCTTCATTATTAACCTAGAAATCCTCCATAGCATTGTTAATGTTTTTATTTATTCAGATGGGCCTGAGTGTTGGTGTAATCTATTCGTCGCAGATGGGAACCGCATTACAGCTCTTTAATTTAACTCGTATCGTTGTTAAGCAGTAATGATATGTCTCCCTAAAATTACTTTTGCCACTCCCGGACATCTTAAAAACATTTTGATTAAGTTCCTGTTTTTCTTTCTTGTCACCAGGTGGAGTTAATTTTTCAGCTCGAGCTGTCTACCGATGCGACCTCGAGTTCAGCAAGAAGTTTTTCGACTTTGCTGGTTGGTTGGGCGGTACCTCGAGCAGCGACGGTGCCGGTAAGGATGAGCATCGCTCGCACTCCTGTGCTAGACAACATGTGTTCCTGCGCGCGCTTAATGAGACGTGGGGCAGGACTTAATTACCGTTTCGGTCCCGTGCTCATACTTCAGGTGCGCAAGAAGGACCGGGTGCTCCTCTTGTGGGTATTTTATGACTCGGCTGGAAAGAGAAGCCAGGCAACGTTTGTGGGATAAAAAAAAAAAAAAAGAGGGGGGGGGGGGGGAGATCATTGCGTGGGAGAATGAGCGTGTTTAAATGGGAGAGACGTGGTTAGCTTTCTCTTTTTTTCTATTAGGCAGGACTCCTAGTGGTGGGTGATTATGGAGCCAATAGCTGTCGATGCGCCTGAATTTCGGGGTTCTCTAATGAATTCTCGTTGTAGGCTTCGAGTCAAACTGCATATCATTAGGGAAATTAATTTGGTTCATTATGGAGAAGATGACTTTTGGAAAATAATAAAAGGGCATTATAAAACTCATGTTCGGAGACAATTAGTCGCCTCTGAGCTCAAGATTTATATGCACAGTTTGCCGAGCTTAATCATTTCTTGGCGGTGAGCTATCTAAATTGACTCATCGGTGGAAAAAAAATCGCTTCGAATGAACCCTCTAATGGAATTAGTGTTGCTCAACAAACAAAGCTATCGATGTCGTGTGTTAATTATAAAAGCAGCGTCGTCTCTGCTTTCACCCACCCACCCAACAAAAGAACTCTTTCCAAATAATTAAATCTAATTTGTTTACTTGCCACACGTAACTGCCTGTAATTACAGATGAAATTTGTGGCCTATAAATATATAAAACGAGAACGTCTCTTATTTTTCTCCTGAATTGTTCTTGTCATTTTCTCCCTCCCCTGCTATTTTCTTGTTGGTAATTATTTCTCTCCCAGCGATCTTAATACGTCTCATAGGTAATTTTTAATGAGGCGCAAGTCCAAACAGGGCTATTCTTCTGCGCTACAAATTAGTCGGCTTTGTTGTGATACCTGGTATTCATTAAGGAACAATGCTAGCAAATGACTGTTGCAAGTGGTGTTCAGA
The DNA here is from genome assembly GCA_023159025.1 of Thereuonema tuberculata. Classification (NCBI taxonomy): domain Eukaryota; kingdom Metazoa; phylum Arthropoda; class Chilopoda; order Scutigeromorpha; family Scutigeridae; genus Thereuonema; species Thereuonema tuberculata. The sequence goes on along the minus strand of JAFIDM010012231.1, from coordinate 126,646,880 downwards.
GCTAATTGCTAAAAGCACTCATACACATCCTCCTCCTTAACAATTCATGTCGACTTTTGTCTGTTTGTGCTGTGTGCCGAGCTGAACAGGTGGGAAACTTGTCCCCGCTCTGACCCCTTCGTCGTTTCCGAAGCCGTCAATGCAGGTGGACTCCGGCACGGCGGTTGATTGGCGGCACAGCGGTCACCGGTTCGACCGCAACACCGGCTCTTCAATGTGTCACAGGAGACTTCCCCAAACGCAGATGAGCTCTCTCTCTCTCTCGACTGATATTTGTTGTTTGTTAATCTTTAATAGCGGACTAATGCAAATACTCATTTGGATAAAACGCTGATGTATTAGTAATTAAAACCACTGTGTATACAGGAGCTGCTGTCAAAACGCCCGAACAGCGTCTGGTGTTTAATGCATGACTTGTTTGCCTTCCCTAAATGGAAAGTTATTTATTAGCACAAACAAAAGAATTGCTAACACCCATTTCCCGCGAATTAAAAATACACTCTAATATTTAAAGTTCGGTTTGTTCTGGTCGATACCAATTTGTGCGAAGATATCTTAGTTGGACATTAAGATGTAAATTAACAATTTGGGTTTCGTATTTAAGTTATTATTTACTATTTCGAATATTCGTGATTATAATAATTCCATAATATTTTGAACGAAACCTTTCAATGACTTTTTTTTGGATATTAAGAGTTAAACTTTAATGCATTTTTACATGAACTTACATTTTAAATGCAAGTTTAATTAATTTGGTACTTAGATTTTTAAAGTTTGACATTAGTGACCCACTCTTGAATTTTATAATGTTAGATTAATGAATATATTATAAAAGTTTATTTAAAAAGCAAGAAATTATCTATCAGTGATATTACAATTGATAATATAATCTTTACCTTTATAAAGTATTGTTATTATTTATGTCATATGATTCTTTTTTTCCGAAATTTACTGATAGTATTTTTAATGTATTTGCTTAATTTTAGATTTGAATTTTTATCATTCCTGATGCTTCTGGAGTTGTATTTTAAAATGGATAAGTCAATAAAATAAAAATAACTTAGTAGTTATTACTTCATTGGATTCTTAGTAGGGGTTCCATTGATTCAGTTAATTCTATTGATCTTTTAGATTGATTGTTTTATTACTTTTGTTGTTCTCAATTTTGGTGTAAAAACATTTTCAGTAAAACTATTCCGAAATCGATTCTAAAACCGAACTGGACTTTTGTTCTTTGTCCCTTATTCCTCTACAGGCTTCTAAAAATGTTCAGATATTGGTAATGGATACAATTTCATCGACTGTTTTTCATCCTCACTGAATATTTAGCAACAAACGAAAACATAAGCTTTGAAAATTATTAGTTGACAGTTATTAAGAAAATTCCTAAAATTGTGGAAAGTTATTGCGTCATGTAAATGGGAAAGAGTTTTAGGTAGCTCATTTGGTAGAAAATGAACTAAGCTGGTCTGGCGCATTAAACCATGAAATATCATTAATGTGCAGTTCACTCTATGCACATGAATATCACAAATTCATATCTGTATTGAAGAAAAAGATTACCAGCAGAAAAACGAAAACAAGCGCAAGTACAAAAGATTTTAGATTATTTTTAGTTCTGTAAGAACTTTGTAAGAATACAGTTTCTTTTTAGCACCTTGACTGCCACTCTGTTATCGGAAAAATTGGTCCATTTAGGAAAAAAGTTATATGAGTTATCTCGCAGCTGTCGTGTGAGTTCTTTACAGATGCCAGCGTAGTTAACTCGTAGTTGACAATCCAGTTTTCAAAATTACTTGTTTTTTTCATCATCGTTTGTCGAATATGTCTATATAAGCATACCTATTATAAAAGAAATGAGTCAATTATCATGTAAGTCAGCGGTTATCAACTTGCTACCCTTTGGCAGTCCACTTTCATATATGTACTCAAAATATTAGCAAGATGTTTGTAATTAATGTAGTTACTGTTATGTCAGTTTTATTTGTTGTAACTGAAAATAAATGAGTCAATAATGGGATTTAAATAATGAGTTGAACAATGAGTGTATATATTTATAGGATTGTCAACACTGTTTAGAGAAGGATAACGAAGACTTTTCTCATGATTAAATAGCGTCCACCCGCATCACCCCACACCGTAGCGTTGGATTATTTTGACAACGTTTACCTTGTCTTTTGTCTTACATTGTTGACATTTGTACCTTTTTTCACCATTATTCATTTTTTTTTTTTTGCATACTCCCTAATATCCTTCCCGTACACTCTGGGGTACTCGTACTCCAAGTAGGAACCACTGATGTAACTAATAAACAACGTGTGAACTCAAACTTAGCATTCGTACTATAGGAACTCCTCCGAGCGTGCATCTCAAACATATTTATGTTAGTATTTATGCTATTATTATGTTTTTCATTTGAAATGCAAACAATACGATAGCAATGCTCAGAAACTTCTAAATAGACAATGCGATTTATAAGTGGTAACACAACTTTGTGGGCATTTTTTTTAATTGCTCTCTGTCCATTATTCTGTTTGAAATTCGATGAAGTTTTGAAATTTTACTTGAGTTCTGGAAAAACTTCAGGATAAGCATTTTTTTGACTACGGTAAAAAAAAAAAAAGAATAAGTTTCTTTTAAAAACAAAATTCGATTTTTGCACTGTTGAGAGCTCAGGTGATGTTGATACTCTGTCGATAATTTAGTTAGTAAATCATGATAAATACTGTAAATATTACTTAATTCTAGTATTTAGTTTTTTTTTTAAAATATCTAAGTGTAGAAAAGGCTTTTTGTCATTTTATTTTTAAAGTTGCTTCTTCTTTTATTCAGAAAAGAAGTTTACATAAAAAAAATAATAAAAATAAATAAGCTATTAATCATTATTTTTCTTGATTTAATTCAATTGCAAAATAAAATTTTACGCTGATAAATAAAATGAACCACATTTATTCTAGATAGGAGGGAGTAAGGTTACAGTTACGTATATTTCGAAATTATTAAATATCATTACATAATTAGGTTAACTATGTGCATAAGAAAGGCTAAAGTGGACTAACCTATTGGACTCAAGTTCAAAATACCCATGTAAATTAAAAATTCAAAACAAACATTAAAAATTATTATTAATAAATTAATAATTATTATTATTAGTATGTAAATGTTTAAATCTAGGGTTTCCGCAGCAAAGACAACATGGCCGGTCAAGGACCAAAGCACTTGTTGCTATGTGTAAAAAAGTGTGTAAGGAGGGTTAGGGATGTTTGGGATGTGCGGTTAGTGTCCAGAAATTTTCTAACTATGCGTGTAGTGTTGAGTATCACAGCCTTCTGGAGTTGAGCATAAATGTTTTTGTGAAGTCCTAGTGTGCTGAGGCTGTGGTGCAATGTGTGAGGCACCAGACCAGTGACAGACAGAACGATGGGTACAACACGTACTCGATCCAGATTGCTTCTGTAGTGTGCTATGTCGGACATTTAATGATCTTTTCTCACTTCTTGCAATATCTTACTACTTCAAAGCCTGTTATTTTTTTGCATTCTGTAATTTCATCATTCATTCTAAGTAAGTAATCTTTAATTAATAGATCCATATAGAGATATATGTGAAATTTTTAAACTCATTCTTTTTTTGGAAATTGTTTAAAAGATTAAAAGTTCCAAACGCAAAATTTCTTAGAAATAAAACGCCATCTAAGCTTATATTTAAGTAGCGACTTAAGCGAAACATTAATATTATATATCTGTAAGACATTTCTTAAAATCTGTTTTATCTGCCTGATCTTTTTCTTATTCATTTTAGCTGAATGTTTATCTTAAGAACATCTAAGATTACGTTATATTTATAGTAAGGTATTTTCTTAGTAGTCTTTATATAATTATATATATACCTTTTCCCTCTGTAATATCGCCATTTCTTCATTTAAATACCAGTCTGTCTGTAGGATGACTCAATTTCGATGAGCTGTAAATAACTTCTGTAGCAGTAAATTACCTATGTTGGGTTGATCGTCTGTGGGGTCCCAAGAAGTGAGTTATAATCGTATCTGTCGCTGCCCGACGACATCAGTCTTACAGCTTTGGCTTGACGGGTGGTCCTGTACTTACAAAGAATTGTCCTTTCTCTAATGGCCATACACCCACTTCTTGGTTCAAGACGAACATTTCTTTCCCTTATTTATTTATTTATTTATTTATTTATTTTTTAATTAGTAATTTAATAGAGTTTAATATTCTATTATTAAACTCTATTTATTATTTACTTAATAATAATTAAAAAATGTATGTAATAAAAAATCTAAGTATTTAATTGAACGAAAACGATAAATAGGAAAAAGGTTCTTAATATTTGGTAAAAATGTAATTAGAAGATATGATTTAAAATTCAGAATGTACCGATGGTTCAGGTGAATTATCTGAAGATTAAGAAATAAATAAACATTCCGCTATCATCGCATAGTGGCACTAAGCTTGTAGAGCTGGGCATCAACTTTGTGAACCGAGGAGGAGGGAATTGGAGAGTAAAACAAGTTGGACCATAAATAAGCATCGTAATAAAATTATATGGAATCTGTCCAAGCGCCTTAGCATGATGCGAATATAAACAAAGGAGAGAAATGTTCCAATGGAACAGTAAGACTTCAGGTGCTCAGTCAATCATTAAAGATTAACTCAAAATGCCTTGTAACACAGTTTGTAGGTAAATAAATACAATGTAATTTATTTGTGAGAAATATATGATTTTCTTTTGTTTAACTAGTCGGCTACCCGTCGCTTCGCTCCGGAAGCCTCGCGTATGTAACGGAAAACAATTTGTTATTTATTAAAAAAAAACACACACACAAATTACATCAAGTAAAATAAAACTAAAATTTTTTTAAAGTTTTTTTTTATTTTAATTTTTGATGTATATATTTCTCTCAATTCACGACTGCTTTTAGAATCAGCGTGTGAATCATATATCTGTGATATATTTTTATTTTTTATAGAGATTAGAATGTAATCCTTGTGGTCTAATGCTTAAGACGTCTAACTTCGGAGCAGAAGGTTGCATGTTGGATTCCAGTAGATAACTTGTAGAAATTATTTCTATTTTTGTAAATTACAATAATTGCACCAGACCGAAAGAGAAATAAAAGATTTTCGTAATGTAGATACAATTTTCAGTCGCTTTTGAGCTACAAATAGTGAACTTTCAGTATTCTACTTAATAGAAATAGTGCTTCTTTCTTTCTTGAGTCTCTTTTTTTTATTTCCATTGATACTTTACAGTGGTTTTTGAGTTAGAAATAGTGATTGTTTTTGAGTAACGAATAGCGATTTTTCAGTATTCTACCTAATAGAAATAGTGATTATTTTTTTTTCTATTCTTTTTTATCCAATTCCAATTGATACTTTTCAGTGGTTTTTGAGTTACAAATAGTGAAAATTATCTATATCTATTAGCTAGGCCATCAGATTGTTCGATATAGATATTTGAAGAAGAGATTTCAGATGGACGTTAGTTGATATAGATGATAAATGAAGATCATAGCTTGTATACGAAATTCTTCGCAACAAATTGATTGTGAATATTCTTTAGAGTGAAGATAACCAAATTCTGTTGAATTGTGACTCAAAGACCTAAAGTTGTATGTGAGTTAAGACAACGTTTTCCAATTATATGGCAACTTTATTTAGAGTTTGTCCTTGAGCTTTATTGATAAATATCGCATCAGAAGGTCTGATCGGAAATTGTTTTCTTGTGAAAGTGAATGGAAGTAGATTACCGCATGGTTCCATAGACATCCTATGGATGAAAACAAAATCTCCTTTGTGAGTTCTGTTATAATTTCGGTTTCTATGAGATCATTATCGAATGAACAGCATTTAAGTTGAGTTCCATTGCAGTATGCAAACTTGGGATTGATGTTTCGCAACAATATTATTGGAGATCCAATCTTCAATGACAAACGATGTTGAGGAATTCCGCTGAGATTCAATGCGTTCAGACACTTGGGCATATAGAGATGTTCGTGTGATGGATTATCAGAAGTGTCAATTTTATTCGCACTTGTATTGTATGCTCTGTAGTCTCTCCTTGTATTCTTAGACTTATCATTCGATTGATGTTATCGACACTCTCGTTCATCTCGTTTATCAAATTCCAATTGATACTTTTCAGTGGTTTTTAAGTTACAAATACTGATTTCTCAGTATTCTACCTAATGACGTACTGCGTCTTTCTTTTTTGACTTTCTTTTTAATTACAATTGTTACTTTTCAGTCAAAGTCAGTTCAGTTTTGACAGATAAGTCAAAAAAGCACTATGAAGAGAATTGTAGTTCCCATGGCCTAATGGGTAAGATGTCCGACTTCGGATCAGAAGGTTGCAGGTTCGATTCCTGTCGCGGATGTTTCATTGAAAAAATTCTTTCTATTTTTCATTCTCACAGAAAACTGCGCCGGACAGACAGACAGACAGAGAAATAAAAGATTTTAGTAATATAGATTATTAATTTATTATTAGCCCACAGATTTATCAAAATAATTTACTTCAACATTACAATTGATGGCATTTTTTATAATTTTATTATTGACACACGTAAAATACATATCACAGTATTATAATGTAGATAAGTTTTAAATAAGTTCTTTAAAAGAATTGCCAGGATATTTAAACATTTATCACTTTCACCACAGCACAAGGAAAAGATGATCCGATAATAAGAAGGATGCACAAGATGGGATATCTGAGACAAAACATTTCTAAATATAATAACAATAATGTTTATGACAAAAATACGAAAATTAAGAAATGTTTTTATTAATTTTCGGATTATTGTCATAAACATTTATTCATGTATATTGAGTGTTAAGAGATTTCAAATTCTTTGATAATTTCATATTTTTTAAAAAAATATTATTGTTTTTACAAAACATTCTGTCTTAAATACTCTTAATGCATGCAATGTGCTGTTTTACAAATGCAATAGGAGATAAAATCATTTCCCTCAACATGTAGAACAAACTCAGCATAAGGAGTCCGCAAAGATAAGTGCGGCCAAGGCTTCAAAGATTGTCTTTTGTTCGTAATCTTTTCTTTTTCTTTTGTTTATTTGCTTGGTTCTTTGAAGCAGGCAATTTGCTGGTAACAAGTTAGTTGGTTGGAAGAAGACATTAAGACGGACGCTGGCAAAGATCTCCGAGATCTTTCTTTACTATAGAGGACACGACGGTAACACGGATGACAAACTTTGATAGTCGTTGGGCAAAATTTACTTTGATTTACTTACGGCAAAATGATAGTTGGAGATGAATTTTAAATTTGATATGTCATTGCTGGGTTATTAGAACGTATGTTGTAGAGGAGCGACATATATTTCTAAGGAACAACATTAAAACGGCTATAATGGAAGATATAAAGATATTCTTTTCCAAAACATTACTAATGAAAATCCACAATCTATTGCGGAAATGCATTTACAGCAACAGCAATTGTGTTTGCTTTGCCAAATGTTTCTGAAATTGAGTTCATATTGAATTTAAGATCGTAACGCTCTGTGAAGATGCTTCATGTCTTTTTCTTTCGACTCCTCTTCTGAATTTCATCTGTCCAGGCGACATTTTAATGTAGGTATCTTCTGTTCATTCTATTTTGATCTCTTTTAGGATATCTCTCATTTATGTTTGAATCGAAATTATCCAACTATCTGTCTTTTGTTCTGTTAAGAGAACAGCATGATCACTTAGTTGGAATTGTTAATGCAATTCTTACTTGCAAGTATAAATTCGTGATGTTAGAGTAGTTTGTCAATATATCACATCTATTTCAAAATTCCTTGATAAAATGGCATTAAGAACTTTGTTCCTACTCCCACAGTTCTCAAGGGTCCTCAATCAAGAATCAAGACATTTCAACATTGATAAAATTAGTGGTAAGACAGAGAAATATGGCGTCAGGCAAACTGTAACAGAGAAAGGGAGAAACCTTCAGAAGAAGGCGATAAAAACGTCATAAAGTACATGCAAGTTTACTTATAAAAAGTTTACCTTTTGTAATCCTCATAATATTTGTCTTAGAATATGGAGCACAAGTAAATTCACTGTTCCGAACTTGTGCTAAATATTACTTAGGGCCTATCTCCGTCTTGTAGTTGCCGAGTTGCGTTTTTTCTGCTCTAGCTATGGAGATAAAAATGTGATTCTTGATAAAAATATGTAAAATGTGATACTTAAAAGCTATACCTGATCTCTGATTTTTTTTTTTTTTTTAAATCTCTATCCTGCTATCTGATAGTTACGAACCTAATATCATTGACATCAGTAGTACAGTTCTGAGATCGCACACCATTACTCATTTTCCTGTAATTAACATCGCCAGCGGAGAGACGCTTTAATGAATAAAAATATTATCAAGATGAAATTAGAGATTCTTTGTAAATAATTTTATTTACGTTATTCTTTTTTACGTTAATTCAAATTGCTAAACCGTAATAATAGAATCTTGTCTCGTCTTAGAGTACTTCTCACACCATCATAAGCTGTAAGATAATCTTCAGTATCACAGAGTTTTGATTGTACTAAAGTGGCTTCCCAGGCAGTGCTTAGCCATTTCACTGGAGGCACTTCACTGCATCAAATTATCTCATAAATATCATCTAATCTATAAAAACTTGATTTCTATATGATTTAGAATTATTTCATTATTAGAGCAAAGTATCTGAAAAGGTTCAAACTTCAAACTTACATGATCTTTTTAATTCTACTTTATTCAATTTTTTTACTCATGCGTATCTCCTCATACTATAAATGCATCAAAATAATTGAAAGTTTGAAACCAAAATTTTATATAAAAAATATGATCAAATCCTTTTTTATCTTTTCTAATAACTTTTGGAAGAATTAGATCTTAGAATATTAAAGATCTTATTAAATTGTTTTAAAATAACTTCAGTGTGTTCATGTCATCACATTTTTTATTAAAAATACTGTATTTTGTAGCTGCTAACCCGTTTTTTATAATGCAATGATTTTCATTCACAAGTTCTCATTCATAAGAGGAATTCACTGAAATTTGTTTATTCACGGAGAAATGTGAAAAGTCGATCTTTAAGCTATTTAGCTTAACAGACTAGAAAAATTTCGCATGGTTTTATCCTTTTTCAGTTTATTTCCGTATGAAATTGTTAACATCTCAGGTATTATGAAGGATTAGAAATGCGCCAATTAAAAACAGAGGCAAAACAAGCTTGTAATGGCGCGAATTACACATTCAACGAAAATAGACAACAACTACAATCTTATTCAATCATAGGAAGAACTATCGACATGCAATTGAACAGGATTCTAACAACTGCATATAATTTCAGAAATAAAAAAAGAAAAGAGAGGAAATTATATTTAAGATTTCAAAAATTAAAGAGAAAATAAGAGTAGATACTGGTAAATAAGACCGTAATCAAACATATTCATAAAGATAAGAAAAGATTTAATATAAATATGTACCCTATTAATTTCGACAGCTATCCGTCTGTCATTTTCGAGTTAGGTAAGAATATAAAATCTCTCCGGAATTAAAACGTTAACCTGATTATGTAACGAACAGAAAATGCACATATTTATATTAAATCTTTTCATATCTTTTCGAATGTGTGTGATTACGGTTTTATTTATCTATTTATATTTCCACACGTTAAATGTCTTTAGGTAGAAAATAAGAACATTTATTCCTGTCAGAAAGCTTTTAAAACTAATTTGAGAATATGGAAACAGTTACAGATAACAGATTACAAAAATGATAATGTAAAGTTTACAATTTACTTAAAGTTCAACTTATCATTGAATGGGAATAAAATAAATCTATACAGCCAAGAAGTTGAAGAATAATAAATGAATGCTATGACTACTATTTTTATATAAAAATCTTTGAAACTACTTTTTTTTTTTTTTTTGAATTTGTAACTTTTCCCAATCAAACACTGACCTGTAAGATTAAATGCTATAAATTTTATATTCATATCATTTCATTTCATTTTATATTCATTTCGCATTCTTAGGTCGGTAGATGCTAATCTTTTGAGGGTGGTGGCATTAAATGACAATAGTTTTTCTTTGTAATATAGGAAAAACAAGATACTTGTTTTGTGTGTGAAAGGTTGAACTAGAGAAACTGAGAGCAGTCATCGCTTTCAGAATAAGATAAGATAATTAATAGGAAAGTCTTGAATTGTCCAGTTCCATTTCAGATAAGATTTGTCAAGAGGATATCAATACAAACAGAATCTTCTTTCAAACAAGCACTGGTCTCCGTGCAGCAAATATATTCTCTTTTTGAAGATTGTTGGACAACACATATTTGGATAGTGATCTGTCATTTTTTAGTTATCTTAGATAGTACGATCGTTTCAGTAACGTAATAAAATAGATAGTTCTCCATCACCTTTCAAACCAGACAGATTGCACAGTTCAACTGATTACGAAACTGATCAACGTCCATACTTCTTATTTACTTCAATAACTTCACAAGCAAAACGATTACCTTTTATTAGCTTTCGTTTTACCGAATTACCTTTTCCTTTTTTGATAGTTTGAAATTTTCCAGCCTAGTTTTCACTAAGATAGAAAATTGATTTTATAATAAGTAACAAATTATAGACTTAAATGATAAAATAATTGTTGTCATCTTAATGATTCGAAAGTGAAAACTCGCTATTTTTCTTCAATTTTAAAAGATTATTCATTAAAATTTTGAATATAACTTTTTTTTTTACTGTTTATTTTCCCTTATCGTTTTCACTCTTTTCCAAATAATTTTGACATTGTAGTTTACGTCAGTAAAAATAACATTCATTGTAAGCTTATCGTTTTAATATGCCTTTTTATAAATTGTGTTTAAAATCTGTATCACTACAGAAATAATTTGTCTGTCTTCTTCTTTACAATAGTAAGGAATGAGAAACTCCACATCGTTTTTCAATTTTGAAGTATTTTGTAATTAACGTTGTTTTCCAGACAGAATATTGATTCGACTTTTGTGTTTTCCAACTGTGCTGATCGATATATTTCTACTTTGAATTCCAAAGTGTTGGGTCTCTAGTGGCTCATTTTCCAATGGCCCTCCTACAAATGTCGAAGAGAAGGCTACCCCCTCGCTACCAAATCAGTTAAGGCGACGGCAATGAGAAAACAAACGGTCACTGTGGGTTTTCAATCTCCCACGCAATCATCGTGCTAATGGCCGTGACTTGAGCGCGGATAAGCTCGTCGTGCCGTAAAGGGACCGCCAACCCAAACCGACTATATATTCGGTGACATTTGCTTAGATGGATATCGTCCCTCCACTACCTCCACTCCTTTGCCGAGCAGTGACTGAATTCGGAAAAGATTTAAAAATGATAATTTCCTTTATGTGAAACCACTTTATCACCCAACAAGACTACGGCCCTCCTGGGACACGGAGCAGCTATCTTAATGGATGCTGCGGCTGCACAAACCACAACAGCAGCAGCTCCCTCTCTCTCTCTCTAGGTCTTCCCCCTCCTCCCTCACCATAGGCTACCCACTAATTACCGTGATGCAACCATACAATGGCAATTCCTTCCCTCCGATAGTAACCCTTCATCTCCCAGAGGAACTCACAAAACGAAACGCTAATCATAACATCCACAAGCTCACGCTCGGATGGACAACAACTTTTGGCCGAATGCCGAACAAACCCTTTCTGTATATCTCTTAAGTCATAAATAACACTGTAAAAAGGACTTTTCTTTTTTTTTTAACATAACAAAACAAAATGAGCATTAGAGATAAGGTATTCCTAGTCTTTTACGAAAGATAAAAATTCAAATTATCATACTACCATTAAGTAACTTATAAAATGCTTACAAAACCGATTTACATATTGTGCTTCATTCCTTAATTTTAATGCTAAATAAAATATCTCAGCACGAGAAGTCTTTCTATTCCAATTTTTAAATTTATAGTCTGTCTGTCTGTCTGATTGTACGATTTCCTCTGATAACTGTACGATTCTTAATTATGAGCAAATTTAAAATGTTATTAAAATTAGTTTGGTCTTGATTGTCCCCTTCACGGATCACTGAAAAAAAAATGCTAATAATTTTCAAACATTAGTAGTAATAACACCGCTTGTTCAAACATTAACCGATATGAACCTGAACGTACACTTATTCATTTAGACATTAAGAAAATTCATTTTCTAATTAATGAAAGAAAGGCATTTGAATTAATGTAGAGTAAATCAAATTTAATAATCTTTATACTTTAACAAAACTTACAGAAATCATATTTTGTCGCAGAATTGCGCCGTGATTGTGTATGAGGAAATGGATAATGTAAATTATGACTTTTTGCATTAAAATAGATAAATAAAAATGAATGTTTTGTTTTATATTTCGATTTAAATTCTGTTATCTGTTTATCTTGTCTATTTAATAGAATTGACTTTATGCAGGAATTCCCAGCTTTCGAAAAAGATTTCAAATATTGCGATTGATGTTTACTATTATACTGCAGTTTCGTGAAAGTTTTCTGATTTTCTTGGCTGGAATTTTTTTTTTTTAAATTTCAATGAAACATCTCTGAAGGCAAACAACTGATAAATTAACCAGGGCTACAATTGAGAATATGCAATTTCTGTAAGTGCCGATTTACTAAATTCTCGATCTTAGCTTCATTTCAGGGATGAACTGAACGAATATTTTGTTCGACGATATGTAAACAACATAAACTGATCTTATGAAAACATTGATGTATGTTAATGTAAATTTGATAGATGCTCGGACTTTTTATTTATATTCTGCGAGTCATTTAATTTGTTTGTGGCCGGCATGAATGCATGAAGAAATATTAGTTGAGTCTCTTTTATAGTGATTTTTTTTTCCTTAAAATTTTTGGAGATTCACTGTCTCTTCTACGAACAATGTTATATACAGCAAATAAAATAAGTTTTTCTAGCTTTTATTATTAACTAAAAATTGACTGCGTTGATGAATGCGTTGTAATTTTTTTTACTTTTTATAAAAATAACCATCGATTTACGCTAGTTTTTGGATAATTAAGGTTTTTCTCAAAATGGAAATGAATTTTCATCTTTTTTTATAATAGCAAGATTTATTTGGAAAGCATAAATTACAGAATTACTGCGGTAAATTCCGAGTTTTTAATTGAAATCCAGAATCACCAAATTTGTTCGAATGAGATCTTTTCTCTTATATCAATGAACTTTTTGTTGTTATTCCTGACTAATTTGACTTAACTATCTTTAACTATATTTGAAGTGCTTGTGATTTTTCAAGTAACCTCACTAAAAAAATACTTTTTTTAATTTTCTTAAGTTTATTACATTTTGCAGTCCATTGTTTAGATCAAACATATCAAACGTAGTTGATTTTCTGAATTTAGTATTATTCTGCTTAGAAACTGATGTAAGATTTGAGAAAATTGTATTATAGCAGATAAAAAAAAAAGACTTGCTTTGAATTTAATAATACTTTTTATAAAATCTGATGAATTATATTTTTTACTGGATTTATTAATGTTATTATTATTATTATTCAAAGTAAACGGTATAACCGTTTGCTTTGTCTAATTATTAATTTTGCTTTGTTTAGTTGTGGCGTACTGTTCAGAATATAATGACCTTCAGTGAGACTGAGTCCTTGTGGTTTTTGGAATATAGTGAGTTTAACATTACTGGAATATGTTATTGAAAACGTTATTTGATCAATGTTAACTATTGTTTTCTTTATTAAGAAGTCTTATTTTGGGTCCCTGACAGTCACGAACCTCTGAGAATATGAATGTCTGATGATCGTTGATAATCAATATGCATTAAGCATATTTCGCTATTTAGAAATTATGTTCCTAATTTCAAAGTGGCAATTTAAAATGTCATACATTTGAAGCTTGTGATGATATAAACGTAAAACCCAAAAGCAGAGCATCTAATATTCATTCTTCAAATTACTGAGATCATGGTATTCTAAATTCTGTTTCCTCAATTTGGAATTCTGTTGATTGTATAAGCAATGTCTCTTTCGACTGTCGCCTGTGGCCTTGTCTTAGCTTACCTGTGTTAAGATAGAAAAGAGAGAAACAACGATAATTCTTAGTATTTCCAGCGGATGAGACATGGCGCTCTTGAACCAGTGTGGAGAATCTGCTATTAATATTCATTGCTGGAAAATTATTACTATTACTTATTTTTTTTTCAATAGTTTTTCGCAAATACAAATTCAAAATTCCAAGTATTCTATAAATAACTATATTTTAAGATCAACATTAACAGTTTGTAACCATCCAAATTATGTGACATATCTTTTCGTATCGCAAATAATTTCGCACGGATTCCCAATTCTTGAGGTTTTTGCTCATGATGCGAGTTTTAAATTCTGTATTGAGGAGAACTAATAGTAAAATGTTTGCTTATTGTAAACCCTAGCTTTTTTCTTTTTTTTAAATCATCTCATTTTTTAATCCTTTGTATTTTGAAATCTTCTCTATTTCAGTTATCTATTTTTAGATAACTAAGGATAGTTATCCTTAGGACGCTAAGGATTGAGATATCAATTAGGATAATTTTCCACTTTTGTTTTTTCTCCTTCTTATAATTATTACATGTTCCTAGGAAGTGTAAGTTTTATAGGTTCACTGAAACGTGGATAGGTACGCAGTACCGTTCCAGCAAGCACATATTTCTACTCTTCAAAAACAAAAAATTAACAAAAAAAAAATAAAAGAAAGAAAAATTAAAAAAAATTAAATAATTTCAAGTGGAAATACGTCAAGTGCATCTATGTCTTTGTTCAAATATGATGACGATAACTAGGAGCTACTGGCGTATCGGAGAGTTGTAAACTCCTCCATTGCATCCAAAATGTTAAAAATCTAGGATTATGAGCATGTTTTTTTGGTTGGAATATTCATCGGTTTGCTTGAACTCCTTCCCCCATTAGGAAAGGATGCGGATTTTTTTTTTTTTTTTGGGGGGGGGGGAGGGTTGAGCGATATCATAACCCTTCCTCCCAATCCAAAATCCTAGGTATGGCTATGCTAGGCAGTGTATATCCACGAAATGAAATTTTAATAGTAGGAGTAGGTATCTAATGAGGATTCCTTTTGATTTTTTGACCTAAAAATAAAAGACGAGGTAAAAACGACTTTCATTTCAGACATTGTAAATATCCAAAGCAGTGGCGTATATAGAATATATTTTCGGGGGGGGGCCCAAGATCTGTTCAACCAAAAAAAAACAAAAAAAAAAACATTATTTCGGGAGGGGCCCGGGCCAAAAAATCTATTCAACCAAGAAAAAAAAACAATGAAAACCTATCTGTTCAACCAAAAAAAACGTTGGGAGGAGATATCTTCATTATTTCGGGGGGGGGGGGGGCCCGGGCCCCCGCGCCCCCCCCCTTATATACGCCCTTGATCCAAAGTATATCTTTTCTTGTTGTTTTATTTCTAAAACAGATAACATTCTGTAAATTTTGGGATTCTGGGTTCAAACGCCATTGGTCACACCTTAAAACTAAGAGCAGCTCATATATCTTCTCTCCTTTCCTTAATGCCATCATATAATTTCTTCTAAAAATCTGAGACAAAT
The DNA here is from genome assembly GCA_023159025.1 of Thereuonema tuberculata. NCBI lineage: Eukaryota > Metazoa > Arthropoda > Chilopoda > Scutigeromorpha > Scutigeridae > Thereuonema > Thereuonema tuberculata. The sequence goes on along the minus strand of JAFIDM010012231.1, from coordinate 126,631,274 downwards.
TAATGTCAGATCTGTAGAAGAAATCTTTTTGAAAATGAGCTTCTTAGGAATACGAATACCCAAGAGCCGGACACTTCTCTCTTAGCTGAAGGAGTTGCTATAAATCATTAACGTATCAGAATTGTAAAGTTTTGCGTGTTTATTAATATTTCACGTCGAGTGGGTAGGAACAGACAACACAGCCAGGAGTTAGCCCAGTGCATTATAAAAATTGTTGAAAGGGAAATAGAATAAAAAATAATTTGTAGATGCAGTTTATAATTGATGTGATGCAAATAGGTGCTCAGCATGAAGTGCCTCAGACGGTAATGAGCTTGATAGATGGTAATGGAAGGGGTGATTCATTCTAGACACCTTCATCCCCTTAATCATAAATGAACTGTTCGGAAGGGTTGAGACTCAACAACAAAAGGTGTAAAAAGAACGCTTGACTTTCAAAATTAAATTTTGTAGTTTTGTTGATAGGGTTTCGTTTTTGAATTGAGTCTTTCTAATATATCTTTTATATTTTCTTAATACTTTGGAAACATTGATTAATCAGAAAAAAAAAAAAAAACTTAAACACACACACCACACAAAAGAAATTCAAACTAAAATATATTTTTTTTTTATTATAGCAGTTGCTTCTTCTCTCATTCCTTATCTATGTTGACCTTCGCAAGAGCTTTCGATATTTTTTCATGTTTCAGATTCTTACATAAAAAGCCCACTTGATTTCAATAATTTAACAAAAATCACTATATTGTTTTTAAATTTCTTTTGATTGAGAATACTATGGAGACACTAATAGACTTTATGTTTCATTACATTTTAATGATAGCAATAACATTCAACTAAAACAGAATAACATTGTGATGTTAAATCTGCGCTAATTTTAATTGATAGAGCTTTTTCGTTTTTTTTTGGCTTCAGGATAAAAGTTTTGATTTTTTTGTACGAAAGTGATTAAGTAAGTTCGAAATTGATCGAAAAAGAAATTCACCAACTACATTAAAATCAATGTAATCTGAGATTGTAAACATCCACGAATCTTTAATATTTGAGCATATATGTAAATCCTCTTTTCAAAGAAATGCTTATTAGAATATTATAAATATCTGTGAATACAGCGTGAGTTCAAAATTCCTTTCAATGTTTCGAGTGTGGAGGTTGTCACTTTAATTTCACTTTTAAAAATTTTCAATTTTAAAAATTTCTCATCTCAACATTCAAAGATAAATATTCAAATAGCTTTATTCTTAAGTAGCATAAATTTATTCTTAAGAAAGAATAAATATCAAATTTTTATAAGCACTATTTAATAACATTTCATTTTTAATTAAACTTTTTGGATTATTAAACTTTTACTTGCTTATTTATATAAATGGCGCACGTGAAAAGAGATTCAAGCAATTAAAAAAAAAGACCTTATTGGAACCTTTGGACTTGTAGAGTTGGGGAGAAATTGGAGTTCCGATCACTTCGTATCTCACAGAAAGTGGCCGAAAATGAAACCTATCACCATCTCTGAAATCCTCATTACAAGTCAGACAGACACGAGTCATACTTTATTCCAACTTTTATAACTGTAGAGATGGGGAAAAAACTTCTTGTTCCGGTCTCGTGATGATACTTAAGAGGATTCTCAACACCTTACAGTCATTTTAAGGCATTACAGACATTTTACACCTTACAGGCTGAGTGGTTTTAATCAGCTTGTGGTTGTATCCGTGTTCGTACAGTGGGTAGTATATTGCTGCTTTGGCCTCATTAACCCCGATTCGAATCCTAGCAATACGTATTTTCTTTTTTTTTTTTTATGTTGACTATTTATTTATTCTTCTATTTTTTCTTAATTTAGTTTTTATTCTGGTTTTAATCACTATTTGCAGAAAATGAAACTTTTACGAAGTCTCTATGGTTTCACTATCAAACCAGTTTTTTGCCTTTTTTTTTTTCAAATGTCGTGAAAATGTCATCACTGTTTCTTTTCTAATGTTTTTCGACAAAAAAATTAAAAAAATAAAAAACATTTTCAAATATAAAAGTTAGATCATTTCTTGTTCTTAGCAAGTTAGAAGAAGATTCATCAAAAAAAATCTAGTTTTTTTTTTTTTTTTTTTTTTTTTTTTTTATTTTTCTTGTTAAATTGTATATCTGGTGAATAAACGGCATAAATTTTTCATTTCTAAAATAAAAAAAAAGATTAAAATTTAAGTTGTCTGAAGCAAATTAACTTTAATCATATTAACAAACGCGCGGATATCCATTACGAAATAAACGGATTAATACTTATTGATGAGATAAAAGCTTTAAGGTGTGTTAAAATTGTATTTAATAGAATAAGAAATCACCAAACACCAAAAGGAGAATGGGCAGATGTGCCCCACCACTGTATAGCGATAAGATAATATACGTAAGGAAAGATCTCCATCAATAGAACATTTTTTATAATTACGACTTGTCTCAATTATTAGTCCGTTCGGAGTTATGTACGTCTAGATATGATTTATCTAGTTGACATCTTAAATCCCGGATATATTAATTAATTATCATTTAATAATTATTTTGAGCAAATATTATTTTCATTTATTACATGTAAATAATTATTATTTACTCGAAATAACTGATAATATTAATTATTAATTACCCTATAATAATTATTGAACATTTGAATGATTGATTGTGGTGAATGTGGGTAGCAGGGAAGCCAAGCACCTCCCACCTGTAGCACCTCCCCACCCCCCATTTCATCCGAAAATGATTGAAATCTAAGATTTGGGTCTGTTTTTTTGGTTGGAAAATTCATCGGATTGTCTGTTACCCCTTCCCCACTTTTCACTCACTCATCTGATAGGATACGACTTTTTTTTTTTTGGTTGAACGACTACGACGACCAACATTATTCCTCCTCTTCCAAAATCCTAGGTAAGTCTAATATGCCTGCCATGCTTCAAAATAATCTATTGAAAGGTTCAAAAACTACACCTACACTTACATAGACTTGAGTGATTTGATAAACCTACTTTCCTAGGAAAGTAGGCTAAAAATAAATATAAATAATACAAATTCTGGAAATGAAATGAAAAACATTTTCATTAGTTAAACAAATTTATTCATTCCTGGAATAGAAAATAACCTGTTAGAATTTTTAAGGTTGCATTTGAGTCTCTTTAAATCAGACGAAATTTAATGAAATTTCTTCAGTTTGTACTTAAATTTTTACTTAAGTCAGTACAACAATCGTGGCGGATCACATCATATTTGAATTTTCCTGTAGGACTAAAGTAATTTTTGCCTATGTGCTTATGTGTCAACTGAGTCTTAAAGCAACGCCATCTTAAAAACAAGATTATTTTGAAGATGGTGTTGCCTAAAGAGGTGAAATAGGCTGTCGTCAGTCATACAAGAAAAATGAGATAATTGTCACTAGAATAATAATATCAACATGAAAATTAGTATGGAAGGTTCTATGTTTAGTTATCTACTTTGCTTATTCTATAAAAAAATTTAAGCTATTTATTTTAATGTTATAACAGAGCAAAGTATTCCTGAGTATGATTTTTTTTAATTAGTAAAAATATAACTAATAGAATATTTTGTGAATCTAAGTTTAACGTAACTGAAATATAATTTTAATTAATAATTTTAAAGTTAGAGTTAAAGGTGGGCGGGCGTCGGGCTGACCTCCCGACCTCAACATAGTCATGAAACGTCCCGTTGGTCATGAAACGCCGGGAGCCTTACCTCCCGCGAGCCCTTGGGCCTGTATAGGCTTCTAACCTTTAGCTTGTGGGGATCCTTTAACCTTTAGCTGATAACTCATAATCTGTGTTATTACTTTCTGTGAAATTTCTAGAAATTAATAATCAATTATTAAATAACGATAAAGGGAATTTCATCATTTCACCTCAGTTCCTCTATTCATCAGTATTTTGCGGGGCTTAAATTTGCATATTTCTTCAAGTAACAAATATTCGAGGGAAAAAAGAAAAACCCACAACATTGCCTTTTTTGATTGTTCAGTAAATCAGAAATGGGATAACATACTTTTCCTAATAAAAAATACAAAAATTAACAATTCTAATAATTCACAATACAAATTGATTAAACTTACATTCAAATTAAAGGCATTTAATTTTTGGTCTCGATTGAGCTGACAATACGTTTTCAACAAAAAAATTATAGCCATTTATCATAGATCCAAAATCTAATGAATTTCTTAATACAGCATCGCGATCAGTTGAAATTTCGGAAAATGATTGTCGTGACTCTTTGGCGAGTGCTTGGGAATCTAGTATAGTTCCATCCCGGCTTAGGTCTCGTCTTTCTATTTCTTCCTTTTTTTTGTGAATATTTTACGCTTTTATATATATTTTCCGAAAAAAAAATATTTTATTAATTTTATGTTGCTACGAGCAAAGTAAAATGAATTAAATTTCTGCTATACTGAAATGATAACAAAAAATACGTTGTATGCAGATTTTGAGACTAAAAAAAAATCAAGGACTTATTTTTAAAATAATATAAAAATTTAACAAAATAAATAATAAAAATAATAAAAATTAACTAACCAGAAGAGTTCTTAAAAATACAAAAACGTAAGTGTAAAACTCGTACATTTTACACTTACAGTATTGAAAACATGTTTATAAAGCAAATCATTTAAATTTTCGGTATATACGTTTACATACAGCAGAAAAAATAGAATTGTTTTGTGAACATAAAAAGTTTGGAAAGAATAAAATTTTTCTGCTAATTAATTCTACAATTCGAATCAGAATAACTATTGCATAATTATTTTTTTGTTTTTATATATATATATAATGATGGCATTGGTATGTATGTTTCATACTCCTTTCCAGTTCTGTAGACAGCACTGTTAGTTATTATATGCCGCAAATTACAGGCGGTAGATCTTTTGCATATAATATTTATGCTACAATGAATTTCTAATGTACAATGTTTTTATTGCATCTAAGTAAAAAACTGCAAAGCCTAACTCAGGCATATTATTATAACTAACACTACATCTTCTTAAAATGCCAAAAATCTAAACATAACTAACATCTTATAAACATAACTAACATCTTGTGTATTTAAGAAGTTATTTATAAGATGTTAGTTATGTTATAACTAACACTGTTCGTCAGATGTTGTCACTCTGCTCTTGGTGGAAAGAAAATAAAAATTAACCGTTTGGAAAATTTTAAATCCTTTCAGTATCTCCTGGAGTACTATTTAACAATTTGCAATGCAATTGATGTGAGGTCCTTAATAAGTAGAGAGAATCTATTGCCTTATTAATTAAACAAATTCAATAGACTGACCATAGTTTTAAACCTATAGAAGAAAAAGGTCAATCTTTTAAAATAAATAAGAATTATTTTCAATGAATGGTAAGTTTAAAATAACTTTTTATGATTTAAGATTTCCTGGGAAATCGTATTAAGCCTTCATGTTATATTTTATTTAATTAAAAAAAAAAGAAATGCTAGGACCAAAAATACCGTATTTATCGGGTTATAACATGCACTTTTTTCAGTAAAATTTAGGGCTGAAATTCTAACTGCATGTTATACTCGTACACTACTTTTCTTATTTTAAACTTAATTAAATAAATAGGAGTGTATCTAAAAAAGTACAAAGTTCCCAAGCCTTTTATTTTAATTTTTTTTTTGTTTTTACTCAAACTTTCTTCTTAAAATTAGGGTGCGTGTTATTCGACGATAAATACGGTAATTTCACCAGTTATTGAATCCTTCATTCATTAATAGTATCATACAAAGTAAAAGATTTACTAATACAATTTCTGCACTCTACTGTCCATTTTTTTTTTTTTTTTATGAAAACAAAAATTAAAAAGAATCAAAGATGCTGCGATTTTACTCCACAGTAAATGATATCAGTTTGCTCTGGTATTCAAAATTTTTTGTATTAATGAAGTTAAGCAGCTGATTATTTCATATAGGACATAGCCGAAGAATATTACTTTGTCTTATTTTAAATAACTTTATCAGAATCTTGAACTTTATAGACCGATCTCTCCATGTGTATTTCTATCAACTGTCGTCACTGTACTCTTTGAGTAGAGATCTCTAGAGTAATAAACCTAAACTTATCTATTGTGATAAGTGGTGATCGCTGAAATCATTATATGGGGTTTTCCCGAGTTAATACCATTCTGTGGCAGACCGGCTTGGTGGCTTGTTTCTTGTAGCCGCTCTGTCTGTTTGCGTGGCAAGAACAACGACACAGCATCGTCCCCCTGCTGCCAATGCAGCTCAACAAAGGTTAATCAGGCGAGCAGCGCAACACGACTGCCAATCACCGTAATCCACATCACCACATGCTAATGAGTTCATTTGCATCCAATGCAGCCCTAATCAGCTATTCTCCCCAATGCCCTGATTTGAATAGAAAGATCATCAGTTCTCGAGAGGGTCACGCTTGTCTGGGATTGGAGCGCATTTGCCCATCAGTAGCAAGGCCTCATCAATATGGTTCGAGCTTCATCAGTTTCTGACAACGCCAGGATCCCCCAACGATTATTACGAGCCCACAACTGACAATGTTTGTAATTCTGTACTAACTACACCCAATCTCTGCCACAGGCAACGGTAGCAAATATTGATAGCATTTTCATGGCAGGAATGTAATTGATCAGCGGGGATAATAAAAGTATAAATACAATGCATCATTAATTTTATAGAGAATTACATCTCAAAAACAACAAGAATAACAATTGGTAAAAAAATAACAAAAAAGATATGACAGCTAAAAAAACAAAGCAAAATAGTTTACGATTTATTTCAACAAGTTATGTTTCTTTATCTGCTTTTGATTAAGAAATTGTATTATCCAGTAAATGACATTAGCTTTACGATTTTTTTTCGATAAAATATTTGAATATGAATCGATTAGAAATCTGATGAGCTTAAGGAACTTTTTCGCAATGATTAGGATAATAGTTTATAATTTGGATATTCCTATTTAATAATACCATGGACCACCATAGCTTTTCACACAGAGATCTTTCCTCTTTTTTTTTTTTTTTTTCAACCCAAAAAATTACCAAAATGTGCCACAAAGCCAAAGATTTCTATTCAGTCAATTTCTCTAGTTAACGCCCTCTAGCTGCTAGTGTGATTTATTTTTCTGAAATTTTCAAAATATCATTTAAAACTTTTATTGAGCCTTTACTTGAGCTATTGCTGTCTCCTCAATAATGAAATGAGAAATTAGGTCAGCAAAAGTTTATAGACAGCTACTAAATATCATGCTTTTATACTGTACAGGAGAAAGTGTAGATGGTACAAGTTCCTAAGATGCGATATTTATTAGCGACCTCGAACACAAAGTGTGAAGAGGAGAGGGAAAGTTTTTCCGAAGGCTGTATCCGTCTGTTGCCATCTATGCAGTCGAAAGTCAGACAGACATGAGTGATACCTTATTACAACCCTTGTGACTTGTAGAGAAAATCCCAGTTTCGGTCTGTGGACTCTTCCTGTCTCACAGGAAGTGGAAGTGCCCGAAATTAAACATATCACAATCTCTGCAGCCAAAAATGCAAATCGAATAGACATGAGCGATACCTTATAACTTCTAGAGGAGGGAAAAAATACGAGTTCTGATTTATAATGAAACATGTACCGAATCACTTTGTTTTCGTGTACAATAGGAAACGGGTTTTTAACTCATTATTTAATTTTTTTGTATTACTTGCATAGTAATACAACAGACCAACAAGTAAACAAGTTCCTGAAAGAACTTAAAGTTTACTTTCCTTAAAATGTTGCTTATTCTATTTTTCATTCTCTCTTTCATTCGTCGTAAAACAATTTACCTTCAGTTTTTTTCATTTAAATAAAACTGATTAGATTATCATATTACATCCAATTAATATTAATTAATTTCAAAGCATGCATAAATTTAAAAATGTTACTCAGCAGTACTGAAAGAAATCTAGTAAGAATTAAATGTTTCCCTGCTATTACTACTATAAAACAGTTTATGCATACATTTCTGTACAGGGATTCTTAGGGATATTTTCAAATTCAACAGCTAGATCGTTTCATGCCTTTAAATAAGCAAGCAAAATTTCAAGAATTATTATTATTATTATTATTATTATTATTAAAAACATACATATTTATACATATATGAAAAAATATGATTTTTTTTTACATTAAGAAAAATATCTTAAAAACTGAAGAAAAAGAAACTAACAGTAAATCTGTGGTATTGGTTATTTTAATCTCTTATGAAACATTTCAAATTTTAAAATTTTGACTAATATTCTTATAAGAAATAAATCGATTTAATAGCGAAATTTTGATTTAACCATTACGAAGGCTGAACACAATTCTAAGTCTGTTAAGTATCTTATACAGACTCCATACGAAATATCTTATAGGGATTCCATTAGGCTAAAAGCTTCATAGGACCTTGAAAGCCCTCGCATTCATTCTAGTTTCATCTTCGGATCAAAGTAGCGTCTGTCAAGGATCTTCTGCCTTCAAAGGATTATCGCTACTAATTTCACTTAATGTGTATAACCAGTTCTTGCTTCGTGTTCTATCAACATCAACCATCTTATCTTGACAGTCTGAACTGGCAAATTATAATGCTACTTTTCCTCTAGTTATCCTACCTTCTACAGTAATCTTATTAAATTTAAGCAAAATTGATGTTAAGTAAATTTATGAAAAGCAGAAAATCAATTTTTTACTATTTTTAATTAGTTAGAATAATTAGTGAATTTAGTTAATGATCGAATTATTGAAACTGAGTCAGTATTTGTAACTAGACTAATAGTTTAGCCTAGGCCGGAATTTCCTCGTTTCATAGATCCATTAGGGTTTCAGCTATTTTTTTCGTGGACCCCGTGTGCCAAAAGAAATACATTGTTTTGTATTAATTATAAGATAAAGAAAAAGAAGCTCCCAATAATTTGGTAAAATGAGTATTTGAAACCGTATTAAACTTGATTTATGACGTGAAAAGTATCCCGAAGGTAGTGTGTCGTTTAGAAATAAATTAAAATGTCATCGGGTTGATGCAAATAAACGACAGCTTAAAAGGAATTGTTTGGGAATTGCTTGGAGGTGTTCTTGATTCGTGTTCGGATTATGGGAAAAGAAGCTTTGAGACAGCAGATATAATATAATGAATTCGAGATATCATTCAACAGATAAACTTAGGTGAAGAGCTGCCGGAAGACTTAGAGGAAGACCAAAATCAGATTGAAATGACTAAGTGACAGAATACGGTTCCTTCTGTGGTTTAAAGCTTGTGGAATCAATTTCAAAATACTGTACATAATCAACTTTCCAACTTTGCAGAAAAGGGAGGACTAGAGATACTTTGGATGACCGCTATCTCCTGAGGAATAGCACTGCTACCCTGACACAGCTATGATCTTTAAGGAGGTCTTTAAGGTAGGCAACCAACAGTTTGCATGCCTTTCATCTTCCACCACCACCCCGTCAGAGAAAGAAAAGTTTGAAATAGGCAAGACATCATGTCATTTGGACTAAAAGGCAATGGAGATCAATATTATTTGTAGATGATTTTCTTTGCAGAGCATTTCGTTGCGTGATCTGATCTGATGTGATCTGAAGGGATGGAAAACTGTTATTCCGTTCATATCCATGAAAGAGACACTTTTACTGAAAATAGATGCCTAAAGCAGCCCGCACACGAGGCAGCTTTTGCTGTGCAACTCGGTGAAAAAGTTGCACGCAGGAAAGTTGCCAACGACAGTTATGTGCGAAAACGATGCAGCTTGGTGGGCGCCACCATGCGAACAACACACGAAGCAAAGGACGAATTGCAATGACGTCAGTTGACAATACGTGACAGAAATTGCGGTGCTGGCCTGCAACACAGAAACTGCAATTAACGCCAACAAAACAGAAATAAGGCGATACTATTATTAGCCGATCTGTATTCGCAGGGGAAGACAATAATGAGATACACGAAGAACAAAGAACAGCCGCTATTATTACAGTGGGAATTGCCAACAATGCCCGTCCCGTGGCTTTGTTCAGAAATTGGAAACCTGGCAGCAATTGTTGTTTTATTTGTTGCAGTGTAAAATTGAAAATACCGAGGTTTATCAAACGCTCTGTAAAATTCTACAGCTTGAAATTACTGCATTTACATATAAACTGTATTTATGTGTGAAAGAAACTCGAAATAATCTGATATTTTTTCTGTTTTCGCGATTCGCCCATCTCAAGCGAAGAAAATTTTTTTCGACGCCATGTTTCTTCCTTAGGCCGACGTCACGAATGACGTATTCCAACGCTGCACTGTGATTGGGTAATTCCAAGCAGCTTCCTCAGTTGCACCGCCGTTCTTTGCAGCTTTTTCTCCATGCAACTCCGCTTGCAACTTGGCCCATACAGCTCCAAAAACGCTCTAGGCCAAAAGTTGCACTTGCAACTCGGCCCAAAGCTGCCTCGTGTGCGGGCTGCTTTAAGTAGCCCGCACACGATGCATCTTTTGACCGAGTTGCATGTGCAACTTTTGGCCTAGAGCGGTTTTTTGAGCTGCATGGGCCAAGTTGCATGGAAAAAAAGCTTCACAGAACGTCGGTGCACCACGGAAAGTTGCATGGAAGCTGCATGGAATTACCCAATCACAGTGCAGCGTTTTTATACGTCAGGCGTGACGTCATGCTCAAGGAAGAAACATGGCGTCGAAACAGATTTCCTTCGCTTCAGATGGGCGAATCGCGAATACAGAAAAAATATCAAATTATTTCGAGTTTCTTTCACACATAAATACAGTTTATATGTAAATGCAGTAATTTAATGCGGTAGAATGTATCAGAACGTTTTAAAAACCTAGATTTTTTGAATATTTCACATCGGAAGCGGATTGTCGCTCATTCACCATTTCCGGAAACTGCCACGTGACGTCATTGTTTCAGTGAGCAATGGATTATTAGTGGCTGTTGGTAGTTGTTATTCGTGAATCGCATTATTGCCATCAACTGCGATTAAATTCCGGCTAATGATATTATAAAAATATTTCTCATATGTTTAAAATAAATCACAAATATTTAGTTTTGGAACGATATCACAGCAGTATCCTTGACGTCATGTCCAGTGACGTCATTCAAATTCATTGTATGCTTCGTTTGTTGTCCGCACGGCGGCGCTAACAATGGTGCATCGTTTGCGCACTGACTATAGTTTGCAACTTTTTCTGTGCAACTCATTTGCATCGAGTTGCACAGCAAAAGCTGCCTCGTGTGCGGGCTGCTTTAGGTGTACGGACAGACTTTTTTATGCCTCCAAAATCTTTCGTGCGTGGATGCTAGACGAAAGGAATAATGCCGCAGACCGTTTTCATCAATTTTCTTAGAAACGAATCATGTTCTTTTTTTTTTTTTTTCAAATATCGTAGTTTTTCTGGTTTTTCTCCTTCATTAATAGAAACCAGGTGTACATAACAGTTCCATTTATTAATAGTTAGGTCCAAAGAATTTAATATAGTATTTATGTCTTATCAACTGTGCGCCGTAGCGAATTCACAAGGAGGCTTAGGATGTTTCAAATTACTCGTTGGAATAAATAATAAACGTAAATTGACAGGGAAAAAAAAATTTTAACTTCATTTTCAAAAATTTGAAATATCCCATGGGCTCCTTGTGAATTCGCTGCGGCATAGTTTGGAACAACTAATCTATACGAACAAACTAGAGATAGAATTCTTTACATGTGTTTAGGAATCATTAGTAATCTTAAGCAAGATAAGCAATTCAAACTTCCAAATGTTGTTCATTAATACTGCTGAGTCTTCTATGTTGCTTCAATTTGCTTGCTTTATATCTTTTGATTAAAATGATGATTCAAAATGTACGCTTACACTTACATTGTTACATTGTTACATGGATTGTTACATGGAGAGCTTTCTTTCTCTTCAGATCATCGAAATGAAGTTTATTTATCACTATATTAAATAGTGAATATTAAATAGAAATATTATTTAATAAATAGTGATAACACAAAGAAACATACTTCAATTTCATTTTTAGGGAAATGGTTTCAAATTTCATAAAAGAGGATAATGAATCATAATCACACCATGACGTGATTTTGGGCTTAATTTTAATAGCTGAAACTCACTTCAATGAAGATCAATATAAGAAGGTATTTTGGTTTGTAGTTATGCATCGGAATGTTCAGTCTGCACTGGTCCGGTCTCTATTTTAAGTAAAAATTTATTGCGTTTTTCATTCGAAGTTGTACGAAGACAGAGAGTTTCTTCTTAAATAGTACCTATCCTCTTTACGATATTTATAATTCTAAGAAAGGCAAAAAAGGCAAAAATATCAGCATTCACTAATCCTTCTGCAATCCAAAAATATCAGTTGGGTTCTTGTAAAATAAAAGAAAAGTTTTATGACGATCAATGGAAACTTTCCACTAAAATTTAATAGAAAATTGATATTTTACTAATGCTAAATAATATTAAAATGAAGATTTTAAATGAATGCAGCAATGGATCTTATCCTTTATTTTTGATGTAACTTGAAGATCAATTATTGAACATTAATACTCTGAGCATTTTGATTTCTAAAACTGTTGTTTGTAGTTCCTTGAAATAAATGTTTCACTAATGATGAACTTAGTTTCTCAGTCATTATTAGGATTGCTTTATAAATGATTTAAATTGAGCCAAAAAGCAATGTTTTGTTAGAAATAACTCAGAACAAAGGAAGAAAGTAACATTCTCACCTCCCTAGATAGTTCCGTGAATTATTGAAATAAGAAAATTTTATGGAGCTTGAGTAGAATTTAATAATCTGTAAAAGTAGATATAATTTATTTAAATAAACTTCTTAATATTTACGACAAAACTTCAATTATATCGAAATAACAAAAGATCTAGAATGAACTAAGAAATGAACTAAGTTATCAGGATATTGACCTCTCAAGATCATAGAACACTTGAAAAACTATAACAAAAAACCATGCAAGAATATTTTAAAATTTATTGACGAACAAAGTTATTAACGTAAAATAGCAAATTTAACGTGCGGAAATCATAATAACATCACCATAAAAAACATACATGCATCATTCACTGGGCTGTTTTAGTATTTTTGATACCGGGAATCCAGAACAGCTGTTTCTGGTTTTCTAACCATCATCAGCTGGACTCGCCTAGTATCAACAGCTCAGTGATCTCAAGAAACATAAAAAGAAAACAAAACTCAACAAGATAATGGCCCTCCATATTAAAAACAACAATATATAAATTAAGAATAAAAAAGGCCAGTCATTCAATCCTTAGCTTTTAAAGGAATAAACTGTAGAAAAAGAATACATATAACAATAAATTTATATTCACTGAGCTGTAGATACTAGGCGAATCCAGATGATGATGGTTAGAAACCAGTTAAACATCTGTCCTGGATTTCCGCTATCAAAAAATACTAAAAATTTCTCAGTGAATCCTTACTTATGTGTATGCATGGTTTTTTTTATGGTAAAACTATTAATTGGTTTATTGGATTTAAAATTAATTTCTTTTGTTAAATTTGATTCAGAATGAATTTTTTTAAAGGAAAGATTGTTTGAAAGAAAGTATAAATCAGGAGTTGTGTTTGTATTTCTAATGGATTTGTCAATTTTTGCAAATAAACTTGTCTTTCTGTTGATAGTATCTAGAGATAGACAGATAGTGGAATGATGCAATGGATAGCTTTGTCTGGTTTTCAAGAAGAAAGGAAGATGGAAGACAGGCAGAGGGTGCAGCGTAAAAGCAATGGACGCGTGGGTGGTAGTTGAGTGCCGGTGGAAAAGACAGCTTGTCCATTAAGTATCAGGAGGGTAATTAATGGTTCAGCGAATAGTGGCATTCCGTTGAGGTGCAGGACCCTGGCAATACACTCTACGCAAATTTCATCCAATTTGGGATGGCGGTAATTAATCAAGTTCAACTCTTTCATCTCTGGAAAATACACGGCTCTTGCTCTCGCGGGATTCGCGGCTGTCCATCACCGTGGCACTGAGTTGCGCGCCAAGATGTTTTATAGCCGCACCGGGATTCATTAGACACTGTTTAGCCGGGCGTGCATCAGCGGAGCGGGGAGGAGGTTTTGGCATTTATGCAAATGCACGCGATACAAACTTGATTAAAGTTCATTTCCAAACACTTTGCCATTTGTCGGCACTTGCACGAGCACACACACACATACACACACACACACACCAGTTCTTAGAAGGAACCTTCGCTTTGCGATCCATGAATATTTGATGTTATGTCAGAAATGCAACGCCGTAATTATTCCTAATTTACCGATCAGCATGGCGAGGAAGCACATAATTTATTCATAAGTTTGTGTATGTCTTGAGAATCGACATCATAAGCCATAGATACACTCTTTCTCTAAGGAAGTCTGCATCGATCCGAAGTTTGTGGTCGAGAATATTAGAACCCCTCCATAAGCCACTTTCTGATCTTAGCCGTTAAGTTTTATACCTACTCTTTCTCTCCATTTTTCTCTCTCCAAGAGTGACCGTTCGCACGTGATAAAATATTAATATCCACATTGTTTTATAGGCTGACGGCGAGTTGTAATCGACCCTTAAATACAGACACTGCTCCATTTTTGCTTGGGAATTACGTGCAACTATCCCAAATCATTAATAATGCAATCGTTTTTTGACATTATCGTACTTGTATCGAGAACATAATGGATAGATAAAACTGAAGTCAAACGAATTGTCGACTTTTGGTAAAATTAACCCTGGGAAATGGGTTTTTCCTGTAGATAATTTTCGGTAGATTCCCATGAGACAACAACTCACTCTTCATTAAGCTGCAAAGGCAGACGCTGTCCTTTCAAATATATTTTAATTATTTTTGCCTTCAAAACAAATTGCGGTTTCATAATAAAACTTATTTTTCATCGTTTGTAAACTTTTTCTTTACAGTAGGAATCCTCAGAGGATACCATCAGACTTAACTTTAAAATGGGAAAAAAGCCAATTAAAATTTTCGATCAATAATAACATTCTGGGAAACTGTCTGACTGTTGAAAAAGAAGTTTCTGAAAGAACTGAAAACCTACTTTTCGTAAAATGTGTGCCTTACAATATATTTATTTATTCATTTATTTATTTACTTATTTCTTTAACAACGCCCAAACGAGAAATCTCCTTTGACTTATAAATTATAGTATTTGTATTAATGTAAACAACAGAAATTTTCTATTTTCTGAAAAAAAAAATAGTAATAAAATCCGCATTATGTACTTTAAATTCTTAATTCCGATTAATTTTAAAAATTAAATCCATTTAAAATTTTAATCCGTTTTAGTTTTCTGATCAAGATCAGAAGACTTATAATCCTACTTTGTCTGTCCTGTGGATAATTATCATTAAAATTTCATTAAATTATCATTAGGCACAACAATCACAACAATCGCAACAATTGCGTCGTTTGCATTCATAATAATCACATTTATAGGATTGTTGTAGAGCTGCATTACAAATGTGATTGTCAAAATGGGCAATTGTTGCGTTTATTGGAAATAAACACAAGGAAATCAAAGCAATATCAATGATCAGAAGTCGTTGCGAAACATTGTGATTGGTTTACTAATCGCTTTCCCTATTAGTTTATTTATCATATCAAAAGGCACACAAATTGGAGAATTACTAAAGGAATTAATAACATTGTCTGGTTTCTAATGTTTCTTTAATGTTTTGTCATATTCATGAGTTAATTCTTGATAAAGATCTACACAGAAAATATTTCAAGTATAAAAGTTAGATTGTCTCATTGTCTAGAAATATGCAAGCCAATTAAGATCCAGCCAATGGTGTAAGAGCTTTTATAGAAACACGCACACACGCACATACACATTTATAGTCTGAGTGATTGGACCAGCTTCATATTCCTCAGAAATTAGATTAAAAATGGAAGCCATTCTTCTTTCTATTTTTTTCAGCTTTGAATAACTTAATTATTGTGTTCTAATAGGATGCTGTATTCAATTACTGGTGGAGGTAAGATATTTTCCCTTGGTGTTTCTCCTTCAGACGGTCCTAGTGTTCACCCAGCCCTATGTAAAATGGAGACACCGGAATTATTTCCCAGGAGGTATAGCCGGGTGAGCACAGGATTGACCACCCAACCTCAATGGTCATGGAACACCAGGACCCTTAGTCCAAGGGCCATATTGGTGTGTATACTGTAACTTAACTTAATAAGATGCTGTAATAAGCTTATTACAAATAAAGGTTTTTCGGACACGTTTGAATTCATATTCGTTACGAGATTCTGAATGAAACCTGTAACAATATAGCACTAATTATAGAAACTTATTTTAATATCATTAGTTTTAAACAACAGTGATGTCTTATTATAAACTCACTTGAAACGTCTTCGTAAAGTCACTTCTTTTCAATGAATATTTCCTAATTCAATTAAACAGGGCGTTCGATGAAGATTTACGAAACAAAAGAGTTGAGTGAAATTTAAACAGAGGCCATTCCGACGATCGCCCGTCTTTAACTGCTTGGGAAGAATTTTGGTCTCCATTTTACAAAGGACTCCTCTGGAGGCGAAACATCAAGGGAAAAATCCCCTACCTTCACCAGTAATTTACATTAAAAAATCCTTAATTAATTTTATGAAACACTGGTGAAACAATTATGAGTTAAATGGTTGGAATGGATGGAATCAGATGAGGAATTATGGTTAGTTTGCTTAAGGTCTCTCGTATACATCAAATAAATTAAAATCGTATACATCGTATTAATCAAAGAGATAAGAATCAAAAACCGCAAAATTCCTTATATCTGTTAAAGCGATATAAGAACGATAACAAAATCCATATTTACAAAAGAAAGCATTCAGTTTTTCTTCCCTCGTACTCCTCTGAAACCATAAGATACAAATAAGGTGTCAAATGTTAGGAACCATTGAGGATGCCTATATTTCATATTTCTTCGTTGTGGGTCAACCGCAGGTCACGTGAGGTAAGATCAAAGGCTAAACCGTTTATTTTTGGTCGGTTCATTGCCACACACATTCTCATCACACACACACACACACACACACACACACACATATACACATATACCCACACACACGACGGGCACGTGACCTTGGATTCCGCGATAATTTTTTCATTCAGTAGGAAAACCGAGTAGGTGGCAGGGAAGCCACTAAAAATTGTGCGGCTTGCTATATAAAAAAAGAAAACATTGCAGGCTTACTTGACAGATTTGCTAGTAACTATTTATTTTAGAAACCTCAAACTTTAGTAATAATTGATTGTTATTAACATCTATACATCAGTTGTGATTTGTTAGAAATCGGGCCAATACATGAGAAAAAGACAGTTATCGTAAGTAACATGAAATATATTAGAAAGCTGAAAGTTTACTGATAAACTTACTACCACTACCTTTTTGTACAACTTTTTTTTAAATTTATCCTGCGGCATTCGAAACTTGATAAGTCTAACTATACCTTGTTTCAGAGTATCAATTTAATTGTTTTAATTAAACATTCTCTGAACTTCAAACTTTATGAGTATCACTCATATGTCGAAAACATTTATAACTACATTCAATATGCTAAACCTGGATATGTCTGCATCTATTTCAATTTGGATTTGGTTTGGATTATTATTATTTCGTAGGCCTGGGCACTTCTGCCTTTGGCCACGACAAGGAATGAGAACTGTGATCCGTTAGTCGAAGAATCGTTGCTCATAATAAGCCGTAGAAGGCAGTTCACATTACATCCGCAGAAATAGACGAAACACAGAAGGAGAAAGTACACATCCATACCGACTTCGGGATTCGAATCAGGTTCCGACACATCTGCCTCATGGAAGGCCGTCGTTTTGAACACAAGGCTATGCCAGAACGGCTATTTTTAATAAAACAACTATGACGTCACAACTGATATAGAAAATAAAATTTTTATTGGAAATAAAGACCTTTCGTCCTAATTTAGGGTCAAATATGCGTGTTATGTTGATAAGGCGAGGGTTGCCCCCAATGCCACCCACTCCGTTTCTCCCTCTTCCGATCAGATGGTCGGTGGTTTGTTTGCGGTTTGCCATCGGGTGAATCAGAGGGAGCTTTTAGTGTCAGCCAACGCACAGAATGAATAGGTTCGGGTTATGGAAGCCGAAATCGTTGGAAATTAAACACGTTAGCAAATGGTTTCTCGCGGAAATGCTGGGAATCAGATCTTTGCTCAGCAAATACAGAATCGAAATTGCAGAAATGTTGTTACTGGTTGAATAGATGGAGTTTGAAAGTCAATTCTAGGTGATTTGGAAACCCAAATCACATAGAAGGAATCTGAATACAAGATTTCGAAGTAAAAACTCGAAAATTATAAGGAAAGAGAATAACCGAGTACATTATTAGAAGGATCTTGCAGTCTTTAGCAAATAATTGCAGAGATATATCACCTGTAAAAAAAAGTATCTATCCGCCATTTTGAAATATTGGAGCTACCACATGAAAAAAGTCTAAAATGTCTAAACCATTCTTATTATGCTTACGAAAGTTTATCGTTGCATATTTCAACAATACTTAAACAGACATCTCAGACTAAAAGCCGTTCAACTTCACACAACCTGAGCTCGTCTTCTCTTATTCTACCAACTATATGTTCCAATCATTCCCTAGGAACTAATAAAAGATGAAAAAATCCTAACCTTATCTTTCTTTTTTTTTTTGTTTATCTATATTGATTTTCTGTTAATTGTGGATTTGAGGAATATCAAATAAAAAATAAAAAAAAAAGAATTATCATTTCTCTGTAAGCATATAATTACCAACTATTTCTAGCTGTAAGATGCCTGAGAATAAAAAAAAAAAAAGACAACGAATTAATAATCCGTGGAACCATTTACGCTGTCTGATGTATACAACATTGACTTAAAAAAAATAACGAACTTTTTTTAATACCTGTTCTATTTTAAAGGTTTGTTATTTTTTGGTCAGCATATGTAGTTCGACTTAAGGAGTGACGTAATCGGGAAGTTGCGTTAGATTTCGGCGTCGGTTATTTTAGATTAAATTCAGAATGAGAGCTCATAATAGTAAATATCATAACAGTAAATGGGAAAATATCTCATCAAATTTGGCTAGGAGACGATTATCAATACGTTTCAAAAATAGTGGTCGCAAATGACGTCATTACATTCAGTAGATTCTGAAGGTGTTTTGAACTTTTGTTCTGTTTTTACTGTGAAGGTGGCCTACATGACTATAACGTGCTAACTTACTGGCTTCAGTGCTTTCTAAGTTGCTACAAAGCTGTTTTTTTTTGCTATAAAAGTATTTTTTTCCTTTTCTTTTTTAACTGATATTATGGCTATTCTATTGCTTTTCTTTTCCTTTCCCTAAATTGTTTCGAACAGTTCGTGGACAGACATTTTTTGTTGTTGTTTATTTAAAACTCTTTCCAGCTACTCTTTCTGAAATATTGATTTTAGCTATATAATATCCTGAATTAAAATCTTCGGAGAGGGGAAGAAGGAATGACTGTGATATAATTAAATATTTAAAATAAGCTTAATGTAGCGCAATTAAACTCGAGAAATTTGTAACTAAAATGAAGTGATTTAAATTGCCTCACTGCGACTTCGTAGGTCTACAGATATGTCTTTTTGCCCTCTTTAAAAAGTATTGTTTACCCGCCATTAATGTTCATCGTCAGTTCGAAATCATCTCATATTTTTATTTTGCAGTCTTAAGAAGCAGACTGTGATTTTATTTTTTTTGATTCATTTGAAAACTTCACATAGCAATAACTTAGTTCCGAAGAAGGTAACGACACAATAAGATAAAAGTGCTTTGAAAACTATCTGCAAAACTCTCTAACTTCCTTTTCTTTTTGTTTCGTTTCTTCTTCTAATTCTCAATTCGTTTCGATCCGACGAAGAGATGTCCGGAACTGTCTTGTCTCTTACAAATCCCCTCCTTAACGCAGTCGGCGTCTGTAATTAGGGATTGTTGTAAACAAGAATGAGAGGGGGGGGGAAGCAACATAGCGGACGCACAAGTCGGTGGATTGTCTTAATCTATGCAAATACAGCTAAGAAGTAGCCGCCCAAACACATCCGGGCAAAACAGATAATCTTGCAACACACACTCGAATTGCACGGTTTAATTAGAGGCGATTGAAGTGGTAATCCCACCCTCACCTTCATTGTCGAGATTGGGGATTCAGTTCCGGTAAAAGTTCTGGAAAAGCGGAAAGTTGAAAAAGAAGCGCTATCGGGCAATAGAGAGAGAAGCCTAAAGATCCATTTAACAAAATAGATAAAAGGAAATAAAGATAAAGGAATAGAGAAAATAGTAAACAACGATCGGTTCAGAATTTAACATTAGATCGTAATTTTTTGTTCACTCAATTAAATGTTGATTTTTTTTTAATCTATACTTTAAATATTAATTTTTTAAAAAATCTATTATTTTTTTCGAGAATTAATGAATTTACTTTACGTACGTTCTTTTATAAATTTTTTAAATGAAACTAACTTCGAAAAGTTAACTTCCTGATAAAGATCAGGACTCTTAATGTAACTTCTCAGTTCAATCTCGTAAGTAATTAATGAAGGTCTTAATATCCCAAGAGCGTTGTTTGTTTTCTCAGCAATTTATTAAGAGCAGATTGAGAATTAACATTTAATCGAGAAGGACTGTGAGGGAAAAAACTGTTAAAGTTTGTAAAATTACTTAAATTATATTTCTTCTTTTAATATTTTTTTATATGTGTTTAGCAATATAATTTGTATAGTTATTATATAGTTATACAGATTGTTCATCTTCTATTATTCTTTAGGGAATCGATGTAATCATGCTTTCTGATTTTTTTAAAATTTTATCGTGTTGATTAAGTAAAAGATAAGATTGCTATTAGTATTGATTAAATAGTAGAACCTTACTACATAATATTTACGGTTGTAACTCTATATGGGGCGGAAAAAACAAGCTCACATAAAAAAAATCACTTTTGTCGTTTCTGACCTAAAATCGTGAAACATCTTCCTTGCATTAATTTTCAGTAGCAGTACTGTGAGGTTTGGATTCCACCAACCATCGGATTTTCGTCCACTCCTCCAACAATCGAGCATTCGCCATTAGCTAGATTACATGAGTACCTATTTAGTTTTAACTTGTCCAATCGAATCCAATTGGTAAGTAAAGGTGTCAGTATTATTTTGTTCCCCCTATTACAATTTTAACCGTCACGCTCTGACTTTGATTTCGGCCATTATTGGTCCGATATTTTCAAATCACATACAAAATACTATTATGATGCAGAATTTTTGTACAACCTTTCTAGTTAAAACGGATCAATAGCTCAACTAAGGGCTTCCCCAAAGATTCAGCTTCACTTTGAATAAGTTTCTGGATGGAAGGTTTCGTATACCTTCCATATTGAGAATATAGACTACTCTCGCCTTGCATCGTTAACATTAAAAAAAAAAGAAAAAAAAAAGGAACTTATAACAATTTTTCTGTTATCTAATCTAATGCATTGCACTGGGCTGCTTCATATGTCGTTAAGGGTTCCTTCCGAGATTTTCAGCAAATATCTATGGAATTCAGCTTCTTCCGCATTGCTGCTTTTCTAAAATGGCTGGTGTAGCTCATAATTCACTATCTGTAGCAATTCCTGTCTGGTTTGTTATCAGTGGCAATCAGAATATTGAAATACGTCATGATTCTTATCTGAATTTCGGTGAATGCTTATGCCTACGATATTCACCGTTGTTTTAAGCAAGTTGGACTGCTTAGTACCAGCAATTCGACTATTTTCTTCACAGCATGTGCTTTAGTATATATTCTTTTGATAGAAATTTATATAGATTTAACTGAACAAGTTTAGAATGAATTTGCAATTGGAATTGGAAATATGAATATTCGTTTCATCTGTGATGAAATACCTTAAGAGCTATGTCTCCTAAGAGGCTAAAGCTTAAGATAATTTCAATTACAATTGGACATAACGACTTCTAAGTAAAAAGTTAAAGATCAAAAACCGTCAAATAATTGCTCTAAAGCACATAATCATAATTATTGAAGAACTACTTAATTCCAGAAAGATGAAGATACATATATATATATTTAGATACCGGTATCAAACAAAAATACGTTTCTAAATGAGTTTGATATTCTATATATTTGGTTAAGGTGCTAGGTGCCAAAATCCTTTACATTTACATTCACTGACGATCAAATGCTTTATAAGAAATTATTAGAAAACTAATAACTTTAAATAGTCAAAAGGAACTCCTTATTGAGTTTGGTACAAATTGGACCCACTGACCTGAAAATCATCATTATACGACTCTCTTTGAAGAACTTTAAATAATCAGAATAAGCATTAATCTCAAAACAGCTAAAAATTTATTGAAGAATTAGATATATACTGTCTACATTTCACAAAATAGTTATTTGAAAGCAGGCACTCCAACTATCTATCTATCTGAGTAGACAGATTGATAGTTGGCGAACCAACTTCTAATATCTGATTTTTTTTTTTTCAGGCGCATTTCATTTAAGCGTAAATTGCTTGTTAAAAGTGTTTTATTTGTTTA
>JAFIDM010012231.1:126579701-126608676 GCA_023159025.1 Thereuonema tuberculata | reverse complement strand
ATTTCATTTAAGCGTAAATTGCTTGTTAAAAGTGTTTTATTTGTTTATGCCGTGAAATAACAGAAACAACACTTAACTGACTTTTGTGAAACTTAGTACAGTATTTATAATCGCTGAGATTTATTCATCCAAATTTCAATGAGATGAGATAAAATTAATTCTCTTTATGACATTTAGTTTTTATTTTCTCTTTCAGTATTAACTAAAATGTATGAATTCTGATGGGGCGTTTGCTTTATGTTTACAGAAATAAAATCTTTGAGCCATTTACAATTCAACTAATATTAAAGGAAGATGCGCATCGATTGAATATGAAATGGTACATTACCAAGTTCTATTTCTGTCTTTCTCTTTTTAATTAAGTACTAGAAACTTATTATATAATATTCAAATATACATTTATTTTAAGATATATATTAGTAAAAAGTAAGGTTTCAATGCTGTTTCTTTATTAAACATGTCATTTTTTTTTTAGGCTGACTTTTCACCAGATGGGGAACCTATTATTAAAGACCCAGGGGTTAATATGTCCAGCGCGAACAGATCAGGGATTCTACCCCGAAGGTTCTCATAAAAATCTGGCCTCTAATTGTGCCAGCACAAGGGGGCCTCAATAATAGGGCAACTGTCCCGACCCAGTGTCCCGTCCCCAGGGCTCATATTTCGAGACGCTTTTCATGTTCTTTGTGAGGGTTGAAGGAGATGAAAAACGGACATTGGGGGTGGCGAGCCAACACTCCATAAAAAGTTCCAATCTGGTTTATTTTGGCGAGGACGTCGCAAAAGGCAGAGAGTACATTAAGACCTATTGTCCATCGCTCCCCCATTTCGCACAATGGCACCTTCGGAACAAAGGCGACCACTTATGCATAACTTTTCAGTGGATGACCGCCAAAAAAAAAAAAAAAAAAAAAGGAATGTGTTTTGGTTTCGGTTTGCCTACACAGAGTTAGCGGCTCCGTCTGTCATCCGGACATTAGTCTTTCCCATTTGATGACTTTCCCCCCCCCCCCCCCGTCCTCCTGCAATGGCACAGCGGAACATCATCATTGTCACTTTTATCTAATGAAAAAAAAAGATTGATTCGCCAGGAGAACTCAATCGATAGAGTTTGCCTTCGTCATACAGGATACAGAGTAAAAAAAAAAAAATAATTAATTAGAAAATTCTAAAGCCACAGGAAGCTCATACATTAAATAAGTCACATTAAAAAAAGAATCTGACTTCCTCCTAGAAAACCCACAATGCTTTGACAAGAAACGAAGTTTCGAATGATGTAAAATATGTCAGTCGTTTATTTAAATCAAATTTGATAAATACTAAAATATAAAATCAGCTCATGAAGAAAAATAAACTTATCCTTATTTTGGTAGTTGGACTTCGAAAATTGAAGTTTGATAGGAAATAATTGAAAGTAAAAATAAAGATAAAAATAAAATGATAAAAAAACAAAAACAAAAGGAGATTTTTTTTTTTCTTAGAAAGAAGATTTCAAATATTCTCTGTATAGCAATATATTGGCTCGACCAGACTGAGTTGGGTGTCTGAAAATCAGAGCTTCTCAACCGATATGCGGCAAGAAAATTCTGACAGTGATCTGTTCTAAATATTTAGATTCGAATTAGTCAATTGCTCTAATTTAGAATAAGTCTTATAACCACATAATCTACAATAAAAGAATTTGAACTATACTCTTCTGGTAAACTATTTCCTTCTGGTAATAAATGTTTAAAGCATTAATTTACTTTTCAAAACAGCTTGAAAATAATTTGTGAAATTAACTTGTAAATCATAGGTGTTTTTCAAAAGATTCTTTATACGCAATAGAAACTTGATGTTCCATGGAATCTAAGGACAAGATTTGTTGTTGCTCTGGATTTTTACTAATATAAAAGGTTTGAGAAACACTACAATAAACCATTCAGATGCCTCCTCGTCTTTAACCCTGGAAAAGAAAACTTGTTCCTATAGTACACAAATCCAAGACCTTTTGAAGAGAAACACTGTTGAAAAAATGCCCGTCCTCCGCGGGGAACTGAACTAGTCTCTACCTTCCGTATCCAACGACTGCACAACAGCTTTGTAATATCTTGGTTGTTGAATATTACTCGAGATTTAGAGCAATTTTTGAACAAATTTCTCTTCGCAGTTTACCTAAATTTTCTGGGAAAAAGATATTATATCCGGTATTGAAAAAGCAGCCTGCATTTGAATGAAAAAGTTTCTTGTTTGCAATATGATTCTTTATGGAGATATTTCCTCTCCTTCGCACTTAAATCATGGAGCCTCTCCTTTCCTTTTATTGTACTTTGTCTTATTACGAACCATTTAAAAAACAAGACAGAGTAGTTGTCTTGACAGACACGATAGACTTGAGTAGATGTAGGTGGGGGTAAATGGGTGCTATGTTTGCCCCAGGTGCGTCGAACGGTTCTGCACTAGATAAACGACGGATCTCACTTTTTACCTCCCAAAAAGGACGCCTGCTTAATCTGATGCGTCGATGGGGGAATATGGAGTAACGAGCGTGGAGGAGTTAAATTGAATCTTGCAGCCATCAATATTGAGTGTCTAACAAAACGCCGGCAGTGTAGCACAAGGGAGGGAAGGTTTTTCATGGTAATTAGGGTTTTGTTTTAGAGTGGATCATAATTATCCCCTCCGTCTTGTCGCCGATACAATACCAACTCGCTGTAAATCTCTCGAAATGGGCAATCGATCACCACGTTCAAATTGGGTTAGTGGGATTTTTACGGGATGAATGACAAGCTGTTTGTCTCGTGGTGGTTTATGCGTCTATGGGGCCCATAGCTATCTACCCCTAATTTATAACCTCTCCATCTCCTTCTGTTTCTTTCTTTTTTTTTTTTTGTTGTTGTTCAGTAGCAGCTACTAATTCACTAATTGCGAAGGAGTTACAAGTAAATGATCAGTTGGATTTGAAAGATAGTTTATGAACATCTCACAGAAAGAAACATTTATTTCTACTTTTAGTGAAATTCGTAGAGGAAAAATCAAGTTTTGGGTTATTGTTGTTGTTATCTAATGTAAGCGAAAAACGAGAAAATTAATTTCCCGTATATTTTAAAGTGTAAAATAAAATTGTATGGCTAAAAATGATTATTGTGAAAACGTCGTTTTGTTTAAAGCAACTCTACAGACAACTGCTATAAGCTATGAAGACCAGGTTTAAATAAATGAATCGAAACTTTATTATATAACTAGGGATCGTCTTTGGCGGACCCATATTGTGTCAATGCCGACTAAAACAGGACGGATTAAATGTACCTGAAAAGGGAGCTGCTTGTATAATTACATCTCTCGTTATACATTGGGAATTTTGGGTGTCAAAGATTTCAAACACCACAAGTATTCACAATCGAGAGTAAAAAAAAACGAGAGTAAAGAAAGGCTTGGAACTAAAGCATTAACCTAGCAAATATTTAAAGGTTGAAGCTTACCAAAAAAACAAAAAAAAAAAACAAACAAAAAACAAAACTAAACCTTTTGTCGAAATATCAAACAAAGTAGCTTTCTTCTAATAAAACTGTAAATTTATTTATTTATTTTCATGATTTCACAGTAGTAGGTTGGTTGGTGTTTTACGGCGCAAAGCAGCTGCGGCTAAGCTGCGCCATCAGTGTAGGAATAGCAGTTTTGACTTTTTAAAAAGGTAGTGAAAAAAAATTGTTGTTTCTTTAAAACAAACAAACAAAGAAAAATAGCAATTTTTTAAAACATTTTTTATGGGTTTTATTTAGTTAATTATTTTACAATCAAAAATATTTAGGTTTATTTTTTGAACTCTTTAGTTTGATCTATTAAAAAAAAATGTAAGTGAAAAAGCAACTTCGGATTTGTCTAAATGTTATTATTATGAAATACAAACATTTTAAAAGAAATTTTAATTACTATTAGTTATGCAGATTTAGTTAATTTATGAAACTAATAATAACTGATTCTGAAATAATTTGTAAAATCGATCTACCTTGTTAAAATTCTTGCCTTCAACCAAAAAAAAAAAACAAACAAACAAAACAAAATAGGGCCCACTCTACATATAACAAGATGAGACCCCCCCCCTCGATGCTTTCCTAGAAACGTTCGTATTTGAATCACGATTTTTGAATTTCACGTCTTTAAAAGCAGCTATTGTTGAACTTCTATTAAATTAAAATTCACTTATTAATTAATATTTACGTCGACGAAGTTTACATCACACATAATTAAAATATTTAAATAATGAGCGTTCTAATTGTGTTAATAAGTAGTTTTTATTTAATACGAAATTGTTGTTTAATCCAAACTAATTTGTTACATTAAAATATGATAAGTGAAGTAAACTTTATATGTTAATCATTATATAGCTTTTAAATCGTAAGTAATATATTTTACTTTTTTTGTTTTATCAGTAAAGTTTCTTTGAGTAAATAGCAAAGAAGGAACTTCAACATAAAGTAAGTCTAATTTTTTTTGTTTCTTTTTGTTGCTTTCTTATTGTCCAAATGGAAAAGTTATATTTATGGGATTTCAATGTTGGTGAAATTCTATTTTCAATTAGTTGTAGCAGTGCAATATGTTTCGGTTTTCCTTACGACTCTCGCTTTTGCGGAAGTTTCCCCGAAATTGCCTTCGGGAAATTTAGTTTCTGAAGAAGTGAAAGAAATGGTTATTTATTGCTTCAGCAGAAGGCTTATGTGAGCGCTTTGCCTTTCCATGATTTGGGGAAAGCTCCACGCGAGCGTCATTTTGTTCGCGACGAAATTACATTTGCGCTGGTTTTGTTCGCTTTGCATCGGACATTGGGGAAGTTTTCTCCATTTGAAGTCACGTTTTACCATTTGGGCTGCAACGGGAGAAAAGTATCTGAGGCGAATGTGTCTCCATTTGAATAATAATAGCTAACGGCTGCAGATAGGTTGGGTCAGAGAAAAGGAGTTTTAATTAGAGAAATTTGAATACATTTGCATTTCATGACCACAGTAACCAAAATTAACCACCCTTGCGACAGATGGTGTGAAATTGGATCCCGAAGTGTAAATCAGCATATCGTGACCGTTGATTGTTATTAAAACGAGCGACCAAGGAGTCTTGCGCGAGCCTCGGCCGGACTGCTGACGTGTCTTCGCTGTTCCCCATGCAAATGCAACTCATCAAGAAAATGCGAATCATCTCCGAAGATTTCCTTTTCGCAACAGCGGTTTCCTTGCTCATTAATAGGAGGGTGGTCGCCTTTTGTCGCCGTTGTCATAACGATGCCGTTCGTCGCAGAGACGAAAGGCACGTCTCTCTCTCTCTCTCTCTGGTTCTGCGAATTTCAACGTCTGCAAATGACCAGACAATTTGTTCCCAGATGGCCAACAATCCGACGAAATGCCTTTGCCAGTTTTATTGCGAATCGACAACGATTCCACTAACATCTGCAAAAATTTAATTAAAAACAATTCAGGATTTGGTTCCACATTAAGAAAGAACAATCCTTTACATTCAAGGGGAAGGGAAAAAAAAAAAAAGGAATCAGTTTTAATTCAAACACTTATTGGATTATCTTGAGAATGTTCGAATATTTAGCTCTATTCTCATTGCATTTCTTTTTTCCAACGTCGCCTAATCTTATTTTGTAATCATTTTGTTGAATATTCAAGTAGGAAATGGTAAAACTTTGTCTCTTTCAAAGTCCAACAAAAGATATTTTCTACGTTAACGTCTCTTCTAGACTTCGAGAATTATTTGACGCTATTTCTATTTTTTTTTTTATTCTGAGAAGTTGTTTAATTGATAATAAGAATTGTTATATATTTGAAGTGAAGTCCTTGAACGAAATTTTTATTAGTCGACTCATATGAGAAAGACTATAATAATTTCGCTTGGTCGAAAATATGACGTTAAGACAAGAACATTAACTACACTTAAATCTATTTTATTTAAATTAAATTAGATTAAAAGAAATATAGGTTAATAAACACATTCACAGATTCGGAAGTAATAGAGATAAATCATATACCAACAATTAAATTAAATTGAAGCTGAAAGAATCTACGAGTAATATTACCGTATATGCTCCAATAGAGGCCCCCGGCGTTTATTTGCAAAACTAGCCTCGGCTCCCGGCGCTTAATAGAGACCGGCTGCTATTAGAGGCCGGCCATTATTAACAAAAACCTTCAGAACGCAATATTTTTTCACATAAATACCGGCTAATATTACAAACAGCTACTTTATTTGAATTTCACATGCTACATACGACTGTTAAAGATAAATGGCAATGTCTTTCTGTACCTTTCGCAGCTATGCATTGTCCGAATTCACCGGAGGTTTCTTTCGCGTATTCCACCCCGCGAATCTTAAAGGCAATGTCAAATGACCGTTTCGGCAGCATTTTGTATATTGCCTTACAAAATGTCGCCGAAACGGTCATTTGGCAATATACCGTAAGTTATTACTCACGACTATAAAGATACGGACGCTTACATTAGT
This sequence comes from Thereuonema tuberculata, assembly GCA_023159025.1. Classification (NCBI taxonomy): domain Eukaryota; kingdom Metazoa; phylum Arthropoda; class Chilopoda; order Scutigeromorpha; family Scutigeridae; genus Thereuonema; species Thereuonema tuberculata. The sequence goes on along the minus strand of JAFIDM010012231.1, from coordinate 126,602,199 downwards.
ACTGGTAGGCAAATATCAAAGACCCGGCTACTATTAGAGACCGGCTACTATTTGGCCGTGTCCCCTCTGCAGCCCGGCGCTTATTAGAGACTCGGCGTTTATTGGAGCATCTACGGTATTTAAATAACTAAAATTAAATAAAGATTCTCCCTTGTTAAGTACAATTTGATTTCGTAAAGTTAGAAATCCTTAAAAAAAGTATTTTAAAAATAGATTTTATTGAGAAGCATTTTTAATAAAATTAGGAGATGGTTTTTGTTTCCTAGAAAAATGTTTCTGTGTTTGGTGACAAAAGAAGACACGTATTTTTTTTTTCTTTCTCTCTTTCTCTTTTTTTTATTTTTTTTAGAGGGGGTAGTGGTGTTCTAATGCGAAGTGAGTCTTCTACGGCGAGAGGCTTTAATAGTTGTTAAGCCTCAGTGACAGGTTGTTTTGTGGATCGCACTTTGATGGGTGGGAGGCAGTGGGTGGTGGTTAATGGAGGTCCTCGCTGCTGCTATTTGTGTTTTCGTAGAACGTATTTTGTCAAAGACCATGAATCGCACTGACAGAGTTTCAAGATTGAGCTCCCCCACTTCTCCTTTTTTAATGGGGTTCGCCAACGCGGGATTAGAGGTTTTCCGGGGATGTGGACTTGGGGGGAAGGGGAGGAAGGAGATGGAAGACCGCAGATAGAATGGAGGGAGATGGAATGAGTGGGAGACTAATTAGCATTTTTATTGGCGACATTTTTCACATGCCTTTGTCCTGACAAACTTTATCGGTGGCGAAGACTGACGTCCGCTAATGAGGAAGGTTAGTGGTTTCTCGGACACCGGTATCTGAACACAAGGGGTGATCACCTGACACTAAGCTCCTGTGACAAGTTCACGAGTACGAAGACTTAATCATCTCAGGTTGGGATGACACCGCGCGAATTTCTGCTGAGTATCCGAAAAGAATTCAACCTATCCCCTCGACCGAAAGACCCTTCTCCCCTGATGACAATCTCTATAGAGAAATAAAACTTCTGTAATTCCATTTAAAGTTTGCCAAAAAAATAATGGAAAGCACTAGACTTAAGCATGTCTTCTTTCGCATATAAGTTCCATTTCTAGACTTAAATGAAATTTAAATTTCCTCCTTTGTGTTAATAATTTTGTATTTATATTGAACAGTGATGGAACTTCATGGTTTGTAAAGTTAAAGTTTCATATAAAGAATGTTCTATTTATAGAATTGGCGCAGCTTAGCCACAGCTGCTTTTGCGCCATTAAAAACCCAACCAACAACAACAACAATATTTGTAGAATGTTCTATTATTTGTAGCATATTCTATTTATATTATTTGATTGTTTCCCCTCCCCCTCCATTGATTTTATTTCAATTTTTTTCTCTAAATCAATATAAAGTAATAGTTTCACTTCGTTGTCAAAGTCTAGGATGCAAGAACATTCCGAAAAAAAAAAAAAAAAGAAAACCTAATTTTTTTTTTTTCAAAAACAATCAACATAAAAATGGTGTATTTTCAGTTTTTCTCGTCAAGATGCAATTTCTGTTGTAAACAATTTCTGTTGCTTTATTTTATATTTTATGTGTAGTAGCCTAATTATGGTTTATAGTATAAAATACACATGTTAAACTTTCCTTGCTAAGATGCAATTTGGTTTAACAAATTCGTGAAATCATTCTAATTTCTGTGATTTTTTTTTTCCATATATCTTTGCTGTACGTTCAGTTATTTTAACTATTTCATATTTTCATTAAGTTTACAAATATTTGCTAAATAATAATCAAGTAAAAAGAACTCTTCCATTATTCGAACCAGTAAAGACTGTGTTGAAAAAAGAGCATTAAAATCCCAGTCTCCTTCTGATACAAACGATAATCATGGAAACAAAAGAGAAAATAATAGAAATGAAGGAAAAACATATCCATTAAAAATCTAATCATTATACGTAGTATATTTCAATTTGAAATTGAGAATTGTGTAGCGTAATAATTAAATCGTGTATTCTCAAGCCGTTTATGTCATCACTCATTGAGAATTACGGTTGGCCATTATAGTTTTAAAAGTACGACTACCTGCACTAGAATTACTGTCATGTGTTGCAAATGCTTTCGCTCGGATAATTTTTTCCTTTTTTTTTACCCTCCCTCTCTGTGGTAATTGAGCACACTTGGTCTTCTTATTAATGAAAAAAAATCTAATTTTGTCACTGTGTCCCCCAAATCCAGTTACATCTGATGATGACACGGGGATTCTCCAAGGGAAATTAGGAGCCCCAAATACTTTTACCCCATTTGTCTCCCTAACATCTCTTAAGGGTAGGAAGAAATAAAAAATGAGACAGAATAGATACTCCCTCCAAGTGTCCGTCTTTTCTACTTTAGAAAAAAAAAGACTAACAAAAATACTATGAACCGAGTGTTTAGTTAAAAGATAATCAGATAATCATTAACTGTTTCTAGTATAGACTTTTACCAATCATTTACATTGTAAAGAGAAAGTTATATTATTGTATACATTAAATTCTATAAAATTAAGAAATGAAAAACTAAATACTGCATATAAATAAATTTTTAAATTTTTTTCTCTAGATATTGTAATGGTGTTTCAATCTTTGGTATCTAAAGACAACGAGTCAAGTTCTAGAACTGAACTGAATTAATTTATTACATGAAAAATATTGGTTTTTGTAATATATACATAGTGTCATTTGATTGTTTAAGTAATTAAAAACATACATAATGATTGGACAAGAACATAACGAATTTAAATTAATTAAGATTTAACGGATACAACGAAAAAGAATTTAAAAAATAAACAGAACAGCAATAATTAGGAAATGGAAAAGGAATAAATAATGGTTAACGATTAAAATGAATAAAATACAGATAAAAACAGATAAATTTAATGATTTTTAAAAAAATATTTACATATAAACTGTTGCATATTAGCTACTGAGAGAATGAATATTCCGTTAGAAATTTTCAAACATTGTATTTTGATTGATCAATTTATTTCAAATTAAATTTACTTTATAATCCTTTTTTCTTCTTAGAAGTTCTTAAGTTCAAAATCATATCTTGAATGATTTAATTAATAATGAATAATATCATAGTTCAAAAACTAAAAAAAAAGCACTTCAATAATAACAATTCTTCAGAATTTCCATTCTTTACAATCACCATAGCTTTCTATGGGCTTCGTAAATTGAATTCTATTAAACTATTGAAATCCACATTAGTAAAATAAATAAAATATGAAAAGAAGTTATCTTCTTCTTATTATTATTATTCCTCGTTTTTTGAAGATTAAGAATGATTCTTATTTAAAATAGAGAACTTCTATTTTTTTATAATTTCTAAAAGCTAAAAGATAAATTATAATTCTTTAATTAAAAGAAAGCACATTTAATAAAACATAAAACAAAGCTTTTTTAACATTTTGATAGAAATGCATCAAATATAAAATTTTAACAAAAATAGATTTTTTTTTTCAGTGTTTAATTTGTATAACTGTTATTGAAGTTGAAAACAAATCAATAAATAATTGAAGTGAAATTTGCTGCTGAGTGATTCCTTAAGGAAAGTTTTTCTTCTTACAGACTTAAAGGAAGCTACTCATTACTACTGATTGTTCGTTTTCTTCTCTAAGATAAGGCCTTATCAAATCAGTCAGTCTGTGTGTATGTATGTGTTCTCTAATAACTTCTCAACTGTTGGATGGATCAGTCTGAAATATTGATTTCGCATCGAGGACTAAGTCAGTGAAACTTTTATAATCTGACTTTTACATCCAAAATCTTTTCCAAATGGATCCTTGTCGCTCTTTTTTTACCGAGAGAAGGCGACAAAAATTGCCAAAGAGAACCATTGAAATCTAAACAATTTTATCCTATTCTTGTTAATCTTTCGTTATTTTAAACAACGAATATTATATCCTTTGCTAATTCACTGCGCGTGGTTTGGTACAATTACAATTCATCCCATTTAATAATTTAAATAAGTAATGAGAAAATCTTTAATTGTTAATCTTTCAGAAAATACAAAATTTGTAAATAATAAAATAAAAAGAAAAATTAAGAAATAGATTTTTTTCGAACATCCTGATATTTTATTCTTTGAACTCATTTTCTATGTCTGCTTCTGGCAAAGCACAGCTATTGTGCAGAAAAGCCAACCTTTCGGGGAGCTTTTGAGACAGTTTTTAAATAATCATGTATCTTCGATAGAGTGAATAAATCTCGGACGTTTGTTTTGAATTTTGATTCTACAAAAAAAAAAAAAAAAAAAAAAAATTAACTGATTTCTGGAAATGCTGATTTTGTGTTATTTATTTAAATTAGAGTTTCGAATATAGTTTCCAAACATAATTAAATGTTTTAATAGGATTTAAAGTTATATTTACTTGTTTATTAATTTAAAATTTCTGATAAACTGAAAAATTATGAAAACTTTTTTAAGGAAAGTTTTTGACTTGTAAGTGTGTGTTTTTTTTTAATAAAATATTTAAAAAAATGGCCGCTTTTAAATTTACCTTATCGCATAATTTAATTTTAAATTAAGAAAAACTCGCTCAAGTAATTTTTAAAAATAAAATGTGGAATTTATTTTAAAATGCTTTTGAAATGGGACTTAATTTTAAACAAGGTATTAAAACCTTATTTAATGATGTAGTCCTTACGTTACTTTTCATGTTAGTTTTGCTTTTTTTTTTTTTTGTATCCAACTAACGTCAGATAAAATTGGTTTTGAAATTTATTTTTATTTGAGTTTTTTTTTTTAAATGCGTTATCTACGCTTCGGTTTTTGCTTTTACCTTGTCACAGCGAAATCGTCACCTTTGATCTTATTAAGAAGGGGAGAAAGAAAAATAGCACTTGTGGTCTTTCGTACTTTGATTGTAATTTCTACTCCTGCTCCTGTTTGAAATGATACAAGATTTACCGCGATCAGCCAGGCAAAAATGACAGATGTCCAATAATAAGATATCCGTGGCTAGTAGCACTAGGCTGAGAGCCATGTCCTGTGTCGACATTAGATGGTCTGTTTCGGCTCTCCTAGTCACACCATCACTCTATTTTTTTTTTCCATTCTGTAGAGCGTTTTAGGGTATGTGTCAGAGCGTCCCTGCCAAAGAACCTCTCCCCCTCCCTTCCCTCATTCCACAGCAGCGAAAGGGTCTCGGTTGAAATGGGTCAGGGTTTGGGCTCTTAATGAAGCACAGGTCACTTCTTGCGTCTTTTGCTGCGAACAGCGGTTTTTTTTTTTCCCCCGGTCGTCATGGCTGACCAATCAGTGCGAGCCCAGGTCACCAATAGCCAATGGAAACAGGACAGATCCGCGATCGCCTCTTCTCCTTCCCCGTCACTTACGACAGTTTAGGAAGGAGGGAGAGGGGATTTGTCTGCCCACACCACCACTTGAACGATGGAAATGGACTCCCACGGCGACACTCATTCAGTTCAGAGCATGTGATCGATAGACGTTGTAGGGGGACATTAGGAAAGATCGCTTTCTGCTGTTTTTATTGGAGGGAGGAGATTCCAACACAAATCATCAAACAGGTAAAAAGCAAAGAAATATAAAAAATTACCTTAAAATAAAATTTTGAAAACTTCCATTGGAAATAATTTTTAAGAGATTTATTTGGAATAATATGCATTAAAAATACTTAAAAGCCTAATAATTCTGGTCTAAAAAAAAATCTAGTTTGAAGAAACAAAATGTCAAAACGTAAAAAAAAAAGGTTAAGCAATGCAAACCAATTACTGTTGAATTATATTAAATACTGCATATAAAAGCAAGGAAAAACATTTTTTTTTAAAGAAAGTACTAGGAAGAAATGAAAAAAAATTATATAATGAAAGATGAAAAAATTATATGACGAAAAGATGAAAAAATTATATAATGAAAGATGAAAAAATTATATAATGAAAATTTAAAAACAGAAAATTATAATAAAAAAAAAAAAAAATCTATTGAGGATAGATTAATAGAATCTAAAAGCCAATATTTACTGTAGAAATAAAAAGTAGCCAACAAATAAAAAAAAAAGCTATTGATATTTTTTTTTTTACTGAAAGCGATTAAAATTGAACTAAAGTTTCTATTCACTGTAAGAAAATAGTAAATTTTATTTCTGTTTAAAATTTTCATTCGAAGTTATAAAAAGGTGAAATTTAAAGAAAACAAAGCTTAACTAAATACAAGTAATTTATTTCAAAACATTAGAAGAATAAAAAAATTGGTTAACTATGTAATTATATTAGAATAAAAATGACAGTTGAATGACAAAGGCCATTGCTAAAAGTTTCAAATTCAATTCCTCGTCGAATTTCAGCAGATGAATCCAAAGTTTCGCTGAAAAATGAGAAATAGTGACCGTTTTCTTTCTCTAGCCAGTGATATTTCGTATTAAGTGTTAAGTTACTGATCGTCGAAGTCTCGATCTCCTGCGATGATAAAACAAATAAGAATGAAACGTAATCAACAAAACAAAAGTAATTATTTTTTAGCTTCTCATTTAAGGAATCTTGATTAAATTTAAGTACTTGATTTAATTAATTTATTTATTTATACTTATTTATTTGAAAGAACTATAATACTTATTATACTAAAAGAGTGATCTTAAGAAATAAAGTATTATTTATTAACTTATTTAAACTAAAATTTTTTATCTTTAATTATTATTATCTTTAAAGAAAGAAATGCCAATAATCAATGCTTTTGTTAAAATTCTATCGTAATTTTCAGACTCGAATGCTTAAATGCAAGATAAAATTTCACTATAACAAAAGAATGGTTATTTAATATTGTTTAATTTTGGATTGCCTTCTATAGTTGAAATGGAATAAGCGTTTGCCAAAGTACTAAGGAATGTGGTTCGATCCTTAGGACAGGTTAAGGATTTTTTTCTCCTAATTATTTATCCTTTTGAAGAACCCTAAGGTTAACCCCAACTCTTGCTCAAATCAGTTACAGACAGCCAAATGTTTGCAGCAAAAATCTAAGCAATTCATACCCATTTCTTTTTATCTGTAATATCAGGGAAAAAAAAAGAAACAAAAAAAAAAACTATAATCATTACTTAGATATTTTTGTTACTAAAGTGTCATATTTTAAGAGTTAAGAATAACTTCGAAATATGAAACATAAACGCACAGAACTAAAGATTCACTGAGCTGTTTTTGGAAATTGTGATACCGGGAATCCAAGACAGCCTGTTTCAGGTTTCAAGACAATCATCAGTTTGATCCGCCGGGTATCTGCAGCTGAACTAAGACATAGAATCAAAACACAATAACGGCCCTCCATATTAAAAAACATCAAAACATAAATAAAGAATAAAAAAGCCAATCAATTAATCCTCGTTAGCAATCACTTAGCTTATAAATGATTAATATATCGCTAAACAAGATGCATACAACAGCAAAATTTAACGTACATATGAACAATAACATCAAAATATAAATCATAAACACGCAGAACCAAAGATTCACTGAGCTTTATGTTTTGATGGTTTTTTTTTACATAAAGGGTGTTATTGTGCTTAATTATGTTTTTTTTTTTGTATATATGTTTTCTGAGTTCACTGAGCTATAGAAACTGAGATGATCCAACTGATGATTGTCTTGAAACGTGAAACAGGTTGTCTTGGATTCCCGGTATCACAATTTCCAAAACATCTCAGTGAATCTTTAGTTCTGTGAGTTTTTGATTTATATTTTGATGTTATTACAAATTTTGTTGTTATAGTTAAGAATAACGCTTGCGTAGTTTTACTATTTTTTATTTTGCTTATAATTAATGATTATGTTTTATGCCAAAAAGATATTTTAAAAAATATAATTTTATAAATTCTATTCAGTGGCTAAGAACATATTTCTTATAAAATTATTGAGGAATTACAGAGGAATTGCATTTAAATAAGATAAATTTTATAACAAAAATAAATTGCAATACAAGTAATTTAATATTCTTCATTTCGAATGATATCTCGGAACAAGGACACTGGTAACAAAAGACAGTCTTTTGAAAGCGGAACTTCGACCAATTAGATCTATAATTAAAACTTCCTCTTCTTTCAATTCCTTCAGTCTTTCTCTGAAGGATAATCTTCCTATTCCCTACAGATTAAACAAAGTAGAAGAATATTTTTTTTTTCAGCTCCTTAGAAATTTATGGGAAAATGGGATATCTATATCTATAGTGTGACTGCCATTATTTCGTTTGGACTCCAAGTGATTAAGTATTTTCTTTTTCAATGTTTTCTAAATAAATAAAAAAAAATATAAATAAAAAACTTAAAAAAGAATCTTTATTAAATAACTTAATAAAGCTTTAAATATTAAACAAACATATGAATATATGAATTTATTATTAAATTACATTGAACAATATAAATATTTTTGGACTGATATATGTGATATAATTAATATTTGATTGTTCTATCCATCATAGTATCATTTCATGATAAAAAAAAGCCACTTCTAAAAATGAAGCTAAATATTTAGTGATCAGTTAAAAAAAAATAAAATAATATCAAGAGATCTACTTGTGGTGATCGATCTGTATAGGATCTATTAGATGAGAAGTACGTCCCATAGACGGACGAGGGCGCTCTCGCCTCTTTCCTGTTATGGTGAAGCCCCTAATGCGCATCATTTCTAGGCGAGTTGGTGTGTATGTGCGCGATCGTCCATAGCCATCTCTTTCCATTAGATCGACAGCCCTAAGTGTCACCATGTAGATGCCCACAATGACGACGTAAAATTTCCTCTTCCGTTCACACAGAGACACAATCCAATGCAATTAGGGTAACAAAGAGAGAGAAAAAAAATGACAGCCAAAGAGGAGGATCATCCCACAATCCTCTTTCATCCATTCTTTCAGCTTCACTAAAACCGCGAGATAATGAAGCTGATTTTGTTTATTCAATCATTTAACAAACATTTTAGAAAGTTTGTCTGTTTATCGGCCCTCTATACATATCAAAACAGTTACTCTACTAGAGTAACAACAGTGTGGCTTTGATGTACTATTACAGTGATCAGTAACTTAAAAAACAATTCCAATTAATACTTGTGATATTAGTTGGAGAAAATGGTGATTTTTCTTTTTCTCCCTCATGGTGATTATCGCGAATCTGGCTAAGTTCTGGATAGAAACCCGGAAAATTTTACTGTGTTTTTGCTCCTTTGTGAAATTGAAGTCAACTGGAATGAACAAATTAAATGAAATGAAAAATAAATCAAACCGTATGAATCTATCTTTTTTTTTTCTTCTTAAATTTTCGTCTGAACAGCAGTGGATTACATTTTCTCGTACTTTTTAAATGACAAGTTAAACCCTATTTCGTCTACATTTCTTACATATTATGATTTTAGAAGTTCGCTTGATCTCTATTTCGAAGTACGTTTAAAAGTTTTCTTTATTTGTCACCCATTTTGAAGCTCCTTAAACAGCTCCACTTTTAGCTATGATAATCAGTACCGTATTGATGCATGGACACACTGGACTTGCTCATGGGCCCCACGACTCTAGGGCCCGCAGTGAATTTATCAACAACTGATTAATGTTGATTATCAGTTTAAATTCACTTACAAATAATTGAAAAAAGGAACTAAAGTTATGGAAAAGAGCCTGCGAGATATTATTATTATTATTATTACTATATTATTATTATTGAGATATTATTCAATGAATGTTCTTACATATGTTCTTAGAATAATGAATGTACTCAGTACGTTCATTATTTTATTACAAATTGTTAATGTTCCAACTTCCAAGCAGTAATACAGTCTGTAAAAATATTAAAGGCCTCAGTGGGGCTCCAGGGATTTGCTTTGCGCAGGGCCTACGATGCTGTTAAGACGGCCCTGAAGAGAATGGTTCAGCACCACCATTTAGAAGGCTGAATTATTAGTCAGAGTCGAACCTTCTTATTATTCCAGAAATCGGGAACTGAAGACAGCCTAAACAATGTGTTATCTACTTAAACTTACGGTATTTAATTTGTAGTCGTAAATTCAGTTTATATGGAAGGGAATGAATTAAAAAATGCCAACATAAATTAGATTGCCCTGATTTTTGTTTTTTAATTTTTACTTTGATAGACTATATTACTCAAACTTCTAAACAGTTTTGGAAGATGTGAGCTTTTTTTTTTTTATAATATTATTCTCTAAAACATTGATGAAACAATCTGAAATAAACCTTCGATTATTCATATTCGTAAATTTTAATTCCTTCTTTTTAAATTAAAATTTCAATTAAAATATAAAGGTCAAAAATTTATTTAAACGCGAAAACCTAATCTCTGTTAGACTTAATCATACATTCTCAAAATAACAAAATACTTACATACATTCTTCATTACAGAAGTGATTTTTGTAATTTCTTTCCAATTATAAAAATAAAAGATGTCATTAAGCTTCTGTAACGTTTCTAACCTGACAATTCTGCAATTATCAGTAACACGAGAAACTTTTAATTTTTTGTTAATTTTATTCATTTTTTTTTAAACTCGAGAATAAGAACCAAAGTGTCTGTTGATCATCGCTATATCGATGGCTTAGCGCAAAAGTAGCGAATATCCAGTAAACACAAAAGTAGGGTTTTGTGGCGAATAGGTATCTTGAAGAGCCTTCTTGTAGGGCAAAACTAGCAAATCTTTCAAAATGGCATATTTCCTATGATTTTAGGACCTAAACTAGCGAAAAAGTACTCATTTTCCCCACTAATTCAGCTTTTTCTCAAAACTTGCATCTTGGATATTCGCTACTTTTGCGCTAAGCCATCGATATATATCTGGTCTTCATCCCAAGACTCTGTTATTTTTTATTTTTGAGGGTGGTGGTGGTATGAAGGGATGCTGTCTGTGTAAATATAAAAAAACCCGTCCGTCTGTCATCATCCAAACTACAAGTCGAATAGACATGAATCATACCTTACTGGAACCCTTTTGACTGTAGAGGTAGGTAAAAATTCTAGTTCGGTCTGCGCTCAGTTCCTGTTCCGGTCTCGTGATGATAATTAAGAGAGAGTATTCTCAGCATCTTACAGGCATTCTGAATGATTCTATTCATCTCGTTTTCGTAACCGTGTTCATATTGTGGTCATACATTGCGTTGTGGCCACAATAACCCAGGTTCGAATCCTCGACATGCCAATGCTTGAATTACAGTATTTGTTGTTTTTTGTTAATTATATTTTATCTTTTTTTTAAATCATTATTTGTAGAAAATGAAACATGTACAGGGTCGTTATGTACACTATGAAATCAAATTTTTGCCTTGTTTCTTTTTAACAACGCATTACGCCAACTTAACAAGGGAGAATTCGAATGTTGGCAGCGGTCTGCGTCTTGATACTAGAGTCCTTTTGAGAAATTGGTTGAACGTTCAAAGACAACCATAGAACTGGAAGAAAATTATTGCACGGTTATTTTTATTAAATAAAAGTTTCTTTAGGATTTTGTTTAGCAGAGTAGTAAGCTTTTGTAACTGATAGGAAATTTTACACAAGTTTTGAAAAATTAAAACAGAAAAACATTTTATGTTTGATGATCGTCTTATATTTACTGCCACAGTTGAATGGAGAATTGTTTAAAAAATGAAAAATTACAACTAAATTTTTATTTTTATTTATAATAGCGTGGAATGTTTCATTTAGAAAAGAATTAAATAGTGTTTCTGCAACGTTACCATAATTTTAACAGTTTTTTAACACATTGATAGAACAATATAAAATATGTTTCATAAAATTATAACTTACACAATAAAAGTAAAAATGAAAGGCCAATATCAGTTTTTTTTTTCCTTTTCCTTCCAATTTTCTATCATTAAAGCAATGTCATCAAAGTCATCTGTGTCAGAAAAACATCGCCTGACATCCGATTAGTTACGGAATTCGTTATTTGTTAGATTCGTTATCAGATTTTTGACTAAGTTACGACTTGATTTTATTAAATCTTTTAACTACCGTTTCCACTGTTGTTCAGTTTGATTGAATTGTCCTACGTGATTCTACTTCAGTTTAATCTTTTGCAGTGGTTTTTAATGATGATTCATCAATTGTTAGTGATTTGAAAGACAACTCCTTATTTGCAAGAGTTCACTGATAATGTTATTATTGAAAAAAAAATCAAATCATCAAAATGTTTCAATCAAATATTAATTACAAGTCCTGTTAAAATAATTATTTAAGTAAGATAACTTATTAAGAATAGTAATATAGAAATGGAAAGGTATGGGAAGTAGACAGTAGAAATATTCTCCCAAAAACACAAACACACAGATATCGTTCACATAGACTATCTTCCATACCAATACAAATAATTTCAGCAAACTCAGATATTAAAAAAAAAGGTGATTATCACTGTCGTAAAGGAATTCAAATTATCTGATCTCTGTATAAGAAGGATTTAAGTTTTTACATTAGATATCGTATATTGATTGCACAGAACAAAATTGATGTTATTTTGTGAATTCAGTTACAGAGTCTTCTTCAAGCAATGCATTTGTCGTTAATATATAGACATCTAAAATGTAATTGCTTTTTTTATGCGTGCAAAAACGCGCAGGATTGACTTCCAAATAAATAATAAAATTTGCAAAAACATTTTAATTTGCTGTGCGGATAGTCATGGCACTTATTTAAACTGGTCCCAGTTAAAATATTCTTATTAGAGCCATCTGTGGAATTAGGTAGAAAGCATATGCAGCATATTTGGTTAGACAATATGCAAATAAATTAAATTAGTCCCAAAAAATTACCAGGGAGGAATATGGCGCTGTTGTTCTAAGACGGCTTACTGCATACAGGAAAAATGCAATTGGCCATATTTTTTTGGAGGAGAAATGGTTTCCTTTGTGCCTAAATATGCTTCGATTTGAACGTAGTTATATTAGAATAATGAATACGGTTTTTTGGTAAATCAGTGTTTTTTAAATACCGATACAAAAGATCTGTTACGGTAGTGCTATGTATGATTCATGTGTATGAAGAAACGAGATGTTAATATTCAGGCCAGGAGCAAATCCATTCATATACAAATGATTATAACAATAAAATAGGAATATTATGAGTATCATGCAATGCATTTCCCAAAGCAAGTCAATTGGATTTGCATTACAGAAATAAGCTATGTGAGAACTTAAAATTTTTTTGCCCAATCTTAAGAATGTCGACATCCGAACTCGTGTGTTTACGTTGAAATCAAGTAGAGGAAGAGGGAATTTCCATCTCTATGGAAGTACAAAGTTCAAAACAGAGCTAGTAAAAGATAATATCCTTCCAATTGAACTACTCTTATATTCACCGAAGATATAGGTTAAATAACAACGTTTCTTATCAATCTTTTTTAATTAGAGGAAATTCATCGAAGTGGACATTATTGGAATATTTTGGAATGTTTTGTCTTTTCATAGCAGGAGGATAACGTGACATATTTTTTACAAAATGCTCACCTTTTTATATAGGACGGCCTTTGAGCTACGGGGATAATGGCTCATTAGTCATTTTCTTTGAGGATAAGTACTCATTCGTTATGAAATGGCCACTAGCTCATCAGTCTTTAATATCGATATTTGGCAACGGCATTACTTGAACATGTTGTGTAGATTGTTTTTGAAAGCAGGCAGACTTGAATACTAGAATAGTGCAGCATTTGAGAAAAATCTCTTCGGATTATATACATTTTACCATTGAATTAAATAGCTATTTTGAGACTTGAATTAAGCTTATGATACCAATCCTTAAGGATAATCTTCAAAACTTCTTTTTGACTATTCTGTTATACCACATTAATAAAATTCATCATCACATGTTGGTGACTGCTGTTCATTTGCCAATCATGTACAGTAGACCATGTTGCTTGCAGTGTTGCATTTTGAAGATTATTTTTTTGTTTTATTTGCAAATTCTGTTCTCCATTTTCAGGATAGTATTTTCATTCAAGTACAGCTGAAGTGATCGTACAGCTAGAATATTGTATGGTCTTCAATAGGGATATTCTAATTACAATATCCCTATTTAAGATCATACAATACTCTAGCCAGAATGTTCTCAAGATAGAAATTCCCTTAGATCCTCACGAAGAAAGACAGTATTACCATCTTTAACACATCTTAATTCAATAGTGGATAGCATTAGAAAACTAGATGTACATTAAAATTAGATCTCTATATTCGAACATTTCATTAATGTTATTCCTCTATAGAGACATCAGATCATAACTTTCCAAGGTCCCTTCATTTTTGTGTAATCATTGAGAAACTTAATTTCCTAGCAGCTTCTGCAATGTAAATTCGATAATCTGAATGTCGTTCATTCGAAATTTTTATTAATTGAAGGATTACAATTTCTTAGATGTCCAAAAACATTAGTAGTATTTTATTTATTTTTATTTTTTTTTTAAAATACCTCCTTAAAACGAATTTTCGATTAATTCGAAAAGTTCTTTTTTGCCGTCATTACTATCTACTCTCCACATTCTGAAATCCTATAATCAAAATTTATATTAATCAGAACTGAATTAGACCATGAATGTTTCGCTGGAAACAATAAGAACCGGTGATAATTTTTTTTCTAATATTAGCCGGTAAAATAAGATCCCACCCAAAACACTTCGTGTAAAATAAGTTGCCAAGACTCACATGTCATAATGCTTTCCATGTTAAAAAGATATGAGATCTCATGTAGAGCCAAGCCCCTAACTCTACAAAGCCTAACTCTAAAAACCCTATATCTTGGTCAAAAAGTATGCCTTGGCCTTTTCGTGGCTGTCACACAGACAATCCCATGGAGTTATGTAAAGGATATGGAGTATGCCAAGGCACACTTTTTGACCAAGATAGTAGGGTTTTTAGAGTTAGGCCCCCTTGTAGAGTGAGGGGCTTGGCTCTACATGAGATCTGATAACTTTTTAACAGTGAAAGCGTTATGAGCATCTTGGCAACGTATTTTACATGAAATGTTTTGGGTGAGATGAAATAGTTCCATGAAACGGCCAAGCCATACTTTTTGACCAAGATATAGGGTTTTTAGAGTTGGGGCTTGTAGAGTTAGGCCTCGTTGAGTTAGGGGCTTGGCTCTACATGAGATCTCATATCTTTTTAACAGGGAAAGCATTATGACATGTGAGTCTTGGCAACTTATTTTACACGAAGTGTTTTGGGTGGGATTTCATATCTTTTTGTAGGATGAGATCTGATAACTTTTTAACAGTGAAAGCGTTATGAGCATGCGAGTCTTGGCAACCCCTTACTTTACATGAAATGTTTTGGGTAGGATTTCATTTCTTTTTGTAAGATGAGATCTGATAACTTTTTAACAGTGAAAGCGTTATGAGCATGTGAATCTTGGCAACTTATTTTACATGAAATGTTTTGGGTGGGATTATCTATTACAACTAAATTTAGTTTTAAGATTATTTAGAAAATGGATTTTTTTTCAATACCCTACTTTTCTGTTTTTCTATTGGTCAACTTGTATATACAAGCTGTTTGCACTTTTGTAAGAAATCACATTATTACACAGTATTATTTTGGCCGAAGCATTGAGGGTACGACGTATTTCAGATCTTAATAAAATCCAAAGTATAAAAGCTAGATAAATGAAACTTAGCGTATTTCATTAGTATGGTAACTGCATCTTATCCTGAAAATTTGAGCTCTCTAGTATTATCCACGCCGAAGCTATGAGGATTCGATAATACATAACCAGACCTCCCCTTTATGAGGGGTTGGAATGTGAAAGTTACGGATTTCTTAATTTTTTTGTTGTTTGTGTGCTAATCCTAACCTGCATACCAAATTTCAGCTTTCTAGGACTTCAGGAAGTACCCTAGAGGTTTTGATGATCATGAGTCAGTCAGTCAGTCAGTCAGTCAGTCAGTCAGTGAGTGAGTGACGGAATCGACGTATTTTAGGTATTAATAAAATCCAAAGTATAAAAGCTAAATAAATGAAACTTAGCGTATTTCATTAGTCTGGTAACTGTATCATATCCTGAAAATTTGAGCTCTCTAGTATTATCTAGGCCGAAGCTAAGAGGGTTCGAAAATACGACGAAACACTTCCAGAAAAGGTACGTAGTGCCCTTCCTGCCTTCGGCTCGTCTTGGCGGGGGCACTGCCGTGCCCCCAGATATATCGGCCAAAGATCATACCATACTTTTCGAGCTGGCCACCATTGTAGACGGAGTCTCCGGTTGAAGGCAGACCTCGTAAGAGGCGACATGAATGAAGTCCAGCAATTCATCTAACATTGTGCGGTTGGATAATGATTGCTATATACAGGATGCCATCTCTCTCTGGATGGTGGAGAGTGAAGATATCGTATTTGTTAAGGCTTTCTCTTTAAAATGGCTTTAATGAAATGCTTGTTTCCAAAATTGTTCTAATTGTTTTTCTTTCATATGAATTCCTTGAACCATTTCTCCATTGACGTGATTGGCAGAATGTACGAAACAACGAACCACAACCCGTAGCTGATGGAGGGTCTGCAGGAGATCAGTGGCGATAAAAGGACGAAAATGGTACATCTTTGACAACTATCCCGTACATATGAAAGATGGTGACTCAAACTGTGCCATTAGATGGGAATTGAAGAAAGGGAATTACTTATAAGTTAGTACATTTGTTGCAAGATTTTCTAATTTTATTTCATCTTTTTGTGATTTACTCTACAACGTATTGACAGGAAAATGTGAATCAACTTTGATTAAAAATATTTTCTATGCAGATTTTTTTTATTTTTATTTATTTTTAGAATGAAAGTGTTTCGTTTTAAAATATTCTAATTGTTTTTCCTTCCATTAGGAATTACATTGAACCATTTCTCCACAGTTGACAGTGGTGTTTTTGGTATTAGCAAAATGTCGGACAGCAGCAGACCTCTACCCGTTGCAGATGATGTGTCCCCCCCCCCCCCCTTGTACAGAAAGCGCTCCGCGGGAGATCAACAACGGCAAAGGAGCGAAACTAATGACCATCCTAAGCTACATGAGAATCATCCCGTAGATCTGGAAGATGATCAATGGGGACTGAAGAAAGGAATGTGCCGTAATGAAGTAAAGAAGTTACTGCTGGGCAAGTACAACTAAATTTGAGATGTAAGAATAAATGCGCAACCCCTAAGAAGCCATCAACTAAAATGCTCCATTTAATTACAGTTTAGCGTTTAAATTTTTGTCTTGAATGAATAGAATGAATGATAGAAAATTAATGAAATAAATAAAATTATTTTAATTGAAATAATGTATATATGTATTTACTGTACTTAAGAAATTAATTTAAAAGTTTAAAATAATTTTGGTCATGAATTAATAATCAAAAGCAAGATGATCGCCACTTCGGACATCTAAAGTAAATCTAGTCTTTCTTCTTCAGTAGCTCAGGGCATTGTTTTGGAGGGCATTTAGCTGAACAACATCTTGGTGAATGCAATTTGCCACGCAGTTGTTTTTCCCAGTATACCTGTTTGCCATCAGCCTTCCTTCGCCGGATTGGAAGGCAGTTTTCTTCGCAAACTTCACTGCACAACTGAACTGGTTATCATCAAGCCTGATGAATGCATCTTCTGAATACTTCTTGATTTCCTGCAGTATAGATCTGTCACCATACTTATGGTGTTGAATAGCCTCATTATTTAGATATTTACATACCACATATTAATTATATCGTCCCATTACGGACAATAATTGACTGGCTTTGGAGGCAGCTTACATTTGGGTGGATAAGGAGCGCGAGACTTACGGCATTTGGGAGGATAACTTGATGGTTTATGGCAGCATGATAGTGGACACGGAGGACGACATGGTGATTTACAAGCTGATGGACAACATGGTGGAGGACATATTATCAAAGGTGGTGAAGGACAGGGAGGACAACATGGTGGGGACATTCTCATAAGGACGACGTAGAGAATGATGGCGAGGGACTCTCCGATGGACACGGTGAAGATGGACACTCCGATGAGGACGATGATGAACTCTCCGATGTGAGTAAATGAGAAGAAGGTGAACAGTCCATGTCGTCGCTTTCTCAATCGCTAGAGTCACTCGAGAATCTTTGAAGACTAACTAGTTTAGAAAAGACCTAAGAAAGTAAAGTGAAATTAAAAAAAAAATTTGTAATTACATTAAACAAAAAACAAACAACAACTACAATAAAGTATTTTGACAGTGGTTTTAAAAGTAATTCTATTAATTTCCCAAAATAAACAAATTAAAAGATCAGCAACTGTTTATATTTTTTTAAAATTTTTAGATGAAACCTAAAATTTGATTTAATTTTTACCATTAAATGTTCATCCGTTACTTGACTAAAATGAAAAATTAAATCAGTAACTCGGATAATATAGTACAGCAAATATTTCATCTTATTTTTTTTCTTCTTTATATAGTGTTTATTTCAAGCTTCAGATGAGGGCTAGATTTGAAAGGTCGACTTTCAACCAAAAAAAAAAAACTCCTACCGCTTTACATGCCTATATGTCTTTCGATATGTGTTTAATGCATCTGTATGTTTCGACATTCCAATTTTTCATGGGTAATTCTTGGCTATGATCTATTTTTTAAATACTGGGGTTACCCATGGACACTGTTCTGTTGAAATGAGCAGGTATTTATTCCATGACGGGTCATATTTCAAACCAAAAACGCTCAAAATACGTTGAGGAAAATGCATTGTACAAGTAAATCAGGTGGTTTCTCCTCTTTTCAAAAGAACGACACGCTTTATAAGATGACAAAGGATGTTGATGTGTTCCCTAAATTTTTTTAAACCAATGAACGGATCTTCTTGAAACTTTATTACGCCCAGGGAAACGTGAGAGTTTTTCCCGCATGTTTCTTTTGATCCGCATTGAATAAAGATCCTATTTGTATAGGGTGTCCCACTCGAAGTTAACCCAGAAAAGTGTCAGTTTAAATTAAATTAAAAATAGACGGAGAACATAGGGGTTACCTTCGTATGGGACATCCTCTATATTGTTTAAGAACTGGCTGCTAGAAAGCTCATCTTCAAATAAACTTTCAGGGTAAGAAGCATATACAGAAGAACCTCATTATAACGGACTAAAAGGGCTGAAGGTTGTCCGTTTTAATGAAAGTCCGGTGTATAACAAATAATTCTTATAGGGATGTAATGCAGCAGGGTTTACATCAATGAAAGTTAGAAAGTTAGAAAGTTAGCTAAAAAATGTGTTTATTATATATCAAATAAAAAACAGCCTTCAACATAGTAGGTTGAAGTGCAAAATATGTGTACGTATACACTGCATTAATCTTTAGAACAAGAAAGTCCTGGTTCATGTTGATTGCTTACATTCATTGGTTTGAAAAAATAATTTATTTTCTGCTGGGTTTGTTTGCTGCTTATTTCTTCGGTTAATAACTGACGGAGGTGTTCATAATAAGCAAACACATTTTCATTTCCCGATTATTCAACATATTGAATAACAAAATTTAAATGGTCTTTCACTTCGCTCATCTTAATTGTAGGCTGAGTAGTGTCTCCTACCTCTTCTTCCTCGTCCTCCGAAGATTATGCTTCTTCAGAGTCATGCAGTGCATCCATGTTTATGCAAAACAACACAACGTAAATGTTTAATCGCTTGCTTCGAAATGTAAAACTCGTCAGATAAAAATAAGCATCCTTTATTATTACTATTTTTTTTTAAAACTGTCCGTTATAAGCAACATCCGTTGTAATAGGGTCCGTTATAATGAAATTCTGCTGTATTTGTTGAAATTTTGAAAAATTAAAAAATATTTTGTTTCTAATTTAAATGTTTGTACTGTTTTCGCAGTAAAGGATAGGATAATCAAACAAATATATTGTAAAATAGTATATGTTTTAAGGTAAAATACCGTATTAGCGATCTTATTCCTCATTATTTCGTTCATAATGTGCATAAATGAAAAGATAAGACTGGGTTTATTGATTGCAGGTAAAATTCTCAAAATCCTTTCATTTAAGTTCCATGAAAGTTAGTTTACATGTTCTTTTTAAGAATTTCTTGTTGCGCTTCTTAAAGTGAATTATACTTTTCAAATAATGAAACAAAATCCCTTATTAAGAATCAAGCTATTAAAGGTTTTGTTCTAAATCAACGTTGTACTTATATAAAACAAGACATTTACGGAGTATCATTTATATGCAAACAATATTTATTTTTTAAGCCAAATCCATGTATCAAAAATGCATTGCCTCTCAATCGTAATTTGTACCAAAATTTCATGATACCACCCCTTGTAATGGTGATATGATTGTTACCCAAATGCTGAAATGGAGGATCGTACTTATGTAGATGCTCGGAGTGACATTTCGGAAATTTGTATTACCTTCATAAATTTTTTTTTTCATTATTATTTTTTGTGTATTACTTTATTTTATTTTTTTTAGTTAAGTCTCATTATATTCATCAACTCCCAAGTTCTTATTATCCTTCACTCTGAGTTGGGCAGTGGGAACACCCAGTACTTTCATCCTTGGAGGATCTATCGGACAAACCCTAGAATTTTGGAATACTTGTTAGTGCCATAGACAGCTGAAGAAGAGAAGGAGAAAAAGCAGACAAATACAGGAAAGAAAGGAAACAAGCATGCCGACGCCGGGATTCGAACCCAGGTTTCGACACATCTGCCTTGGGAGGCCGCCACCTAATCCACTAGGCCATGCCAGAACGACATGTAATTACTGTAATTAAGATCTTTTTTTTTTTTTGGTCTGTGTTTGTATACTTTAATGATTTGATTGTATGTTGATATGGACGTTATGATTGCAAACATGCTATGTTGAAGTTCTGTTTCATTATAAATCACAGTGTATATGTTATCTATTATAGACAACCTGTAGTGATTAGCAGTTAAAGGTATACTGTAATGGAAACGCCTTTTTAAAATTATTACGGATTCGCGAATTACTAAATGGGAAACACTGTTCTATAGGAGCCATCTCGTTTAAAAAAAATCGTTTAAAAAAAATCTCGTTTAAAATACTCATTGGCGGAATCTGCAACGTTTTTCTATTAATTAACCTTCTGTCATTACATTAGAAAAATATTATGAGTAAATTCTTTTCTTAATTTCTCTTAAAATTATGGATTTTAAATATTATTTTAAATACCATATTAAAGCACTTATTAGTATAAGAATCGAATTATTTTGCAATTCCCTTATTTCATTTAAATCTAATACTTCACATTACAATTGAATTTTTTGGTCTTATTAAAAAAACACTGTCTTAGGGAACACTTTGTTTTAAGATTCAAATTTCCCTTCTTTTGTTTCAAAAGAACCATTTAATTAATTCATTTAAATCTTGTTGTATTCTATTAATTGCGTCTTTTTATTTTTATTGTGATACAAAAGAATAACATCATATGCTTAAGAATATATTTCAGAAAATTTAATTTGTTAAAACAGAATTTGTATATACAGTATAATGAATAACAAAGATCCAATATTTGATCTTTGCGGTATACCAATTTTGCTATTATATAATTTTCCAAAATTATAATTGAAAATATTTCTTATATTTTCTATTCATTAAATAATTTTTAATTAGTGTATTTATATCTCCTCTTATTCCAATATTTTCTAATTTTGTCATTAAGATTTTATGATTTATACAATCAAATACCTTTTTATAGTCAATAAACAATGACAGTTTATTTCTCCTAAATTCAGATCATTATTTATTATGTTATAAAACTGTATTTATTAAATTTGTAGTACTTTTTTGTTATTGATATGCAAATTGGTTGGGATTTATTTTTTTTATTTTTATACAAAACCATAAATTTTATTTGCAATTTATTTTTCTATAATAAAAATGTATAATTTTCATACTTTTGAAAGAATTGATATAGGTCTGTAATTTTCATATACTTCAAGGCTAGCGATTTATGGGTGGGTGTAATATATGCAATTTTCCAGGCTTTTACAACATTTTGATACATAATTTGTTAACATTTTCCCACACTTTTTTTTAAATATTTCATGCTTATTTCTGTTTAATAATTTTTCTAATTGATTGTTTTTTGTTCAGTTTTATTGTTTTTATTTATGACAGAATTTATAAAATTCCACAATTTTTTATCATTACTTTTTATGTTCAGTAATTTTTATCTTATTATATAATTATAATTATTAAAATTAAAATTATTCTTTGTCTTATTTTATGTATTAAAGTTATCAATATTCTTCCAATGATTCTCTATTTGAAGTTTTTCTGCAATTGTTATTTCTTCAGCTCCTATAATTTCTATATTCTTCTTTCTGCTATGATTTTCAAGATTTTCTACTTCGCTCTGTAGGTCATTTATTTGAGTTCTGAGTAATTTCTTATCCTCTTCTAGTTTTGAATATTTATTGAACATTTTCTTCATGTTTTCCTGATTTTCTCTTGAATTTTAGCCCAGGCAGAATAGGAAAAAACGCGGAATAAACCTATGTAGTTCTAAAATTTGCAGGATTGTGTAGGGGTAGGTCCCCTGAACAA
>JAFIDM010012231.1:126563564-126579301 GCA_023159025.1 Thereuonema tuberculata | reverse complement strand
TTGTTCAGGGGACCTACCCCTACACAATCCTGCAAATTTTAGAACTATAAAGGTTTATTCCGCGTTTTGCCCTTTTTTGGCTCAGTTTGCCTGGACTATTTATCTAAGATCTCTTCATATTGTTTATTTAAAATACCATTCCTTCTTTTATTTCTATAATTTCTTTTAATATGAATTGTCTTAATTCCGTGTTTGGAATCGCTTTCAAATCTGAATAAAAGTATGTATTTCAGTGTATCTTTAAATATTTGAAATAGATTGTTATATTCATTTATACGTTATAAGTGCTTTTCAAAGAATTCTATTACAGTAATAAAAGTAATATAAAAAAAAAAAGCTTGATGTGTCTGAATTTGAGTAACAAGGTTTCATTAACCGAGGGATTTCTGCAAATACAAAAGTGAGCCGTGAAGCAAAAAAGGTTGAGTAGCACTGCTTTTTTTATTAGGTATGATTGAATGTAAAATTATATACCATAAAATCATAGAAAATGTTTCCTATAATAATTTCAATATCTTTAATTTACATTACTTAACTTTTCAACTCCATCATCAGTTTGAAATACAAAAAACTATATTTAGGGAAATAATTACTTTTTATCTATTTGAAAACATTTTTGATTTTCAAATTTTAATATCTTAATAAATAAAATTTTTGTGTAAAATTTTAGATAGTGATAGCTTTATAAATCACTTAAGAAACAAGTTCAACTAAAGAAATTTCGAAAATTTTCAAGAATTTTTATTTCTTTTTCTTTAAAATATAATTTCCGTTCTAGGCTCTTAACATTATAAATAATTTTTTTTTTTTTTTTTGTCGTCAATAACAGTTAAAGTTAACTTTTTTTAAATTTAGGAAAATTTAAGCCTTTAAGATATAAAATATCGAGGACTACACTGCAATTAATAAAACTTGAAAAGTATATAACGAAGAGCTCACAAAATGCTTATTCTAAAATAAATAAACTGTATGTATAATCTAGCCAATTATTTATTTTTGAAACTAATTATGAGCTTTCATGAAGAAAGCAGATTAATTTTTACAAAGAAAGAATTCTTATCTTAAAATGCCTTTTTTTAATTGAACTTTTTTATATTTCGAACAAATTTTTAACTTTACTCTTCAATAATGACTCGAGAAATTTACAATACTGTTTTGTTTTGTTTTTCTTTTGCCTTTTATCCACTCCGTACACAGTGTAAAGTTTGAGGGTGGGGGTAAAGCTCTTAAGAAGGTTCCGTCCGTCCATCGTTCGATTATCATACCACTAAAGCCAAAGCAAAAGTCGGACAGACATGAACGACACTTATTGGAAAGCTAGAGGTGGGAGGAAAAATACGAGTTTTGGTCTGCGGTCGAAAATAAAACATGTACGATGTTGCTGTGGTTTCGTGTACAATATGAAGTCAGTTTTTGGCCTTGTTTAAAATGTGAAATTGACAACTATGACATGTTATTTGGAGAAAGTTCTGGATATCAAATGATGATAAAGTTAGTTCAGTATTTTCTTTGTGTTATTTCAATAATTATTTCTTTCTTAGTTGAACAAGGAAGTAGAATTTTTTTTTTATGATTTTGTCATTATTATTGGAGTGATTCTTATTATAATTGGTTGATTTGCTGCTGTAGGATTTTATATTAATGTTATCACACTGAAAATATAATCAGCCATATTTTTCAATGGACAAATTACTTTTGAAATTCTGTTATATTTACGAATCAGTTTTTTATTTTATATTTTGATTATATTACCAATGAAATCCGAATTCATAAACTCTTTTTATAAATTACAAACTAAAATGGAACCCTTAAGTTACCAGACAGGAATCTTAAAGACGACGAATCCGATAAAAAGAAACAAGGAAATGTATATCCGTGTTTTATTTTAGTAGTTCCTTAATTTTCAATACGTATCTGTAGTTACATAAATTGGCAAATAGATATTGGCATTTCGAATAAATATCTCTTTCGTAATTTCTTACTGTTTCAAATTCACTTGCGATTGCTATTGATATAATCAATTTATTATCCTTGGATATGAATTCTATTCATGTTTAACACTTGCAAGAGAGATCCAAGGGGACTATCATCATTTGATACCAGAACTATTCCAATTTCGGTAATATTTCATAGTTGTCAAGTCCTTCAATTAACTTAAATAAGGAAAAGAAGTGGTTTCACATTGTACACCAAACCACAGCCACACCGTAAGTTCTACATAGGTAATGTCGTTAACTTTAAGCATATTAACCTTGAGTATTTCTTCAGCCTTATCACATAAATATTTTAAGTTGGCTAAAATGTGACTAAGCGAAATTACAATTTTCCATTAAGTGATAAGCCCTCTAGGTATCCTACGCTTGTTCTCCAAGATGGCTGTAATTCTCATCTTCTATCAACATCGAAATAAGCAAAAAGTTCATTATTATTGCTTCTTTCATAGTAACCAATGTGTTCCAGATCTTTAAAATTAGTGTTTTGGATCGTTTGAAGAACGTAAAAAAATTCTGTGATAAAAAGGAATCGATTTTTGTTAAAATTTCTCAATTGGTAAAAACAGTCAAACAACATTTCAAACAGATTTTGAAGTGGTGGAATCTAGAATTATTTTCGAAAGTTTAACCCCAACAATCTTTTCAGTTTGTACATATGGTTTCAATGAATAAAAGATAGCTTCAATTTTCATGTTTTTATGGAACTAACAACAATCAACAATTCACCTTTTTTTTTTTGAAAAGAAAAGAGAATTTTTTAAATAAGAGCAAAATATTGCATAATCAATCATCATCGCCCGGTGCCATAGGTTTTTCTTTCTTTTTTTTTATGCCTGGGGCGAATTATGAAAATATCGTTCAAAGACCCAAACGTCTTATTTTCAAAAAAAATTGAGTAACACTACTGTGACCACATGAGCTTTTTTACTTGTTTCTTTCTATGCTTTTATTTTAAATTGTTTTTTTTTTTATTAAAATTTTAATAAAGAATATTATGTATTATTAATCTCTCTCTCTGAGATGAAATCCTTTTTCAATATCACTAAAATTAATTAATTAATTAATTTTTAATTTTTAAATTAATTTAATCGAATAATAATATTCCAAATATCTAACTATCTTTTTTAATTAAAATTAATCTCTTCAACACCGAGATCATAACAATTCTAATACTTTTATGAAATTATTATTCGTCTATAGCTCATTTAAAGAATAGAAACTATTCAGAAGGAAAAAAAAAATCATTAGACATTTACTGAGGAAACAAACCTTATTCTAAAAACTCAATTACTTTTTGTTAAGGGATTTATGTGAAGTATAAATAAAAAAAGAAAAACACAATTAGCAATGAGATATCTCAGATCCAGTAGAAATAAGATGACCCACCGATGGGGAAAGTATTAGAAATCCCAAACCCAGGATTCACGTGTTATCGCTTTGAAATTATTTATCATTTGGAGGTCTGCTGTCTATGAATTCTATTCTCCAGACTACAAGAAAAAAAAACAATGTAGAAATAATTCTGTCGAATGGAACATTAAATTTCTGACTAATAAATTTCCATCATGGTGATGGAAGAATTTAAGACGTACAAAACTAAAACTGATTCAACTTCATTTCTGAAATATAATTGATTTAATCTCGTTTGTATCGCCAATGATTTATTTTGATGGTGACTGATTAAGTGAGAATTGTATTTGTATTCTATATTGAATTTAATATATGTTTTTAAAAGTATCTCAGTTTTCTATTGGAGAATATTTTGTTTTACAAATATATTAATAATAAAGAAAATATGGCAACGTTGATTATGATTGAAACAAAGATTAGAAATATATTGTGTGATTCTGAAGAATGATTTCTTTTGGTCGCTAGAGGGAAACGTAGAACGTACATTTTAATCATAAATGTAACACTTGATAGCTCCTCATATATATATATAATTATTTCGAATCCAATTTCGTTGCATATATTAATTATCACTAATATTTGATTTTTTTTATTATGGATCCTCGATATAATTGGCCATTCTCTAGGATAGGATTAATGAGATAATTGTTGCTAAAGTTTTGAAGAAATTCATCACTTTTTATAGAATCATGTTTTATTAAAATGAAGCAGCAGTATAGCCATGAATACAAAATATAATACATTGATGAACTATTAGAATCATTATTATTTTTTTTAATTCAACCTTTTCCGTCTTGAAAGCCATTTTTCCAGACTTTCTTACACTCATCCACAGAAAAAAAAAATTACCAACATTCCTAGAGCAATTTTATCAATTTAGACCATCATGTCTCGAAAAACTAGAAAAAGTATGTAGTCGCATAAGACTTACAATTACTGGACTTCATTCGTTTTTCGTAGGGTGAAGCTATCTAGCAGATCATGGAAATGAACAGTGAAAGTTGTAAATTTCGAAATAGTGGACGTAAGTTGCGGTCACTTAACCATGTGAAGCCTTATTTCGTTGCTGTATCTTCAATTTACGTCCTTCAGGTTGAATATTAAGAGTTGTTTCAGTATACTTATGTGGTTATCAATGGTAATTCTTTCAAAAATTCATAATCTTTCGCTTAAATACCGAAAGAAGAAATTAGTTTCTCTGAAAAGCTAAAACTGAAAAGCTAAAAATACCAAGAAAGTGAATTGAATTTAAATTTTCGAATAGATCTTTCTTTATCTCCAAAGATCTGTGAAAGATCACTCTGCAAGATCAGAACTATATTGGTTCATTGACATAGCAGTTACTCTGCAGTTTCCCCCCCCCCTCCCACCAACAAATTAAAAAAAAAACGAACAATAATTTACATTCAGTACCTAATCAGTTTAATTCTAATTTGCAAACATTCCAGGTGTCAGAATTTTGAACTGAAACTTTAATCACAACATTTCTCTGGATTTAAGTCAAGAAATTTTGATAACGAAGTCCAAACGAAAAGTTATTAGAAATTTCGTCAGCAGTCTTACTCTTGGCATCTTAGCACATTTCTTGATACTGAACAATTAACTCTAGCATTTCGATTTAATTTGGAGCATTACTGTGTTGGTTCAAGAAATAAAAGATGCAGGGACACCACAGAAGGATAGCAGATCTTCTTGCATTTCTAAGTCCACTTACGCTTGACCAGATGCACTAAGTCTGCAAAAAAACCTTCTTTAAGGCCCCTCTTACTCTTCAATTCAAGCTAACAAACTCCACGTCCACCAGAGGTTGTCGCGGATGTAGCAAAGAAGTTCTTCCACTTTGCCATTTATATCTTGAAGAGCCTCTAATACCAGGGAATAGATATCGTCTTCGACCTCCATCTGCTCTTCCTCGTCTTCAGCCATTCTTCCAACCACAAAATACCTCTCGGGTATAGACCTAGTTCAAGAAAATTAAAAATTTAAAAACTCAAAGTCTTTCATTTTTAATATTGACAAAAGATAAATACTATTGGAATAAGCAGTGGAACCTCGATTTAATAATAAAAAAAATTTCGAAATTGCTCAAATCAATTTTTAAAAACGTTTTTTTCTCAAAACATGATGTACTTTAAAAATTAGAATCCTGCAGTTTGTATCAAATTTTCAAAATCTGCATAAAAAGCTCAATAGAAATGGAGGGCAATACAGCATAAAAAAATAAAAACAACAATTTTTGCAACTGGATCCTTGATTTTGGCTTCCTGAGGCATTCTCAAATGATTAAACAAAGATAATTGCATAAGAAGTGATTGTTTACTTTCAAATTCCTTCGAAGTAAATTTACAATCAATCTATTTCAACTTCCATGGTAACAAAAATGTAGAAGTATTTACTTAGAGGATCTACTTTGAAGATCGAGCATTTTTTACTGTTCATTTTCTTATCAAGATTTTGATAAAACTCTTATGGGGTACTTTCTAAAAAACGTCAAGATAATTAGTAATTTGTCCTGTAATAAATTCTCTCCCTTTTTTTTTTTTTTTACAAATCTATAAATAGATTATCCAAACTTTTATACTAACTCATTTTTATATTGCCTGGATAAAACAAGGCAATTTTGATTATTTTTGATATATAAATCCATTGATAGCTAAAAAAACATTGAAAAAATTCGTTGATAGCTATTTTTTTATTACTAACCCTTGTAATAAAAAAATAAATGTAATTCATTTAATTTCAATAAGATTATTATAGCTATGATAATTGTGGGAAGATTAATGAACATCTGTTCAGTAAACAGATAAGTCTTTGAAATGTTTCTTAAATACGTATGTGTTTCATTGCAACCACATCTTAGAATTCTCTAATTCTGTAAGAATTTGTACTTGTATGTTGTGTGACATTAATACTTTCAATTGTCTTTTAAAGATTTTTTTTCTTTATTTTTGGCATTTCGTCAGTTATTAAAAAAATACTGAATTTATTAAATGATATAAGCTTTTCATTAGTCATTTAATTTGCTAACTATTTGTTTTTAGCATTTCACGAACGTAAAGAATAAAATTCATGCCTTTATTTTATTTCGACCTTAGCTTACTCAAGATTTCAAAAACTATATAAGTCGAAGTGAGTATATTTCAAATGGAAAAAATAACGTTTGCAAGTTATAACTTGGTTAATTATTGTATCATTTTCATTTAAACATTATTCTTGTCTCAAAATACAATTATCTAAAATTACACCGAAATACCTGAAAGAAATCATATCTTCGTTTCCAATAGAAACTTAATATAATTCTATATTTTATCAATGCATTCGTTTATTTCGTCATATGCTGAAACTATTTGCAAATAATATTTACTTGGCTTCAATAAATCATTCGCATGTAGAAACATGTAGAAAAATCATTAGCAGATTAAAAATATCTGTTAATTCATAGGCCTAATTTTCGAACTGTTGCCATCCCCTGTCGATTAATGGGGAAAAAATGTTTATAATATTATAGAATGTGTTCTAATTTACTGACAAAATCTTAGAATTGATATAATTATATTTCTTTTTCTTCAATCTTTATTTAAAAAAATAATAAATTTAAAAATGTTTTTGATTTGCATTATTTCAACGTCTTAGAATTAATTCTCAACATCTTAGAAAAAAACTGTTTTAAGTTAGTATCACTTAAATAATAAATGACACGTTAGTGGAACTTTCCAGAATTCCACATTTTATAATTTCGAATTCTTTACAATAGTTTATTACTTTGAAGATAAGTTTTCTTCAGAGGTTCCGTCATTTACGTTTTTAGCTGAAAATATCAACAATTACTAAAAAAGAAACAGATTAAATTTAGGAAAATTGAAACCTCCCTACTAATAATAATTTGCAATAATAATTAATAATTAATAATTTTAATAATTTGCAATAAAACGGTTTTTTTCCAAAAAAAAAATTCTTGTTAAAATGTGAATATTTATTTAAGCAAAGATTGTAATTTACAATTCTAAATCATCATTCGGAAGTATCTAATCTAGCTATTTGAATATATTCTTTTAAGTTAACTTGGAATATCCATAAGCCTAACACTAACTAGTAAAAAATAAAATAAATAAATAAATTAATAAAAACGCAATTTTTACCTTATAATGTTTGCTTTAGTTCACTTCGATGTATTTCTAACAAATATTAGACTTGTTCTTCACTAATCCCTCACTTAATTTTGAATTTTTATATTTTTTTTATGATTTTTTTAACTAAATTATTAGACTTGCGATTAGAGCATGTTCTTGAATAAGATCTAATGCCAAATGATGACGATATTACTATAATAATTCCTTATGGTATTTCAATTATTAAGTATTAATAAGGAAAGAATGAAAGGATATTGTTCTTTTTATCATGGATGCCATTATTATTATTATTATTGAATTGATTCTTATTATAATGTGAATGAACCACTGTCAAATGCCAATACATTATTGATACTGAATTGAAGAAAAATTAATCTTATTACTTAATGAAAAAAAATAATTTTCAGAAATCTATATTATAAAATTTACTTTTTTTGCTAGCATGCTAGCACGTATCTTTTGTGATTTCTTCGTTCATATCGAGAAATGTCTCTCTAACGATTCTTCAGTTCGTGGCTGAGGGAGAGCTTCTGCATCTAATGCTCGTCTGGCCTTCGCTTATAGTAGGCTAAAAAAATGAACATTGAAATTTAAATTTTAATCTAGTAGGCTAAAATTAATGAGTATTTTTTTTACTCTGACTGTTCTCGCATTGCATCACACACAGAGGAGGAGTGATAAAAGATCATTCTAATTATTTTTAAATATCTCTTATCAATAATTAGAATGAAGTACCCGTGGCCTAATGGATAAGACACCTGACTTCGATCATAAGGTTGCAGGTTCGATTCCCATCGCCAACGTTTCGTTGTGGAAGTTATTTCTATTTCACAGGAAATCAAAATAACTTTACAAACACATAGAAAGTACGTTTTGCACAGACAGATCTGGAAAAGTATAAATGGTGGGTCCGGTAGCCCAATAGTTTAGGCGTTGTAACACATCCTCCCGGTTTATTCTAAAATAGAAAAAAAATAAGATTTGGCTTTTTTGGTTAGAAAGTATATCTTCATGTTTGTAACCCACCATTTGGAAAAGAGGACTTTTCTTTTCGGCTGAACGACTACAACCATCATAACCCGTCCCATTCCAAACTCTAGATACGCCTACGATGCTAACTGTGGAATAACGCTGTAGCAAATATTAATTCGCCAATGATTTTAGTTGTCTCAAAGTTCTTCATCCATAGTTCGAGTTTGAATCGAAATAAATGTAAGTAGGTAACAGATACTCTATCTTCCATTAAACTTTCATCTTCCTAAGATATTAAATTCTTTATTTCTTCGTTTCAAGGATATCAATTTGTTTAGATCAAATTTCAACAGATATTCAGGTTTAGCATCATTTAATTTGAGTTTTCAAAAGCCAATAAATGTAGTATTATCTTGAAAACTGTGCTCTGAAAACGATTTTTGTAGTCTGGCTATTTATCTGTGGAATACTAGCGGTCAAAATATATTTATCTGTAATAATTACTATGTTAAGACCTTGTATTCATGGGTCACTTCCAGACAGAATGCTTGCGCTCTTTATATATTCGGCTCCACAATCCCATATCCAAAATCCTTGGACCCAGATGTATCTCGGTTTTCGGAATTCAGGATGTACTGTATTATAATTAAGGTACAGGTCCAATCGATAATGAGAGATGCTTCTTCTTCTTTTTTTTCCTCACTGTTACCCATCAGGTTATTTGTAGCTTTTTTTTTTGTAATTTCACAGTTAATTTCCACTCAGACTTACGAAAAGACGAAAAAAAAAAAATCCGAAAGAGAAAAATTGTGTGAGGGAAGTAGACGCACATCTGTAGCGTAACAATGCTCACACACAACTAAGTCGACATTTACATCTCAGCCTTGTGAGTAACTGTTCGATCAACGATTCAGGCAGCGAAAAACACTTTCGGTTTTCTGATCTTTCATTATTCAGAATATCGGATGTAGGCTTATGTATCATCCCATATCATCCAAAAGAGAACCAGTCACAGTGAACGTAAGATGTGCCATATGAATTTACAAACTTTAAAAGTAAGATTAGGTTTTAAAAAACGGAAATATGAAATAAATTGCAAACTTTATATCATATATCTGAGTTCAGAGGTTAATGGTCTTGGCTGTTAAGAGCCAAACAAACAGCAGTAACTTCTATAAAAGAAGGTCTCAGTTAATAATGATCTTAATATAAAAAAAGACAAAACCCACTGACTGACATCACCGCACAGATGAAGCCGCTGAACCTAGGAACTTGGAATTTTAGGAATGTTTTTCCCTTATGACGTAGGCGCACTTAGAAAAATATTTTTATAAATCTAAACCCCAAGGAACCGAAAAAGCGGATGGAAATTTTTTTCAAAGGTACACGTATCTCTTACAACCGCTTGAGTTAGAAACATAAAATTTGACGTGAGCTTTCTTTGTCAAGAATCGAAAAGATAAGTATTCAACGAATTTTCGATATTTGTGTTTTAAGGGGTGGAAACGGAGGGGCGCGGGCAAACTTTCTTAAAGGATACGTGTATCTCCGAAACCGCTTAAGCTGCAAACGTGAAACTCGGGAAAATTACTCTTCTTAAAAAATAAATAAGTAGATGTTCAACGGTTTCTCGGAAAAAAAAATACTCGAAGGATGAAAGAAGAGGGGGTGTGTTTTTCGAGTTGAACAAAAATAAAGCTAAGTGTCCTCACTGACTCATCAAAACACAGCTGATACCACTCAATCTAGGGCTTGAAATTTTAGGGATGTTTTCCTCTTATGAAATGTAAAATGAATGTTCCTTTCTAGAATTGGGTTAAACGTTTTTTGAGGGTTTGTCAAATTTTTTCCTTAAAGGTGTAAAGAAGGATAGAAAGGGGTGGGAAGTCTTTATGTCCTCCGATCTCAATGAAATTTGATATCTACGGGATTTTCAAGTTACAAAATACGAATATAACATTAATTTCTAATGATCACGTGAATTTTTACCAACTGAATACCAACCAAAGGTTTGAAGTGATCTCACAATTACAATATTATTTCTTTCTTCTCCATATCAGGACAACTCCTTTTTTTTTTTAAACCGCACGAAGCAGGTGGTATTTTGCTAAGTTTTTGATAAATGTTTGATCTAGTTTTGATAACTATTCAATTTTCTTATGAGTCATTAATGAAACCTACAGCTGGCGGAAAGAGTAGAACGTGAATTAGTTCCGTTCACGGGATTTACTTTTTGTAGGGATTTGCTTTTTCTTAAATTTGGACGACCCATTGTCTTTCCAATTTTTAATATAAATCTACCATTTGCTTATAAATGATAGAGCTAAACAAACTAAATCCATTTATGAAGAAACAAGGTTTAATGTGGAGATGAGAATGTTAAAGAAAAGGGAAATCACTCATCATGCACCAATGAAAACAAAAACAAAACCAATTCATGCCAAGAACTTGTCAACAAAGTGGAGTATGATACAGCTGTTTCATCATTGTTGTGAATCCTCATTCACACTTACCATTTCGATGACAAGATTCGAAGGTATGAAGAATATGTGGAACCCATCCTTGCCCCCGACTGTGGGTTCCGACACAAGCCAGCAAGAAAAGAAAAATACCTGTTATGTTATGTGGTGAGTGTGGGTGGCAGGGCAGCCGAGCACCGCGACCGTTGTTTTATAGTGCTATCCCACGGAAATAAGGACCGACGGAGAGAAAGACTGAGAAAGAATGGTGGGAAAAGTGCCGGGAAAACGAGAGAACCCCAAGAAAACCAGCGCGGAACATCACGAAACCCACATGAGAACTGAACCGCGAAAATATCTGTTACTTAATAGGATTTAATAAAATGGCCCTCAGCCGTAGGCACAAGTGGCAAATAAATTATAAACAAAAAGCCACAGCAAAGCAAACGCTTAAAAAGAAACAAGGCTCAACGTGCAGATCAGAATGTTAAAGAAAAGGGAAATGACATCATGCACCAACGAAGATTAAAAACAAGTGAATATAATTTTGTGCTACAGCATAAATTTAAGGGCGAACCAAAATAATAAAAAAAATTAAAAATAATAATAAAACAAGGAAGTACAATAACTTAAGGAAAAATAAAAAAAAGTTCGGAAAAAAATAAAAAGACTTTAGGAAAATAAGAAAAAAAAAAAAACAAGCATACATTGAGAAATAAAGATTAAGAGAAAAAAAAACAACAACAAACAAGACAGCATATATACGGATTGAAACCGATAACCTTCAGTATATGAAGGTATCCATCAAGCTATCCATCAAGCTATAGTTGACAACTGAAAAAACATGATTGCATTTCTAACATTTAAGATAATAAGGGAAATCCAATGAAAACAATGCCAAATATTTCGAACATGGGGGTATGATGGCATCTGAAAATATTCTATTCCTACATTGTTTGGGCCTGTGAAAACGATGGTGAAGTCCTTTTATCGATCCGAGCTTTCGTTCGGAAGTTTTTAGCGGGTTAGAATGACAAGAATGCCAAATATCTCGAATATGGGGGAACGTTGGCCCCTGAAAATCCCCCATTTCTACGGTGTTTGTGCCGCTGAATATTATAACATCCGTTTGTCGATCCGACCTTCAACGTTCGGGCGTTGTTAGGGGTGGATAGACACGGACGGATAGGACGAACCCAATAACTACCGATTTTGATCGCTATCACAATAGCTCCCAAATGGGTCGCTAACCAAACAAATTCATGGCAAGAACAGGTATTTTTTTTTTAACTAACAGGTACTTTTCTTTTCTTGCTTGTTTGTGTCGGAACCCACAGTCGGGGACGAGAATGGATGGACGAGTATGCCTTCGAAGCTTGTCACCGAAGTGGTAAGTATGGATGAGGATTTATAACAATGATGAAACAGCTGTATCATACTCCACTTCGTTGACAAGCTCTTGGCATGAATTTGTTTTGTTTTTGTTTTCACTGGTGCATGATGAGTGATTTCCTTTTCTTTAACATTCTCATCTCCACGTTAAACCTTGTTTCTTTATAATTTATGCGTTTGCTTTGCTGTGGCTTTTTGTTTATATTTTATTTGCCACTTATGCCCTACGGTTGAGGATTATTTTATTAAATCCTGTAATACTGGCCGAACACGAGGCGATATTTTGGGACAATCAGGCCCAATTTGATTGCTGGCAACCGTTTGCCCAATTTGATTGCCCCAACCTGAACAATATTGCCCCAATTTTATTGTCGGTACCAAAGGAACAATATTGGCCCAATATTAGTTGGCTCAAAATATTGGTGGTACGAAAGCGAATCAAATGAACGGATGACATCACGTGACAATGCTGACGTCGAAGGAGGCGGTACTTTGAACATCGGAAATTCAGTCACTCACGCCGGCCATTTTCTTTGAGAAACAAGGCTTAAATGGGTCAGCAAAATGGGTCGGCCCAAAACAGATAATTCCAACAACAACATTTTGTCAATTGATAATGAAAGAATCGTAATTGATTTCTACAGAGGGACGGCGTTTAATAGCAATTCTGTACGAAAACACGCTCTCTCTTTAGCTCTCCCTAGTGAGAGGCGCCGTAACCATAAAAATTCAGGGCAATATTGGTTCAGGAGAAACTACGTGTTCGCGCTTGATAAAGTTGTCCGCAATCAAATTGGGCCAACTTGTCCCAATCATATTGCCATAAAATCGCTCCGTGTTCGCCTATCTTTAAACAACAGGTACTTTTCTTGTTTGTTTGTGTCGGAACCCCCAAACGGGGACGAGTTCCACATATTCTTCACTTCGTTGACAAGTTCTTGGCATGAATTTGTTTTGTTTTTGTTTTCTATGAGGCTTGATGGGTTATTTTCCTTTCTTTAAAACTAATCCACTTTGAAATGTCTCCAAGTTTCCTAGAATTTCTTACTTGAATCACAAGACAAACAAACAAGACAGTTCAGCTTTTAAACCTGCTTCTAAATTTTTGATTTCTAAATCAATGCATGTTAAGGGATGGGACAATGAGGTAGACGTTTCTTGTTTCTGTTGTAACATTTTTTACCATTCAGTTATGGAAATGTTCAGTTTTTAATACTCCTTCTTTAAAGATGTTTCTAGTACATTAACAGTTAAATTTTATTTAAATTTTAATCAAAAGTTTTTCAGTCAGCTGATTTGTAAAAATAGAAAAGTAAGCTAAATTTTATTTGTTTAAGGAAATGTTTTGTTCTATAAAATCTTTCTTAACAATTAATTTTGTCCCCCCACCAAAAAAACAAAACAAAAAAAAAAGCTTATTTCCTTAGAAGCTTAATCTTAATTAACTCAACTAGGAATAGCGTTGCATTAATTGGATGTTATGGGGTTTTTAAGAAAAACAAACATTCTACTTTTTACATTAAAAGCCTAATCAATTTAATGTCAATTTACAAAATAGTTAACAGTAAACTTTCATAATTTTGAACTAATATTCCAATCATAACACTAACATCAAAAAAGAACATCAATATGAACAGAAATTTTGATCATTGAACATTACTAGGAAATTAATTCAAATGTCGTCAGCAGTTTGTGGTCACGCTTGGCATCTTAACATTACTGGAAACGGAATTTTGAAACACGGCTTGGTTGATGGTTTAGCACGGCTTGGTTGATGGTTTGGTTGATGAGGAGCATTTGGTTGATGTTGAAGGTTTGGTTGATGTGGAGCATTTGGGTGATGGCTTCTTAGGGGGTACACATTTAACCTTACATCCCAAAGTCAGCTTGTACTTGCCCAGTAGTGACTTCGTAATGTCTTTCCGGCACATCCCTTCCTTCAGTGCCCCTTTAACGGCACATTTTAAGTCCCCATCTTCCAGATCTATGGGATGGTTATCTCGGATGTAGCACAAGATGGCCTTCAGTTTCGCCCCTTTGCCGTTGTTGAGCTCCCGGAGCGCTTCCTGTACAAGGGGGTACATGTCATCTGCAGCGGGTTGAGGTTCGCTGCTGTCCGACATTCTGCTAACAAAAAAAACACCACTGTCAACTATGGAGAAATAATTCAATGGAATTCCGAATGAAAGTAATCGTAAGGCCAAATAACAGTAATTCGCCGTCAAGTATCCGCATGAAAGACTCATTTAATCAAAACTGGTTGCCATTTTCATTTCGAAATGATATCGAGTAACTACAAAAAGAAGAAACAAAATTAGAAAATATTCCAAATATACCATTTGTAATTCTAATCATTAACATAAATTTTAAATAATACTAAATTAAATAAAAAAATCGTTAACTTTAGTCTCACTTATTAGTTCTCCTGGAAATGTTTAAAGTTCAGAACTTTTTTCCTCTTTTTTTTTTAATTTTTTTAATTTTTTAATTCCATAGAATTTTCTAAACTGAAACATGAAATAGCATTAGAACAATGCCCACAATCTGTATCAATAAACTAAGTTTATTATTTTCAGTGTGCCAGAAATTACTGCATCTTTATAATTTCAATTGGTTTTTAAAACTAGTTGATCCATGAAGTTTTAATAATATACTCTAATAACTTGATAAATCTATACATGCTTCAGAAAGAATTGTGAGGTTTTACTATGTGTTAAAGAAAAGGCGAATAGGCTTACGCAAGAGGAAGGAATAAGCAGAATGGAATATAGTCACAGAACCTACTAACTTTTGCTTTCTTTCCAATAACTAGATGAGAAATGGGTCAAAAAAATTTCTTTGAAAAAACCTTGTTTTACTTAAATTAAATATTTTCGTTTTTCATGTGGCTATTAACTTTTCAATGTTTTTTTATGAAGAGTTAGTAAATGAAACTTCAGACTTTTGTAGATAACTTAGCGTCTACTTTCCGTAGGCCAATATCTCCTGCATTTATTTACATTACAAAACTAGAAAACCATCAGAAGGTATTGCATCCCATGTATTATCAAAACCGTCAGAAAAACATTCATAAATAGTTTTCACTACAATATTACAGTATTAGTTTTGACTAAATATTCTTAAATATATTTTTCCATTATTCATTTGACAGTTAAAGTAAATGAAAAAACTATATAAAATAGCTTTTAATTTCGTGTTCTGAAATTTATTTCATTTAATATTATATATTTATTTTAAAAATATATAAAATACTAAGAAGGAAATTTTTTTCATATATATTTTTTTCCAGTATTTATTTTTGTTTTTAATGAAAACTTCACTTTAAAATATGATTTATCGAAAATATGATTTATTTTAATTCTAATCATTTAAACTATAAC
>JAFIDM010012231.1:126544276-126563464 GCA_023159025.1 Thereuonema tuberculata | reverse complement strand
AGAAGGAAATTTTTTCATAATATATTCTTTTCCAGTATTTAACTTTTGTTTTTAATGAAAACTTCACTTTAAAATATGATTTATTTCAATCATATCATTTAAACTATAACTTATTCAAATAAAACCCAACTCTCTTAATGTAATTTAAATACGAAGGTCAAATAATAATTTTTAAATGAATTAAATTTTAAGTTTATAAAGATTTAAAATTTAAGATTTCAAATGTCGCAGTTAAAAAAAAGGTTCTTAAATATTATCCAACTTGAAAATATATTATGAGCAAAGTATTTTTAATTTACAATACAAAGTCTTAATATTAAAATATTTAAACTATTCTGTAATTTTGTTTAGATTGTAAACTTATTTGGAATATTCCATAAGCCTTCCTTCAACTAACAAAAAGCAATTCTTACCTTACAATAGACTTTTCACATCAACTTGTATTTTTCGATTCTTCTATGGACACTCCTAAAATTTTGACTATTTATTTATTTATTTTTTTAATTTTTTTATTTTACTGCCGACTTGGACATGTTGCTTGGAACACGTCCTAGATGCCAAGTGATGATGAAGACAATCCACTTTCCTTGTGGTATTTCAATAATTAATCCATTGTAAGCTAAACAGGGAATTTGATAATTTATTCTAATATTTTTATCAGGAATGCATTCTCATTATTGAAGTGACTATCTATTACAAAATGGCTTATTCATTTCGACATGATCAGACAGCATTGTTACAAATAAAAGAAAAATTAATGAATGATTCTGAATGAAATACTACGATACTGTTATCCATTTGAGAAGGATTCTTTTTTTATTATTTGATTTGATGGATAGTATCGATACAAATTCAGCGTCAAAAGTGGTTTACGAATCAAAATAAAGCTGGGAATGGATGAACTATGGAAATCTATCAGATGTTTCCAACTATTAAAAATATAAACCATTCGGCCAACATAAATTGAAGGATAAAAGCAAAATTACAAACATAAAATAAGATTTCAAAAAAAAAAAAAAAAGCAAAGTCACCTTTAATGAAGATTAAAATTCATAATGTTGAACATTAATGTTAACGCAATCATATAAATAAAAAGAATAGTATGTCTTTTTAAAAAATTAGGAGTTAAACTGAAAAATGGTTTAATTAATGAACATGGAAAATTTATGTCAATCAATCTTAATAAGATCATCTCAGGCAACATTGCTGGTTTCATTCCTCATCATACAGATCAGAAGATTGTCAAACAACTGTTCTAAGGGTATTAATGCAAAAGGGCAGTCTAAGCTCATCAAAGCTTACGGGAGGATAATATGAACAGCAAATCTTCTTCCAATAATATCCCATGCAATGGGATTCAGTTCGTGAGAACTGGCTGGCCAATCCATTCGATCAATTCCCTGATATTGATATTGGTCTACAAGATGCTGCTTGTATGGGTGGACATTCTTGTGCATTAATATGACCCTGAGTCCCTTTTCCTCCAAACGGAAAAAGATGTATCTTTCTTCATGGATCTCATCTCTTATCAACGTTCTCCAAAGTGCCTTTCTCAAATACGAAGACCTGTGTGGTCATTGTTCGTGATTCCCGCCCACATAATATCCCAATATCCCTTCACCTTTAATGTTTGATCGATTCTCTAATGTTTGAATTGTTGATAACTTCTATTATGTTCTCTGCAATTGAAAGTCCTTCTGGAATCAGGCTGCAAATTGAATCTTATTTCTTCTGTGAAGAGGATTTGCCTTTCATGTAGGGCATAAAGCCCTATTTCATGAAGTGTTGTGTTCATAGTTCCCCTTGAAATTCTTCTTCCCATGTCTCCAGAGATTTAGGAAACAAGATGTGAACAGGTCAAACCTTTATGACGCTTAGTTCTCTTTTGCAGGTACGGTCATCTTGAGTTTTTTGGTTTGAGGTAGTTATTCAATAGGTTTTCTAGCCAGATTCTCTATATCTTGAAACTGTTTGGATAAAATTGATAATATCATTCTTGACACATTTAACTTCCTATTATGCTGCTGTCTTCCAGCTATCCGAATGTCATTATAATATCTTTTTATGTAATTTGTTGCTCTGGGTCAAAGTCATTTGATCCCTATCAAAATATGTCCTGGACTCTCCATCCTTTGCTATAAAGCATACCGTTCTTTTGCGACCTGTAATTTCCAGTCTTTATATTTATAATAAAGTAGAGATAAAAAAACAAACAACTTCCGAATTCTGGAAGTACATAAATCTAACTATTCAGCATTTACGTTACCGACTTTCAAAATGTTTTAACCACTATTTAATTATCGGAATTTAAGTAACAGGCCTTCTCGATGAATAACAAGGATAATGTCATTCAATGTTATAAGAGCGATTTGTAATCCTTGTATCACTTTAGAAAACGGCATTTGCTTTTATGAGATTTGGTTTTGAAAAGTTTGTTGTCATTGCCACAAGAACAGAAAGGATAAATGTGAGATTGGCGTACAAATGCGGAAGGCGTTTGACATCTTGAACTTTTTTTTTTTCTTTGGGGTTGGAGAGGGGTCGTTTCGTTTGTAACTTTACCCATACAAAAAATAATGTAATTTTTTTTGTTTGAATGGATAATATGAGGACTGTCTAAACCCTTCTCCCAATTCCAAATTCCTGAATACGCTTATCAAACAGAGATTAAAAGAAATCTCTTGGAGAAACTACCCATTACATTCTATTTCTTTTTACAGATTAAGTTAAGTGCATCACCTTCCACGACCCTTCGTTCTGGGTCAATTCAAATTATAAATGTCTTTCTGAATACAAAAATTAAACAAGGATAAGAATTTTATTTTTTAATTGATTGGATAAGAATTGTTTGAGAATATCACCGACCATTTTGTTTAGTAACATCGTGACATATAGAATTAGCAATTAAGAAAGGGTATTCACTTCGTTACTTTAGCATTGGAGCAAGTGGTTTAATGATGATGTGGCGCTGCTATCGCGAATGAGACTACGAAATTATTTCTAAACTCTATGACACATTCATGTCACAGGTTAAAATTACAGTAAAATGGCTTCTATAATTACCATGTAGACATAGTTTGGCAGGAAAGAAAATATTAATAAAATATTAATAAATAAATCATGATCAGATTTAGAAAACTGTTTATTTAAAAATTTCTTTTGAAAATAGCAAATTGATAAAAAGGAAAACTTCATTGAATGAAAAAATGTGAACAGAAACAGAATGCGATTGCCAACCATAAAATAACTTTAGGTTCTTAAAATCATTATGGTTATGTAGGTGTCCACATTTCTAACCATTGAATGGATCTTACTGAAAGGTGCCATGCAAATGGACAAGAAATGATTTGATTTTTTTGCATCTGAAAATTCTCCATGTCGTTTCCTGAAAAACAATTTGCGTAAGGAAATAAAAAATAAAAATCTTAATGACAGGCATTATAAACGAAACACGACTGCAAACAATATGTTCTTATTGATGTTTAAAAATGCATTAAATTTTAACAATTCATTTTTAAATTTCGCTTGTTTTCATTTGTTTAAAATTTGTAATTCAATGACACAACGTAGATATTTAGTAATTTTTTCAGCAAACGGAAGATTTGAAGATAGAATGTCTGAATTTCGCAGATGTGATAATTTATAGAAAACGGAGGCATCCTATTTATCTTTAAATAATTTTTATAACTTTTAAACACACACACACACACACACACACACACACACACACACACACACACACACACACAAATAATAGTAATAAAATAAAAAAAATCAACAGTAAAAATCCCCCCCTCAACATTTGAAAGATAACAAGGTTTTCGGGAACTTTTTTAAGTAATGAATCAGGAAATTATCCACTTTTTTTTACAAAGAAAACATAACCAGAGGGAAGGAGCTACATGTCACCCAATGTCATCATATCTCTCATATTTGTGTTGTCCTTTTGTTAGCGACCCATTTGGGAAGTATTGTGATAGCGACCAAAATCGGTAGCTATTGCGTTGTCTTGTCCGTCCGTCCGTACCTGTCCAACCCTAACGACTCTCGAACAAAAGGTCGGTTCGACAAAGGAATTTCATCATCGTGTTCAGAGGTCCAAAAATGTAGGAATATGGTACTTTCAGAGGCCAGCGCTCCCCATGTTTGAGATATTTGGCATTGTTTTCTTTGGATTTCCGCTATTAGCTTAAATGTTAGAAATTCAAGTGGCCAGTTGTAGCTTGATACTTGATGTCTCGGACTCACGTACTGAAGGTTGTCGGATCGAATCCGCGTACCTACTTTTTATTTTTTTTTAATTTTTTTTTTTTTTTTCTCAATGACCGCGTGTTTTTTTTTTTTTTTTTTATATTCCTATTTCTATTTTTTTCCTATTTTTTTATTTTTTCTTACGTTAATGTACTTCTTTTTTTATTGTTATTATTTTTAAATTTTTCTATGATTAAGAGTTGCCCTTAAATTTATGCTCAAAATTATATTCACTTGTTTTTGCCTCTGCCTTTTACTTTTAAAGATGGGATTTTTTTTTTAAAATGCAAAACTGTCCGGCTCTCACTGTATCGAGTGGATGCACCATTCACCTTCATTTTTTTTATGAGCCCCATTTGAATTCAAGATATTTCAAAGTATTGCATCTTATTTTCATTTAGAGAATGGAGGAACTGAAATTGAGAAACAGTTGATCACTATTAGAATTTTACAGGAAGTTAATATCAGTATTTGTTGCTAAACAAAACCTTGCTTGATCTTGGTTTTTATAGAAATTCTACTTTTGATGACTTACTTTTACTCCTTTGGTGCTAAGAAATGAGGTGAAAGTCATTGCATTAATTGCTAGCGATATCTCTTTACATATCTTTGTATTAGATTAGAAACATTGCATTATTATATCAACTGACAATTAAGATCCATTTACAATTAACTGAATCAGAACATGTTTGGATATTTCAACAGTGAGTTTTACATTATACGTTTTCTCTTATAAAAAATACTTACCGTATTGTCCGGCGTATAAGACGACTTTTTAAACCAGGAAAATCTTCTCAAAAGTCGGGGGTCGTCTTATATGCCGGGTGCTGAAACTTCCGAGCCGAACTGGAGAATCTGCGGTCGCCGTATATGGTGGGGGGAAGCTCAAAAATGGCCGCGGTCGCATCCCTGCCATACGCGGCAACCGTATGAAAGCAGCAAGGACGGCGCTGTACAAGTACGGTAGAAGAAAATCCACTCACCAGGATTCGTGGAAAGAAGTGACTTAACGCGGTCCCGATGTGAAGGGCGGAGCACGCTGCAGGCGTCCGGGACGCCCGGGGTATGGAAAAAAGAGCTAGAGCGGGGACAGAATAAACAAGGCTAACAGTTAAGAAATACTAAGATTTTAGTGAAATTCTAAAAAAATATAGCATTAATGCACCAGAATAAACAAAGCTATAATTACTTGGAGACAGGGAGAGATGACCAATCCAAGCAGGCGTCGTATACAACAACCAGCCAATTGCCGGTAAGGTACATCGCTTTTAAAGGAAAATTTTAATCCACTTGCACTATTTTATGTTTACATGTTTGATGACAAACAGCATTATGTTTATAAGTGACAGTTTTCCTGCTTGTCATAAGCATTTCAATTTAAATTAACATATTGAAATCAAATTTGATGTTTTTTTAAATTATTTAGTTGGTGTGCGTTGGAAGAGGGGTAGTCTTATACGGCGAGTA
Source organism: Thereuonema tuberculata (assembly GCA_023159025.1). Taxonomy (NCBI): domain Eukaryota; kingdom Metazoa; phylum Arthropoda; class Chilopoda; order Scutigeromorpha; family Scutigeridae; genus Thereuonema; species Thereuonema tuberculata. Next base: position 126,557,746 of record JAFIDM010012231.1, on the reverse strand, counting down.
TATCCCAAACTCTATATTTTAATTGGAAAAATTGGGGGTCGTCTTATACGCCCAGTCGTCTTTTACGCCGGACAATACGGTAGTTTAATTAGATTTGGAAAATCACATTTAATTATGATTTTCATTTTTATTTTTTAAAATTAGTTAAGCATTCCAGGGGTATAGGCGGGCGAGCATTGGGCTGACCATCCGATCTCATCTGAGTCCCAGGTCACTGTAACGTTGGAGTCTTACCTCCAGCGTCCCAATGGGCCATAGTGGATCCCTGTGGGAAACCTCATCTAACTAACCTAAGGATTTGTATTTTTTTCTTCATTTTTAGTAGGTGAATAAAGTTCCAAATAAAGCCCAATCCAAATAAAGCCTATTTATAAGATCTATATTGAAATTCAGTCTTAAAACAAGAGAGGAACAGAAATACCAGGAAATAAAGGATAGTTCGCTATTCTTAAAAAGGAAAATTTTTATAAAGAAAGAAACAAACAAATTTAAGGTGCAGAAAAATTATGAAGAATCAAAAACCAAGGCTGAACATGAATAAATATTCATCCAAAAAGGACGAAACGGCCGTTCCCGATTCCCTCTGATGATGAATGGAAAGGCGTGAATGTTTATTCCTGTGAAGTCTGATTTTTGATTCTTCAGGAAAAGTTTTTGGAATAATTATTCAAGTTTTTAATCTCATTTTTCTATGATTAGAAAGAAATAAAGATATTTCTTATCAATTAATTTTTACAGCTAAGTAAGTCTTTAAGTGAGTTTCTTGAAAAAGAATAAAAAAATACTTACTTTTTAGCAATAAATTTAATGATTGTGTTGTATTAGATGTTCCATTGTTTTATTTATTTCCTTAGTTTTTTAGTAAATGGAAATAAATGAAAATATTATTATTTCTTATTAAATAATAACATTTATAGTTATTTCATTCCACTCTTACATTTCTGTTATTATTAAAGTGGGAGTTTTTTTATTTCGATGGAAATTTATTTGGGTTCCGCATCTTGATTACGAAGCCTAAGGCTAAATTAAATTAGCTGATGGATTATTCTCGAATGAAACAAACAAACAAAAGCTGTTTTATCCGCAGATTAGAAGGAACTAATAAATCAGCGCAGGTGGAAGTTGGATACCCTTCCGATTCATTACTGATTGCCGCTCGCTATCCCATTACTTCGATGAGTTGTTTTGGTGCAAGAAAAACAAAAAAATAAACAAATAAATATAAATACGAACCCTCGAATTGAGATATACGGCCGTTCTTGATTAGGGTGGAAGAGTGTAAATATGCATGAGCATCGGCTTTTGTTGGCTGGGTGCTGGGGACCGAGGCAGGTGCTGCTGCAACCAAGTGTCAATGTCCCGTGGATAATTCTGATTTGTGATATTTACATAAGGGTTAATGCCGTATTGTTGGGTGAACCACACAGTCCTCTCTATTCGCCACGACCTGCATTCCACATTATAATTAAAACGAAAGCTTTTCTCCGCTTATTAAATTAACCGCCACGCTTCGAAGGTAAATCACAGGAACAACTACGACGAAAAAAAAAAAAAAAAAAGATTACTGTCGCAATAAATTTATGGGATGAAGTTAAACCGTCTTCGAGATAAAGAATAATCCAACTGTGAATTGATTAATGGCTTAAAAAAGTAATATCTACTCTTTTTTCATTATCATTTTATATCTATTTTTTTATATGTAAAATGACTATAAATTTTTTTGATTATTTTACTATTTTTCAGCTTAAAGAAGGGAAAAAAATTAAGAAATTGATACATACAATTTCTTAATTACTTACCTTTTTATCTTTATGGTAAAACAAAAAACAAAAAAATGGCCAAGGACAACTACGGTTGTACGAGTAACTCTGATTACAATAAATTCTGCTCAATGTCTTTATCAGACAATTTTATTTTCCATTTTCGCATTACTTCTCTTTCATTAAAATTGGACTTCATATGTACACAGTACACATTTTAGGCTGTTTCAATACTTACACCATACAATTTAAAATTTTATTAAAGCTTTTTGCAAGATTCTATATTTTAAGACTATCCTTTTATGTCGATTACATGGACACAGAATTTTTTTTAGTTTTTCGTGTAAATTGCTGAAATTTGTGATTATATTTTTCTTTAATAATAATAATTATTATTTTTATTTTTATTCAATTTTGCTGCTTTTGCTTAAAACTAATCTTTTATCTCTATTTTTGAGATTTTTGATTTTCATGAAAAACGTCATTTTCCATGAAAACTTGTTTATTTAAACAGTCGATTTTTTTTTTATTTGAATAACTTAATAACTTAATCTTAGGAACAATTTCTTCAGATTCTTTATTTCACAATTTTCATCGTCACGAATTAAACTGAGTTACCAAAAACTTTCTTACTTTTTTTGTTATAAGAATGTCAGCTTCCTCAATTGTAAAGAAAAGACTAAATATATATCTAAAAGACTGATTTCTTGTTTATTTTTGTCTTCTCTCCATTGAAAAGCAACTTAGAAATGTGAAATTCCGTTTATATCATTATTCTATTCCGAACATTTGATAATAAAAGTATTACAACATAGAATAATGTAAACAAAACAATCTTCAATCCATTTCTGTAGTTATTCCTCCAATATCTTAAAAACGCAAACCATTCTAGCTTTTTTTTCTCCTCGATGCTTCTTTTATCCATTGTTCTGCTAGTTCAGAGGTTCGGACTGACGATTCGATCCCACACTTGGTTTTCCTCCAGAGTTGCATCTATTGAATCCAATCTTCTGTAAAACAGAGACCCTTTGGTTTGTTTTTCTCTACTTTTCTTCACTGAAACTTCTGTCTCTTTGCTGCTTATCCTCTTAATTTTGTCGAGCATGATTTGTAAGTATCTTAAGTCTCCTCACTCATTATACACTGTCCGACCACTTTATTAGGTATATCCCTGCTGTGCGCACTAATGCTATGTCTTACAACAAATCTTCAAGCCGGTGGGGGCAGTATCATGGTGTGTGGGATGTTTTCCTTGGATCAATTTGTACCTCTGGAGGCACGTCAGGATGCTAGAGCGTACATAAACATCGTAGGAGACCAAGTGTAACCGTACATGTTGACAGTTTATCGTCATAAAGATGGCTCCAGCTGGTGCACAAAGCCCGCATAACTATGGGATGGTTTGAGGAACATGACGATGACTTTCCTTGCTGCAGTGGCCCGCTCCGTCCCCGGATCTCAGCCCGATAGAAAATTTGTGGGATGAGCTAAAACGGGCTGTTCGCTCCAGGCTTAATCATCCATGAAATCTTCAGGAACTGCGTGACACACTCATGTCTGCAGGGTACACAATACCCTCAACAATGTTTTCAGCATCTTGTGGAATCCATGCCTCGACGAATTAAGGCTGTTGAGTGGGTTAAAGGAGGCCCAACACGCTTCTAGGTAGGTGTATCTAATAAAGTGGCCGGACAGTATATATTGTAACTATTTAAATCAATTTCTTTAGTCTTTGTTTTCAATTGTTTTTCAATAGTCTTTGTTGATGGACAGATTGCTTTTTTTTTTAAAAAAAAAATGAAATTTCTTGTGGTTTCTTAAAAATTGCTTTTATTTCGCTGTGCATTTATTTATACTTCCTATTTTTTCCGTTTTATTTAATAAGTAAATAATAATAATAACATATTTTTGCTTTCGAGTGCCAATAGAGTATATTTTTTTCCCCTTGGATTTCTTTTTTTCAAAACGTAATCATATAGGTCTTATTCATTTCCTATAAAAGATAGATTCATATAAATTGACTCTCTATTTTCATCATTTTTTAAAATGTTTTCTTTCAAGATTTTTACAATTTTTTAATTCTGAAAGTTTTATATAATTCTAAAGATAAAAGTAGAAAACAAATAAAAAAAATTAAGAAAATAATTTTTAGCTTTATTATTTTCGAGAATCACCTAACATTAGTTTTATTTTGATTTATTCCACTGGCTTTGAAAGTTCTAAGGCAGATGTTATATTTATTTTAAACTGAAATAAAAAAATCAAAAAAAGAAAAAAAAAACCACCAGATGTATTTAAAATTAAGATTCATAAAACAAAAATCAGATAAGTTCTCAGAAAATTAAGTGACAGCAGATGGTTTGTTTACATATTTCCCTATCGAGAGAACAATCAGATTACGAATTATGCATGGCTTGAATCTTAATCCATAATTTCAAAATCCAGCGATTATAACGCCTGAGGTGTCATTTCAAAAACAGCAAATAGACAACAGTGATTTATATTCAGGATTTTTACCAGTTCTTTTTATGGGAAATAATTAAAAAAAAGAAAAGAAAAGACATTTGGTCACTCTTAAACGTAAACGTATAGGCTATAACATTATAACCTATAGTGATTTAGCTTAGAAATGCGTATCTTTACATTTTTTGTTTTTGTTTTAATAAACAGGCTCATATTTTTTTGAAGAGATAGTGACGAGGTCATTTTCAAATTTGTTATTGCATATGAGAATATCGGTTAAATTTTCAAGACTTGGTTTATTGTGGTTTTGCTGATGTATTTACTTACTCCATTCATTCGGAACTTCTCTTAGAACCTATACTGTGATTGTATTTATATGTAGATATTACTCTGTGTCCGTCACCGACTAAATTAAGTTTTTGTTGTTTTGTAAGAGTTCATTTAAAAACCTGTTTAATAAAAATCTGAAAAAAATGTTTTATAAAACATTAATATCATTTTTAAGACAAGATAGAAACACAAACTTGCTTTATTTTTCTTTGGACAAAACAAATCCAAATGTTCTATTAAGGATTTTCCTTCTAAAGACATAAATAGAATAATTTTATGTAATGTAATCTATGTTATCTCAAGTTGCGTCTCCGTCCAAATATTTAAATTATAATATCATCCGAATACGAATAACCAACCTTTAAATTTTCAACTTTACAAATTGAATATGTCGTAAATTCTTACAGCAAGACGCCTAAATTCAACTAATAGTAAGCATATCAAAACTAACGGTAAATAAAGAAGATTGACTCGAGACTATCATGTGTCGTTGAATTTCGATACTTCATTGTTTGCCATCAATAAGAGTAACTTGTTTTATGTTGGTGAAAACATTCTCTCTTGTGTAACAGCGCTTCATACGCAAAAATTTTCTAATACTCCAAATCTCCTGTCCGTAAATATGAATGCTAAGACGGACAGGGATCTTTATTAGAGAGACACATTCTTTCCCTTATGAGACTGATATAAAGCAATACATTTACATTAACGTAATTTGAGAACTCTCATTTTACTGAAAGACAAATGAGTCGTAAGCTCTGATATGACTTTCGTAACTGCTATTATCAAGCTACCTTTCCCCCACGTGAAGGTAAATTAATATTTTTTTTCCTTTGGATTCCATCATTTCTCTTTGGTAATTGCAATCTCGGAAGATTGGTTTATATTATCGAATATTCATGCAAAGTAGCAATATTTCATAGCACATGATTCACATTTGATATTCATTAAGAATAGGCTTTTTCATCCTAAATATCCTCCTCTCGTTCCTTATATGTCCCTAAAAATTCTCCTCATTATATGATAAAAAGTATAATTTTGTGGTAGGTTTGCCCCTAGATTATTAAATTTTTCTACTTCTTTGTATATTTCATATATGAGATATTTTTAGGTAAAGGATGTAAGCCCCCGTTTTAGTCGGTGATTAGGGAGGGGGAGGGAAGAACAGGAGCACCGAATCATGGAGCTTGAATCTGAAATTTTAGTGATTTCGCCGTTTTCTCTTGGACCAATTAAGCGAGGGTGGTTTTATTTATTGCAAGTAATATCGTACCGGTGAGACGGGCCCATCCTAACCAACCCCCCTCCCCCCTTTCCTCGTAAATCGACCAGCGCGCGCCACTCGACAGAGCTTAATATATCTCTCATAATTAGCGTAGTAAATTAGCGAAGTAGTAAAGATCGACACAGAAAAATGTAGCGAGAGGTCAAGGAAGAGATATTAAAGTTAATGGACCGCTGCGACACTGCGCAGAAGATTCAGGTGGGGAGGTGAACTTCCCACCCCACCTCCTTTTCTACTCCCCACCAAAAAAAAGAAAAAAAAAATTGTGCACTGCTGGGCGTAGGGGGAAAACCACGATTAAGAAGCCCAATTTTGAGTGTTATTAGCAAAATATACGGGATCCGTTTAATTAATTGCGCATTTTTAATGGCGCGAAATGGGGAGGGCTTCTGTTCAGACGCTCCCCCATCTTTTCCTCTTGCTCCCACGCCAAGTACATAAAACAGCGGGACGCGGCGGCAACCTCTTGTAATATTTAATTCAATTATCATTACCATAATTTCCTGTAGAGTTTTCGAGAGGCCTCCCGCTCTCAGCATAAAGCCACTGAAGGCAACGCATTCAAAGGCGTAAATAATAGCTTATCATTATCTTTTTGGAGTCTCTTAAAACACACTGGCCCTGATGCTCAACGTTGCATTGAAAATCCATACAAACACTTGGGGAGCAAGAAACCACTCGATAACGATTTCCTTCTTCTTGTCGACTAAAGATAAACATAAACTTAGAAAAACTGTAGACTCCCACTATTTATTTTTTAACTCAGATTTATAGATTTACAGTAATTTTATTAACTAATGGCTATTTAAGTTTCACTGCTGAGCTACTAACAAGGGAACCACTCGAACTGGATAAACGAAGTTTGTAATGAAACTTTGCAGAATGAATCATTAGATTGTGTTAAGTAAATAACATGAATCTTAGGTGCCCAATCAATCGCTAAGGGGGCTAATTTTTGTCGAAAAGTTGGGTCGTTTTACCGTCTCTCGCCAGAGGGCAACAGTGGTCTTAAAGTCACGCATATTGAGTCGAGTAACCAGATGTACATGACGCCATCTGGTACCAAGTTCTGATATAACCTTATTCTTTGATGAAATTTGAATGTTTATTCGGAAAGATTATTCAACTTATTCTAACTGGAATAGAAGCAGATTAAAGGGAAACCTTCTACATGAGTTCTACATTTTATATATAATATAAAGACACCAATGATATTTATTTATTTATCGATTAGGCGTCGTAAAATCATAAAAAAAAACCCACACTGCTTGTGAATTTTAATGCATTTTTATTGTTTTAAAAGTACGGATGGATTACTTAATAAAATATTTTATATATTTGGTCCATTATTAAAAAATGTTCTCGGTATTTATTTTGGCATTATTTTTTATTTCTTTAATAGCTTAAAAATGAGAATTTGACAGCTTATAACTTACCTTCGAAATCACGAATCAAATCCGTGGAAAGGATTTTATTTTTATAATAATTATTATTTTCTCGTATTTTCTTTTTTCTAATAGTAAGTCCCCTTTTTTTTGGTCATATTTCTTTTCTTTGATTATCTTTATGTTAAGATCTTTCATTGTCTTATAAGATTAACTTAGTGATAGAAGAAATTAATATTCACCCTAAAACATATAATTTTGATAGTTTATATAAGTGGAAAGAATACAATAATTTGGTTAATTGTCAAACTAATTTGAATTGTGTGTCTTTAAATATAAGAAGACTTCAGAAAAATTTTGATTATTTAAAGGCTAATATAGTGCAATTTATTGATTATATTGATGTAATTATTTTAGCAGAGGTTAATGTTAACTTGGAAGAAATCAAAATCTTTAAGCTAGATTTATTTAATACTATATTTAAATTACGTGAAACTAAAAAAGGTGGTGGTTTGTTAATATTTTATAAAAAAATTTATAAATATAGATAGTTGGAATATTGATTCTAAATCTTTTGAAAATGTAATCTGCACTGTAAAGAAAAAAGTAATAAATTTATATCAACGTAAAGAAATAGAAGCAACTATAATAGCAGTTTACAGACCACCGAATAGTAATAAAAATGACTTTATTATAGAATTAAATGAAGTTATACAAGAACTTAAGAAGAAAGTTAATGACAAACATCCACTTTTATCAATTGGTGATATAAATATTAATTTATTAGATAATAAAAATAATCCATTAATACAAAATTATATAGAAATATATCATAATCTTGGTCTTAGGAACTATATCTATGCTGTTACCAGAGATGTTAAAACAAATATCTCTCACTCCAAAACTTGTATTGATCACTGCTTTGCAAAAGCAAATAAGTTTAAAATTATTGGAAGCTTATTAAAGTTGTAGAAATTAAATTTAATATTTTTTTTTAAAATTCTATAAATATTTTTATTTCATTTTTATTTAAATAAATCCAATTATCAACGCCATAATTAATTATAGAATCCATGTAAGCTTTATATATGATTATTTTTGTTTTAATTGGAAAAGTATCTGTTATGTGATAAAAAAATGTAAATTAAATAGTTAAGTCTTTTTAATATATGAATACAGTGGGTATGCCATGGGTATTTATTATTTAAGTATAGACCAAGGTATTTATAGTTATATATTACTTCTAAGAAGGTCCAGGTTCATGTTGATTGCTTACATAATTGGTTTCAAAAAATTATTTATGTTCTGCTGGGTTTATCTGTTGCTTATTTCTTCAGTTAATAACTGAAATAAGTGTTCGTAATATGCAACACATTTTCAAACACAAATGCTTGGAAATGTAATACTCGTAAGATAAACATAAGCATCCTTTATTATTATTACAATTTTTTTTTTAACTGTCCATTATAAGCGACGTCCGTTATAATAGGGTCCGTTATAATGAGGTTCTACTGTAATATCTTCATGGCTTTTGTGTAAACACTGAAAATCATAATATTTTATTTGAGGTAAAATATTTTTTTTTTTTTTTAATTTATGATTATGATATTTAGTTTTGTCTTTGTTAATAGCCAATTTATAATCATGTGTCCACTTAATAATGCTTATGAAATCAGTTTGCATTTGTTCTTGAGCTATGGAAAGATTTTTATTTGAGTTTATTAATAACAGATCATCATCATATGCAAAGATATTTGAATGTTTTAAATTGTTGAAAATTGTATTAAAATATATCAAGAATAATAATGGATCCAAAGTAGAACCTTGAGGCACACCTTTTTTTATATTATATATTTTGCTTAGTTTGTTTTCTAGTTTAATCCTAAATTTCCTTTTTTTGAAGTAGTTCTTTAGTTCAAAATACATTGGATCCCTTATACCAATAGCATGTAATTCTTGTAATAAAATATTGTGGTCAAGACTATCAAAAGCTTTTTTAAGGTCTATATAGATTATTAAAATATAGCTACTATTGTTTAGATTTTTATTTATGATTTCATTTAGATTGTCTAATAATAATGTAGCACTCTTATTTTTCTGATATGCATACTGGTTTTTATTTATTAACTGATATTTTTCTAAGAATTTATATATTGAATTTGTAAAATAGGTTTCTGCAATTTTTGAGAGATTTGAGAGGATTGATATTGGCCTGTAATTAGTTATGTCAATATAACTTCATTTTTGTAAATAGGAATTAATTTGGACATTTTCCACTTATCAGGATAAACACCTTTAGTAACAATATTATCAAATAGAATAGTTAAAATTTGTGGAATGTCATAAGTAAATTTTTTAATATCCTTTATCATAAAGTTAACAAGACCTACAGAGTTCTTATTTTTCATATTTTTAATTATTTCTAATATATCACTTTCAGTAGGAGGTAATATAATCAATGAGTTTGAAGACTGAATAGTATAATTCCAGTCAAATTCTTATTACAATTGCAAGTTTCAACATTTCCAATATTTACAAAACATTTTCCCATTTCTAAAAGTGTGATATGTAATCCTTTTCGCTGAATAAGTTTCTCCAAGCTTTTGTTTGCAGTTAAATCATCTTTATTATTTATTACAGAATGTATTATTTTCCAATAACTTTTTCCATTTTTAATATTTTTATTTCATTTATTATAATTTTTTTTTTATGTAACTGTTAATCCAATTCCTTTTCATTTTATATTCTTTATGGTATTTATTAGTTTTGTTATTTTTATACTTTTGAAATAATTTATCTTTTTCTTCAATATGTCTAAATAAATTATCAGTCATCCATTTTTTTTTATATGCATTTTTATTTACATTTGAAGGAAGTGAATTCATTGCTATGAATTTATCTTTTTCTTGTACCTCACTCAAATATTTTTTTTTTTTTGATTCATGAATACATTTCATTAATAAATTCATAATTTTATTTGGATCATTAATTTTATATAACATTAACTTATTAGTTCATGACTGTATTTTGCTTAAGAGAAATGATTCATTTTTTATATAATTTGATTTATTGTATTCAAGAATTTCATTTATATTTTGAGAATTCAAGTGAAAATACTTAAATTGCAATAAAACCAAATAGTGATCTGATATATCATTTTTAATAATGTTTCCAATAATTTTAAACTTATTTGCTTTTGCAAAGCAGTGATCAATACAAGTTTTGGAGTGAGAGATATTTGTTTTAACATCTCTGGTAACAGCATAGATATAGTTCCTAAGACCAAGATTATGATATATTTCTATATAATTTTGTATTAATGGATTATTTTTATTATCTAATAAATTAATATTTATATCACCAATTGATAAAAGTGGATGTTTGTCATTAACTTTCTTCTTAAGTTCTTGTATAACTTCATTTAATTCTATAATAAAGTCATTTTTATTACTATTCGGTGGTCTGTAAACTGCTATTATAGTTGCTTCTATTTCTTTACGTTGATATAAATTTATTACTTTTTTCTTTACAGTGCAGATTACATTTTCAAAAGATTTAGAATCAATATTCCAACTATCTATATTTATAAATTTTTTTATAAAATATTAACAAACCACCACCTTTTTTAGTTTCACGTAATTTAAATATAGTATTAAATAAATCTAGCTTAAAGATTTTGATTTCTTCCAAGTTAACATTAACCTCTGCTAAAATAATTACATCAATATAATCAATAAATTGCACTATATTAGCCTTTAAATAATCAAAATTTTTCTGAAGTCTTCTTATATTTAAAGACACACAATTCAAATTAGTTTGACAATTAACCAAATTATTGTATTCTTTCCACTTATATAAACTATCAAAATTATATGTTTTAGGGTGAATATTAATTTCTTCTATCACTAAGTTAATCTTATAAGACAATGAAAGATCTTAACATAAAGATAATCAAAGAAAAGAAATATGACCAAAAAAAAGGGGACTTACTATTAGAAAAAAGAAAATACGAGAAAATAATAATTATTATAAAAATAAAATCCTTTCCACGGATTTGATTCGTGATTTCGAAGGTAAGTTATAAGCTGTCAAATTCTCATTTTTAAGCTATTAAAGAAATAAAAAATAATGCCAAAATAAATACCGAGAACATTTTTTAATAATGGACCAAATATATAAAATATTTTATTAAGTAATCCATCCGTACTTTTAAAACAATAAAAATGCATTAAAATTCACAAGCAGTGTGGGTTTTTTTTTATGATTTTACGACGCCTAATCGATAAATAAATAAATATCATTGGTGTCTTTATATTATATATAAAATGTAGAACTCATGTAGAAGGTTTCCCTTTAATCTGCTTCTATTCCAGTTAGAATAAGTTGATTAATCTTTCCGAATAAACATTCAAATTTCATCAAAGAATAAGGTTATATCAGAACTTGATACCAGATGGCGTCATGTACATCTGGTTACTCGACTCAATATGCGTGACTTTAAGACCACTGTTGCCCTCTGGCGAGAGACGGTAAAACGACCCAACTTTTCGACAAAAATTAGCCCCCTTAGCGATTGATTGGGCACCTAAGATTCATGTTATTTACTTAACACAATCTAATGATTCATTCTGCAAAGTTTCATTACAAACTTCGTTTATCCAGTTCGAGTGGTTCCCTTGTAAGTCAAATAAACTTAATTGCATTAACTATGAGAAGTTTTTAAAAAAATATATTCTTTTCGTAAATATTTCATTGAACTTATGATGTTGTCTTTTTGTAATTAATTTCCTTAGTGCCTTTCAGTGAAAAGACAAGGGGAAAAGACACTTTCGATCTTACAGGATCATTTTTTATTTTATTGTTTTTTATCTCGGCGGCCCATTCCCGGGATCGAGAATGCTTTTGGGTAAAGCTTTCGCGCAACGAACCAAACATCAAGGGTATATTTTGCTGATGATTCCTAATAAGGATGAAAAGCTGTTCAGAATTCACGTTGATGTTAGCTGAATGTGCGAAGGCATATTTGTTGTCCGTTGGTGAATTTCTCTCTCTATTTATGAATAATTACGGACGTTAAACTTGCTTTCATTCAAAAAATATTCTTGTTTTAGTTCTTAGCTTTAAATAATAATTAACAAAAATATTTTAATTAATAGCAAAAAAAAAATAGTTAAAATGGAAGGCTTCACAGCACTTTACTGAAATTAATAATAAATTAACCTCACGTTACTATTCATTGTATATATGCAGACAACAGTTCGATAAACTGAATTTTTTAGGTTTCTAAATATTTACTCATACAAAAAAACAATTGCTGTAGTTATATGAAGAAGTAAAATATGCTAACACTTGAAAAAACAAAATTAAAATTGTGTATTTCATTGCAAAATTACATAAAAAAAGGTAAAAACATCTGTCATATTGTACAGGAAGACGTAGCGACCTCTTTTTCGGACACTGTATGAGACAAAAAGTGACCATAGATCGGAACTCGTATTTTTCCCCATCTTTGCAAGTTTCAATAAAATACGATTTAAGTCTGTCCGAACGATTTCTGCTTCTATTTCTTGAGGCTGTAGAGGTGATGATCGCTAATAATTTAAAATAAAATAATAACTTTAAGAAAAGTGTACTTTTTTGTATTTGTTAATCATTTTAATTGATTACTTTACCTGAATAATATTAAAATGGAAAACTCCAGTGGGGAAGGAGTGCCCCTCCCTCTGCCTTTTCCCCTTTATTACAGGCTCCTGCGATACCCGTGGCAACCCATAAATGAATGTTTTTCTGTAAATTTTCAATGTTTTTAATATCTTGAAAGGAGTTTTTAAATTAAGTGCATAGATGAAGGATATCAGACAGGAATATCCAAGAAATTAAATATAAATTAAATTTTATTTTTGGGTAAAGTTTTTTATGCTTTCTTTATCTCTAATTCAGTAATAAATGTTAACTTACGTCCCATGCAACAGTTCTTAATTTTCAGACTTTACTTCGTTGTTATTATATGCCTTATTTCCTTTAATCGTGGAAGGTATTGTTTTGCTGGAGATTCAAAGTTTGGAACTTAGTTTTCTGTTTTAAAAGATCCTTTTGCGCATGCTCACCATAAGAAAACATTCGAATTGTATTAGTTCAATGAATTACAGTTTAAAATTTCTAAATCCAATTTTTATTTGTTTTCATTCAAACTTTTTTCTTAATATAATATAATATAATATAATATAATATAATATAATATAATATA
>JAFIDM010012231.1:126532200-126544266 GCA_023159025.1 Thereuonema tuberculata | reverse complement strand
TAATATAATATAATATAATATAATATAATATAATATAATATAATATATTTGCTATAGAAAAATAGTTTTCAGGTTTGTTTTTTTTTCCCTCCAATTTCTTCCGATTCATCTTAAGCATTTTTGGAACTTACGATAATTGAGAAAATAGAATTTATTGTTGGAAGATTTTCTGAGAATAAGATGAAATCTTATAAAGAAGTATTTATTCAGAATAAAGCAAAATAATATTAACCAAAAATAAAAACAGGAAAAGTAAAAGAAGGAAAGAGATTATGCAATGGAAATATTTACAGTAAATAAGTGCCTCTTTTTCACTAACTTAAATTCACTTTTCTCAATAGATGTTAATTAACCAGAAAACATATAATCTAGATATAGAAAATGTGAAATTTATAAAACTTAGTCTAAAGATGCTGTTTTCTTTTTTTTTGTTTTGTTTTTTGAATATTTGTCTTTATTTTTTTTAAATTTTTTTTTATTTGCCCTTAAACTTTGAAGAAAAGATAAAAGCTCAAAAAAAATTACAAGTAACATTTTTGAAGAGAAACTGATGGATATAAAGTTAATAATAACAGTAAATTCTAAACATAATGAAATTTCTAATAATGTTAATTGTTAGGTATTTTTTTTATATTTCTGAATTCTGAAATAGCAATTAAATACCGTTGATAATAACCATTTGAATTGTCTTTGGAAAGTTAATTGTTGAAATATTTAAGTTCTGATTATAACCTTTTAAATTGTGCCTTGTAATATTTGCCTACCTTTGAGGAAATATTAAATCTATTTTCTTGACAATTTTTTTCAGTACAAAATTTATTGTTCGCAGTTGCTTTGTATTTTTTTCATCTTTTGAGAACATTAAAACACAGATTTAAACATTACGTGTTATTAATTTTGAGATGAGAGGGAGAAATAACGATGGAAGAATAAAATTATTTCTGATTCTTTGCTCTTCTTCTCTCTCTCCATACTTTCATTCTATTTCCTTCTCCCTTTTTTCCCTTTTTCATTTATTCATCCTTTCTTCAATCCATCCATTCTCTGTGGCAAATCCTCCCTCGCTTGAGTGCTTATCTTGTCTGTGGCAATCTCGTTATGAAACTTCACACTCTCTCCCTCCATGATTGGCTTCGATCAAGCGACTCGGATACTTTCCAACAAGCCATAACATTAGGCCGCGTGGATTAGACGGAGCCGCGTAACATAATTCAGCCGAAGCCTCTCCGATTGCAAAATGAATGCATTCGTCCTGATGCGCCTAATGCTGCTGGCCCGATATAATGGGCGCCCAACCAGCAGCAGCAGCCCCGTTCGCATTGAGATAATTGTACCCGATAGAATGACTGTGTTGATATTTTCCGAGGAGATAATAGTGCCATGGATCCTCCTAATTATTTTATTGTTTATTTATGACGGCTGCTCATCAGCTGATGGCTGTATTATGTCTCTCGTCACCGCTTTTCCGGAAAATGAGAAGAATCGAGTCTCGCTTACATCTGTTGCTGCCCCCGCCATTGCTTAGGAAACACCTGATACATGTCCGTTTAATTGCTTCGTTTTCGGACTTAACATGAAACTCGAAATGGGATTATTTAACTTACGAGCATAATTCTTCAATGCAGTCAAAGAGAATTCCGGCGGTGAATAATGTCACATCAAGTAAATTTAAAATAAAACCTATCAATACTTTCTTTATATGAACAGATTAAGGTAGCGATTTTTTTTTTCCACATTCAAGATAAAAATTGCTGTATTTACTATTTTATAAAAAGTTGTTATTTTTCTCAAAACTTATACTCTGAATCCCATTAATGTCAGATAGATTAATTTCAACGGGATTCTTAAAAATTTGTTAGAAATGTTTCAAAAATTTCATATTCTGAATATAATTGAATGAGCGGAGTAAAAAATTTACATTTATAAGAAATCTACGTAGAAGAAATACAGAAAAACCCCGTTATTACGCTCGTCAAGGGACCATGACCTACAAGCGTAATAAGCGGGATAGCGCTATAGACGGGAAATGATTTATGAGATGGGGAAACATTTAGATATCCATTTTACAGGAAAGATACTTGATTCTGCAATAGATATAGTGCAAATGTGAGCTTATTTCGTATTAAAAATTGATTGTGGTTTGCCGTGTGTGTGTACTACTGTTATGAATTATGACATTTTCAATGCGGTTCAAGTAACTATTAACATCAATTGATACACCACTAGGAGCAACACTAATATATTTTCGGAGCAGATTTGGTGCACTGCCCGCTATGTTACGTGCCTTTTCTTGAATGATTAGGCCACTTAATGGCACTGATGCATCACGGGACTGATGAATCCATTCAATTAGAATTTCCTCGGCATCTTCATATTTTCCACACTTTACTTTTTTACGTTTGCAACCACTCTTCGCTGCATTGCTAATTCCATTCTTATTTTTTATTATTGTTCTCAGACTGGATGAGGGAATTCCTAAAGATTCTGCGAAATCCTTCTGACTTAGTGTAGAATTCTAGTCGTACTTACGGAGAATTTGCAATTTTTCACTTATAGAAAGGGATTTCCACTTCGAAATTTTGCACTAACTTATTGTATCACAGACCCACACTTCAAAGAGTTCAAAGATTCCCTCCTAACAGGGAAAGAAAAGAATCTTTATAGTGTTACATTTCTTTTCTATACAAAATTTCCGATATAAAAAAAGCGCTACAAGCGGGATTTGCAGCGTTATAAGAGGGTAAAAGTATACAGAGTTACATAGAAAATTCCAGGGACCGTAGGAAAGGAGCGTAAAGAACGGGATAGTGCTATAAGCGGGAGCGTAATAACGGGGTTTTACTGTATTTTATTACACATAAGTATTACACATATACTTAAATGAATTTTAACAGCAAAAATATTTTAAATTGTGTTTATATATTAACACAATAATAACATATATTTTTATTAATTTAAAATAGTTTAAAATTTATGGAATTATGTCGTATAATAAAAATAATCAAGCAATTCGAATTAAAAATATTCCGTTCTTCCATTTTTTATAATGTCTATCATTCATAAAAGACAACATAACGAAGAAAAAATTTCCTGTAAAGAGCTTTTATTTATTTCTTTTTTTTTTCTTTATTTATTTTTTAATGCTTACTCATTTCAGGGGTTTTCAAATTTCTTATAGAACTATTGTAAAGAGAGGGTTCTAACTTCTTTTCTGACTTTGAAGAAGCAACATTAATAATATCAGATACCTGCAATTTTTACTTAGGAAACTTAAGGAAATATTGATCACGAGGTTACGTTCAAATGAAAAAAAAATTCTTTTTAAATTTCACTTATTAGGCATTCCTATTGAAGAAATACGGAATAAGTCAGACTTTTAGAAGATTGAAGTTACGAGAAAGTGGGATTAACAGATTATTTTTTTATTATTTTAAATCTCTATATTGGATGCATTGATCTGTTTTCTGAAACATATACTTTTCTGGAGAAATGCAAAATTGAGGAGTAGATTCGAAAAGCATTGATTTTTAATATAACTTTCTAGAAACATACGTGTTTGCATTACTGTCAACACAACTTTTTCAGACAAAAGATGAAATATTTTCTAAAACTGAAAAAAGTCTTGTTCTAGTGAAATTGGCCTTTATAATTAGAGAGAAACAACTTTAAATTCTAAGTTTTGACAATCGAGTAAGGAAGGTGTGGCTGTTTCAGGCTGCACTTAGGTATCTTTATATTTACTGACTTTCTTCTCAATAACTTTGGACTAGAACGGCCTTAGGTGGAGAAGTGGTTTTACCTGTACGCGATTTCTCAATTATTTTAAAAGCCTGTTATATTTCACAGTAAATTTCATTAGAGCTACAGAAAGGACGATACGCGGATTGTACCAGCGGCATCACTAATTCTCTCCTAGCGCCAAGAAGGAAGGAATCTTTGTGTGCGTGTGTGTGTTTAGATTTACTCATCTCTGGAGGCCAGGAGTAAGAGGCGTAGTTATTGATTGTTGTCGTCTGCGGTTATTGTGGTTTATGAGTGGCGTTATTTAGTGGTAGTAGCGGCAGCCACTCTCTCTCTCGGCGGAATTGGACTAAGTGCCGTCACGGGAGACGGTCGCAAAAACCAGATGATGTATTGCCGCAGAAGGAAGGAAGCCAAAATTGCTCCAAATTGCCAACTTAGCCCGAGCGGCGCAGTGCTCGTGCCTCCCCCGGGGGAGGGCAGGGGAGGAAAGGGAACACCTCGCGATGATCGAGTTAAGAGTGCTTGTCCACATTGCTGGAAGATGCTCTGGCAGTAAGATGTTCTCGTCACCTGAGTGAGTCGCTGATTGAGGACACACTTCACTAGCGAAGGAAATGAGGGGGAACGACTCCTACCGCAAATCGCTCCCTGAAATTTATTAATGCACTTTTGTTAAATCATTTAGCAGTTCTGGTAGACAAGAATATTCAAGAAGGTAAGAGAGAGAAGAAGCCAAGCAAAGGAAAAAGTAAGGCATTTAAAACAGCAGCATCTCTTTCAATTTTGGCGAATTTTGGAGAAAAATCCTTGACATTTCTAAATGATTCTCTTGACTTTTAAAACTTCATTGTCAAAACTCAGCTGATCGTTTGAAGAAAAAAAAATCACTTCAATTGAAAAGATCGAATTTTAAACAAAGTATTTCTATCGTGCGTTAGTTAAATAATTTCAAAAAAAAAAAGAGAAAAAAATTAAAATCAGAGACCAATTTAAAGAAACAAAATTACTAACAAAAGGGAATTCTTAATAAAAATGTTTTAACAGAAATTTATATATATATATATGTAAATTCAATGTGAATCAAAATTTACCACACAAACTGTAAAGGTAGGTCAGGAATACAAAAACCAACCATATTCATAGTGGAACGTATGTCCACAAACGCCATCCGACAACAAGTAAGGTAGACAACATGTTTATTAGCCCTATGTTTACAAAATATGATAGCAGGGTGTTCACCCACAGGTTCACAGTAGGTGCTCAAAGTTTCTTCCACCAATAGTAATACACTCCTCACAACGTCGATGCATGGATTGCCGAACATGTAAAGAAACGCGAGGCCTTTCGTGGACACATCCAGCTATCACAACGACTCTTGCGACGAGGTCAGCGTAAGATTTAATGGGGGTCTCATAGATGATCCAGTTTCATACAATCTTTGGTACAAACGCGCAAACGTTTGATGATTGGGGAACCGTTCACAATACAATCGTACAGCGGTTGGTCCGTTTCTGTTCGCTGCCCCATAGGCTAGGAACATTTAGCAATAATGTCCTCTCAGCAATAATGAAGCGAAACATCCTACTTGCACAAAGTCAACGTCTCAAACGATGGCTCACACTGCCCAACTAGTGTGCTGCCAAACAGCGCCCTCTAGCACATTCGGGTGGCGTTTGCAGACATACGTTCCACTATGAATAAGGTTATGATCAACCTTTGAAGTTTGTATAGGGAATTAAACTAAAACATAAAAACACATTAAAAATAAAGAAAAAGAGAATTCATGGTGCTGGGCTCTGCCAGCCTCAATGAATTTCTTATGCGCATCTAAATAAAGAAAAAGCGCCTAAAAATGTTTAAACACATTAAAATTCTAGATTAATGTTCAAACTGACATCTCAAGACAAGCCTGTTTCACGCTTATTAGGCGATCATCAGTTGAGAGTAGTCAGAATGAACAAAGCAGGTCTCATAACGGAGGTGTATTTGAGGTTGAGTGGGGAAAGAAATGGAACCTCCTTGAATATAAACTAAAAACATAAAAACACATTAAAAATAAAGAAAAGGAGAATTCATGTGCTTGGCTGTGCCAGCCTCAATGAATTTCTTATGCGCATCTAAATAAAGAAAAAGAGCCTAAAAAATGTTTAAACACATTAAAATTTGAGATCAACGTTCAAACTGACATTCAACACATACAATTTCTAGTTGAAATTGTTATTGGAAATATTGACTATATTGGGATTCAAACCCCATGTAAAAACCTCAAAAATTAAAAAAATAAAATAAAATAAAATAAAATAAAATAAAGAGGCGTTTCAATATTCATTCAACTCAAAACTCAATTGGGCAAATGCCTGTAACATAAATAAAAAAATATTTTTGACACAACAGTTACATCTCCTTTGCTGCATCCCTTTTTTCTATCAAATCAGCATAATAATGAATGCTATACTATATATCACGATTCCCTGTACGGTAAATTAACAAAAAAAAAATCATAATTCTGATTCTAATCGGAAAATAACTTACTAGAAAGATATTTTCATTACTTTTTTTTTTTTTTTTTAGAGTAAGATAAAGTTTTAACATTAAAATTTATATACATTGAAGATGACGTTAACTTTTATTACAATAGACCAACGGTCGCGGGGCTCTGCTTCCCTGCCACCCACATACATTAAAATATTCATGTCTGTATTAAGCTGGTAGTAAACTTGTATTTATTCTGTTATCTTAAAGAAACATAACTAGATTGAAGTTTATGAAAGAATATTGTGTAACCATCACGAGCGGATTGGAAGCCAAAACCGTACCGGGAAATTTCTTGTAAGCGGCCCTTTCCCGCCCCGTTCTTCGTTGTTGAAAAACTTTAAATTGGAGGCCAGCGGCGTAAGCAGGAACTTCTCGCGAGGCGAGGAGGGGGGCATGAAAAAAAATAGAATGCTCCTTTATTTTACATGTAAAACTTTCAGTTTCAATGTTATTAGGGATGGCGGAATATTCTTCAGGAACGGTGAGCGACTTTTCGGGAAACTATCGTGTGATGTTTTCGAAATTCCTCGGATCCAAGCATGCTCTATCTGCATATAAAGCAGAGTTTTTGAGAAGGCGTTCTTCAGTACTATTTACCACCTTGTCCATCACAACGTTCAAACCTCCACACGATATTTGTGCAGTGGATTTTCAGTTGGTTCATCATGCACTGTTTCACCTGGCATGAGTTTTCTTCGGTGGACTCTGACTGTAGGCAATGAGTCTTCTACAAATAACTCAAACTCTTCGTTTTCCAGAGAATCATTTACTCAAGTGGCAAAGTTGTTTGTTGCTTTCAAAATTCTATCAAAGTTTCTCACAAAAGATTTCAGCACATCTTGGGTTGTGGTGACCATATGATAAGCCTTCATGAAGTCCATCCCATCAGTCTATGATATTTCGACAGAGGTCTAGTGCAGGATTTTTTTTTTTTTAAATTAAGAAGCAAGAATGATCTCGAATTTCAGAAAGACTTCTTTATATGCCGACGCCTTGAATCTCTGGTTTGCGGTTGGTATTCTTTCTGATGTTGCCCAAAACTTTCATGAGAATTACAGTACTGTATATACACAGTAGCTGGTTCATATAGGTGTGAGTCATACTAGTGTTTTGCGGGAACTCCATAAGAACCAAATATCTTCATAACAGCCATAACTTTAGCCATCAACGCTATTCTTGCTATTGTTGTCAATTTTCGATGCCGGGGATCACTAGCAATATCATCCTACACGACCATATTCTTTCAAGAGTCACGTAAAAAGGTCGCAACTTTGCAAAGAATGATGCAGCTTGCGTTGGCAACTGCATTGCAACATAAACTACAAGGGTCAGAACATGCGCATAACATCAAGCATGTAAATGAGCTGGGGAAGCATTGGAAAGCAGCGCTGAAAAACCGTTGTAAGCACCATGTATGTTTGCTGCGCCGTCAGTTGATGAGCCGATGCAGTTCCTGACGTTTCACCCGTTCTTCCTGAATACCTCGTTAAGCAGATCGAAAAGATCTTTTCCGGTGGATTTCCGTGTATTGAGCAACTGTCAAGATTTCATAAATCTTGAAATGACATTTTATACTATTATTTAACATTGCTCTTTTATCGAAGTATCTTGTGTCAATCTGAAGTGAATATATATCCGCTTGTGCCCTTCTTCTGCCGCAGTTTTTTGGATAAGTCGTTGATTTCTTCAATTACATAGTTTACAGTTGTTTTACATTTTAATGTTACTAATTCTCCTCTTTCTTTGCTTCCCTTATCATGACTTTTCTTGATAACCACGTCGATGTGTTCTTTCAGTATCACGT
Source organism: Thereuonema tuberculata (assembly GCA_023159025.1). Taxonomy (NCBI): domain Eukaryota; kingdom Metazoa; phylum Arthropoda; class Chilopoda; order Scutigeromorpha; family Scutigeridae; genus Thereuonema; species Thereuonema tuberculata. The sequence goes on along the minus strand of JAFIDM010012231.1, from coordinate 126,536,183 downwards.
CGTTTTCACGCCTAAGCAACAAAATCTCAAGGAAGTTTACGTGATCTATTGCATAATTACGTATTGTATATGATGCTTCATTCAATCGACTTCCTGGATAACTCAAGCCTTTTTGAACTATAAGCTTGACCAAGCACGATGTCGCATCTTTCCTACTTGCTCTCTTTTCTTCATCTTCTGTGTCCCGAAGATCTGACTCAATAAAAACCTGTAAGCATCTGCACTCTAATTATGAATGCTGCTGTCCTCGTGTTCTTTAAATCCTTTGATGTTTTTCCAGTCATTCATCCCGTCAATAAAGGCACTTTTCTCAGACGACTTCCATATGCCAGATACAGGTAACAAAACAGTGCTGGATTATCTTTATTGTACATTACCCATTTTCTAATCTATCGTTTCCACAATTGAAGACTTTGAGAGCGTTAAAAGGGAGGTGAGAAGAAGGTTTCGGTTGTTTTGGGTGGTACTGGAAGAAAAATTTATGGATGTTTTCTCTGTGGGATGAGTAAAGAAACGTGCGTCTGTGGTTCGAATTTTCGCAATATCCACTTTGAAACCGTTTCTTCGAAACAATGATGAGGAGTCTATTTACTCTGGATTGTTGCTTGTGTTTCTTGCAGAGGCTTTTTTCAGAATTAGAAGGACTGTCTTCTGATTGCTGATATCTGCCAATCAATCAGTCTGCGGTTCATTCTAAGATTCGGTATCGGGTGATTCGGGTTCGGTTCTCCTCTCTTGTAGCGAAGCTGATGTAGACGGTCCAAACAAATCTGTTATCTTGAAGCAATGCTTGGCATCCTCTCACATTTGATTTTGTCTCTTCATTCTTTTCTTTCCTGCTCCTTCTTTGCTTCTTCGTTTACATTCTATGTTTATATATTTATCTATAAACAAATATCCTATCAAAAAAAGGCAGATGTGTTCCGAAATTAACGAAACAAACTCATACCAAGTTAATTTTTTCCCCTTACTTTATCACAGGTTACCCATAAAACATTTACAGAATTAAATATCGAACATTTATTTATATTTATATTAACTTATTAAGTTCTTCAAAATTACGTAAAAAAATGCCTCACAGACGTTGATTTTACCCATGGAAAATAGAAAATAACCATAGAAACCTTTTCCCAACTTGCTAGAAAAAGATATATCATTGTTCATTATCTGTAACTCCATACGTTTCCATAATTTTCATATGTTGCACCCATAATCTACTTATTTCACAAAAACAAAGCAGACGAGGATGTAAGATTGAATTTCCCGCAATGAAAACATACTTTCCTCCATTTCCATCTTAATCTTCACGTAAATTATAGGTTTTTCTATTAATTTTGATTTCTCTTCATTTCTTTATTATATTTGATAAAAACTTCATCGATTTCGATATTTTTACTTACAATTTCTGCCTTGGTAAGAGTTCTTTTTTCATTTACAGATAATATTTGTAATTTCAAAGGAGAACGGTCAGATCTGCCCCACCCCTCTATAGCAATAAGATATATACGTAAGAAAAGATCTCCATCAATAGAACATTTTTTATCATTACGACTTGTCTCAATTATTAGTCCGTTCGGAGTTATGTACGTCTAGATATGACGTTTGAGTCATTGATTTGTGGTGAAAGTGGGTGCAGGAAAGCCAACCACCTACAGGCGGGGTGTGCTTTTGCTGTGGGTGGTTGGCTTTCCTGCACTCATATTCAATCAATCACGCTGTTAAAAATTATTATACGTAATTAAAAATTTAAAATTATTATTTATTTCAAATAAATTTTACTTATTTACATGTAATAAATGAAAATAATATTTACTGTTACTGAAAATAATTATTAAATGATAATTAATTAATACCAGTATATCCGGGAAGCAAGATGTCGACGAAATAAGTCATATCTAGACGTATATAACTCCGAACGGACTAATAATTGCGACGAGTCGTAATAATAACATATGTTCTATGTAAGGAGTACTTTCTATAGGTATATATCTTATCACTATACAGGGTGGGACAAATTCCCATAGAGTTTGCCCATTCTCCTTTTCGCTAGGTGGGCAGAAGCATTTTAACAACGCATGTCTTCTGTCTTCATCGCTTTCTAACAACGCTACAAGTGTTTGCTTTCGAAATGTGCAACCGCTGTCAGCGAAATAGTTCCAAGTAAACCTCTAATTTTCTTAAAAAACTAAAGAAGGAAACCAGAATTTTCCATCGGCTTTAATATAATGTAATTACTTCAGAATCGTTTGGTTCGAAAATAAGGAAAATTCATTGTAATTCCATTGGTTCTGTGTTTTACACAACAGCCATAAATTCCAAGTAATTGGAGCCTAAACTCGCTATTGCATAAGGTTCTTTCTCTTATTGGTCACCTCAAACAAATGTCAATTCCCAATTGGCTACAGCTGTTGCAGGCGTCAGTTGTACTCTTGGAGAAATCCTTGTAGGTACGGATGAAAGGTGTTAGGCGGCGATATCAATAGATGAAGTTAAAGTCACTATCTTAATGTAGCCAGGTAAAAATCTAAACAGTTTTTCGAATAATTGTCAATATAATCCAATCTATTGTAATGCATTGCGAAACTAATGGAAGTAATCTGAGACGCAGTTCGAAGTAGAAAATGCAAAGCATAAATGTAACAAGACGTTTGATAATATTTACATGGACTTTACATAATTCATACCGGACCTCTCGATGGCCCAAATTGTTCCGGCCCACCGGCAAATTTCTCGGTATCCCTATGGGCCTATCCGCTCCTGATTATCATGTTACCAAGATGAATGCAAAGATATTGAATATCTTAAGATTCCGGAAGCTTAAGAAGTATTCTTGGGATACAAAGGTTTCAATTATGGTGGACTGCACGAGTACTTAACACCTTGCATATTGTATGATAAAAAAGTAATTGTTTGGCAATTTGTAATATAATTCTATAATGTACACGATACAAAGTAGATTGTACTTTATCTTAAGTTAAGAACCTACGAAAGAGGGATCGCGATACAACCGTTTTTCCGTTTGACGTACAATAACGTTGATAAAGTAGGTTAGACACACAAAAGTGACAACAAAATTTGTAGAACATTTATTTCCGAACAAAACGGTGCAAATACAGTTTACAGAAAGTGAATAGATGTTCGATGAAATGAACTGTTATGGAGAACAGTGCAAAGTAAATTGAACTGAAAAACATTACCCTACACCTAATCAATAAAATTACAGTAAATTCTCAAAAATGCATTTTTTTGCACGTTTAATGATTGTTGCTTTTCGTAGTTCAGCAGGGCTGTCCTTTAACTACGTAAATGCTTCATTAATACGGGCAAGTAGCGCCTCACGGGAGTTTACTTTGACCGCGTAAACCTTTTCCCTTCATCCATTCCCATATGCAAAAATCCATCTGGGCGTATGTTCTGGTGACCTGGGTGGTCAGTGTATAGGACCTCTACGACAGATCGATTTATTTGGGAATTGATGATTTAAATAGGTGGAAACATTACTTAAAAAATGTGGCGTTGCGCCATCGTGTTGGAAGTACATCCAGTGTCGCGTTGCAAGAGAAACATCTTCAAGCAATGTCGGTAATTCTTCTTTCAGAAACTGTAAGTACACCAGACCTGTTAAGCGCTCTTGGAAAATAAACGGTCCAATCAGCTGATCATGAATAATACCACACCATACATTAATGCTAAAGCGCTGTTGAAAGTTGCTTTCCACTGTTGCATGAGGGTTCACCTCTGCCCATGTATGTTGATTTCGTAAATTGTTAATACCGTCACGAGTGAACTGTGACTCATCGATAAATAAAATGTACTTGTAGAGTTGACGATGAGTGTTTAACCAATTGCAGGAATCCAAGCGAAGGGCATTGTCTCCTGGATGTAAATGCTAATAATCGAACATCTATTAACTTTCTGTATACTGTATTTGCACCGTTTTGTTCAGAAATAAATGTTCTACAAATTTTATTGTAAACTTTTGT
>JAFIDM010012231.1:126512883-126532190 GCA_023159025.1 Thereuonema tuberculata | reverse complement strand
GAGATACAGTGCTGCGAAATGTTTCATTCGATTATTCAGGTCAACAACCATATGAAACCACTGATTTCACCCCTTAATTTACCTTCCCAGACTTCCAGCAAGTCTTCATTTCATCCAGGATACTACATTATGGGCGAAATCTTTGGCTAGCCGAAACTCGATACCGAAGCATATCCGGACCTATGTTTATATAACTTTGTTTCTTTACTTTTACATGTACAATGAGCTAAGTTTCTGCATACCTTCGTGAATCATCCTGTATATATATTATAGACTCACATTCAAAGAAAAAAACCGAATCACCGAATTTGAATTTTTCAACCTTTATATTGTGCAGTATAAGGTTTCTTTAACGCTGTGCTATATACGGAGAAGGACAGCGCAGAAATTTTCCCCGAAAACATCTATTGTAAGTTGTAAGTAAATTAACTAAAACTTAAATGGCAGAGTTTTAACAATTCAATTTAAAATATTATGTAAAGTATGGTGGGATCGTGGAATCTGCGTCCCTAGAGGATTTCTATGATAAAATTTTAGTACTTTAACTCTTGCTATTTTGGAAATCCCTCAGATCAATGAAAATCACTTAGTGTCTAGTAATTTCTTTATTTGCAATCCTAAGTAAAAAACTACATCCGAGATGCTATCTTCACATTTCCTCCAAACAAGCACACCGGATAATGCACGATGCTGTTTTTTCAGAATAATGTCAGTATAATTCAGAAAAGTTTGATATTTCAATGAAAATACGGCAAAAGGGCGAAGTTCTAGAAAATTAGGCAGAAGTACTAACTCCTAGGCTTTATTCCAAGTACAGTTGAGCGTCCCTAAACAAAAACGGAAAATATATCGGATTTCAGAATGTGGCATGGCGGTACAGAAGGTAAGGGAAAAATATTTATTTTTATAAAAGTTATTTTTATTTAACAGAAAAAACACATGATTACAAATGAAACAAACAAATATTAGAAATTCATTTATTTGGCTAATTTCTTTACTTAGGTTTAGCTAAGACAAAAAGAAATATCTTAGATTACCTGTTGATAGAAATTCTTCGGTTTTATGATCCCAAACAATTATCATTAGTTTATCTTTCTAATGTTTTTTTTTATTTGTGATCAATGTATCCAAGGAGAATGAATACGCATATTTGCATTCACTTTATAGGCAGAACATCATCTTGAATTTGGAAATCCAGCTTAAGGATGCTCAACTATACATGTTTTACATAATTTCTTAAAATTTGTCTAAATTGTTGAAAATAAATTTTTAAACTTGTAACTTAGTGGATCGTAAGGGATATTAATGAAGCAATGAAATAGTTCTGCTCAATGTAAATTATTGATATTTTTTTTAAAATTTTATACAATAAAAAACCAGATTAAAAAGAGGAGGAAATTAAAATGAATATGATAGTAATTAATTTATTTAATGAACAAGATGTAGTTGGTCTACCAACTATTGAATACCAGCATGGCAAAGATCGCATTAACAATTGTTTAAAGAGAAAAGAAAAAATATAAAAAGGAACGTATTTTGACCTTTTCTAATCTGCCTTATTTACATCAAAATCAATAAGGATTTTCTCAATAAGAACTTAAAATTTCTATGACTATTTCAATTTTGCTGCATAAACAGTTTTGAGGGTTCATATCACAGACGGATGAACAGACATGCGTAAACTTAAATTCTAAACACTTTTTAGTTCTATCCTTACTTTTCAACTGCATTAAGATGTTATAAACGTTGACCAAATCTATAGGATCTATCATGTTGGGTATTAAAAAAGTTTCTAATTTTGTGGTTTTCGCTCTTATAGAATTGCATTGCATAAACGTAGAGAATTTTTTATTAGTATAACTATTATTTTTTCTTTTTTTTTTCTTAATTATTCATTCCTCAATGTTATTTTGACTTAGAAAAATTAAAATATCCCACTATAGGCGTATGGATGTGACATAAGGCACCCCATCCTTCCTGACCAACTCAACTGGACTAAGATGAGGTCCAGTGGTCAGACTGACGCCCGCCAGCCATTAATTCCCAAGGAAAGTAACCCATTCTTCAGAGGGCTGGGTGTACACTAGAACCATTTGGAGGAGGAATCAGCGTGGAAAAATACCCGACCTCCGCTGGCGACTGAACCATAATCCTTCAGCCCACAGTCACGTTTTACCATTTACCACTTGACTACTGGGTCCGTTTAACTTTCCTTACCAAAAAAATATTTAATGCCTAACATAATATGCTTAACTAGCACATGTTACCTATTTGCAGACGAAAAGACTATTATTTGCAAACTATTATTTTTGGTAGCTCAAATTCTTTTATAAATAAAGTTAATATTTTAGTATCTGTAGTAAAAATGTTTTAGTTTCAGAACATCTAAGAGAGTTTTGTTTTTTTTCTTCATTCTTCAGCATGAACAAAATTTAACCACTAATATTTGTATTATATTTTCTCTCTATTTTGTTCTAATACTGACTTCTTGATAATTACTTTCCCTTTTCTTGTGTGTTCATCCAATTCTTTGTAGGCAATTTACATGTTTTTACAATTATGGTAACAAGCTCATTCTTGATTTTTAACAATTTTTAGCAATTTTTAAAACCCTCTTAGTAACTTTTAGTGCTGTGGATACTGATGATTTGTAGCAGAATTGATTTTACGTTCTTTAGAAGTTGAACAGTTTTCTTTGATTTCTACTACAAAGTTCATCAGAAATCCAAACTTTTTATTTTCTGTTTTAATTTTATTATTTATCTTATTTATAACAAAGAAGTTCCTTCCTGAAAAGATTTAAAGCCTAAAAAACTTATCCTACTTTACAGTATTTCGTTAAAATATTGCGGGGTTCTTTTTTTTACTTTGATTTATAAAAACAAGAAAAACTCGAAAAGTGTCCAATTTAATTTAAATATTTCATAAACAGAGTATCTGACAAATACAACCAATTTAATTCGAATTTTCAAAAAAAAAAAGAAAAAATTAAACTAAAAAATAACTAGTTCAGTTGCTTAAAATCATATCGTATGTTATTAGATACAGAGCCGAAGTCCGATTAGATATTTAAAAATGTTCCGTCACTGTTTACAGATTATGTTTACATTTTTACATTACATTATTACACTGTTTATATTTTGATTAAAAAAAGTTTTTATAAAAATTTAATAAAACTTTTAATCAAAACAGGTAACTTATTATTTTAAATGTTATTAGATATTATTTTAAAATCACTAAAGTAAATGTCATTAAAAAACTCTCACACGTTAAATATTGTCAAAAAGTTTACAAATTTTTAATTTTAATTATTGATATATAAATACAATACATTACAAAACAGAATAGTACATACATATCTAGTGAAAAAATACATGATTAGGAAGTGTAAATTCAGATTAGACTAAAATAGAATTTTAGTTTCTATTTTCTAAAATTCTTCCGTATAGCCAAAATTCCAGGTTTAACTAGAGACAAACAAATAATAATACTAATATAAATGACTTTTTAAAAAACTTTATTGAAATTTTGATGCATTTTTCAAATTGGTTTCTCTTCTCTTTCTCTGTTTTACGGAAAGCAAAATCCTTCTTTTAAGAAATATCATGTTCTGGAAAGTTCCTGTAAAATTTACTTTAACTTAATCACTAAAATTTGATTCATTATTCTTTTCAGATTAAAAAAAAAAGTCGTCTAATCTTGGTGAGTATTTATGTATGAAATCTAATTAAGTACACATTTTCCACCATAAACATTTAATTTACGCACGCTGTTTTACGATATTGAATTCGCCTATCAGATGAAATAATAAAAAAAGATCTTATAGTAATAAATCAACCTGATTATTTTGTTCTGTTGGTTCTGAGCGCAATCAAAATCCAAGGACAAAAAAATGAATAATTACCAAGAAAAAGTTAGACGGAACGACAGAGCCACAAACCTGTTATTAATTTCCCAAAACACAGTTTAATTCAACCACCAACCTGCTAATTATTCAATCCAATACTCGCAATTATTATTAATCAGGATAATTTTGCCATAATTATTAATTCGATTGAAACAGCCTATGTGAAAGTCACGATTTTCTGTCTCGTAACTCAATGTCAACCTTCTTTCGAACAATAACTTGATTCGTGACCGCCATTTTGAAGTTTACATTGGATTGATAACATCTGAGCTTTGTTAAATTATGTAGATCCGCCTTCTGTGGTAAATTTGGAAATTTAACGTAATACAATACGAGATAGAATCTCAATTATTTGATTGAAGTCTTATTTCTTCATTTATGCTTATTTTTTTCTAGTTATCTCATGTTAACCTAATATCCAAATAACCTACATTTGCAAAATTTATACGATAAAATACTGATTTTTAGCCTAGTTTCCTAAGTCTGTGTGTGTGTTTGAACCATAAGCTTCTTAAACCTTGGTATGCATATTTAACGAATAGAGACGATCTAACTATTATATTTGATTTGTTTTTTTTCAAATGTGGTCTTTTTCGACAAATCAGCGCAAGATGGCAACAGAAAAAAACAAAAAACAAAACTCTTATATAGAACAGCATTAGAAACGATATCTAACAATGAGTATGCTTATTTCGTAAACGGATATCCGCACGCTTTCATATGATTAAAGTTAATCAATTCCTTCTCAACATTTTTGTATTCATTGCCTGACGAAAAAGTTCGATTACTGGATCTTTGAAACGTCGCCTTGTTGTAATTTTTAATTAATTGTTTTAAATGTTAATATATGTGTAAAGGTGCATTATGGTCTCTATTTTTAATTAGTTTTTACCTGCACTTAAAATAGTTAATTAATCATTTTTACTTAGATTAGAATGGAGTGAATATGGGCGGCAGGAAGCCAAGCACCGCTACCAGTAGATCTACTCTGCGAACCCATGGAAATGAAGACAGATGGAGAGTAAGACTGAGAAACTATGGTGGGAGCCCACAGGGGAAACGGGAGAACCCCGAGAAAACCTGCCCAGCGCGTGTCGTCCACCATTACAAAACCCACATGAGAACCGCACCCGGGACTCAGAGGTGAGAGGCCAGTGTCTTAGCGACAACTCCAATCGCGCGGCCATCATTTTTACTTAACTTAAATAAATAATATTTAATTAATTTTTTGAAAAATGGAAAATTCCTACTGTTTACTTTCAGCAGATATTTAAAAATAAAAACAAGGAAAATATTAAAGTAATATTAAGGAATAATATTTTAAGAAAAATATGCTTTAAGTTCTTTTAGAAACTTCTTTTGTATTGAATATTATATTCACACAGCTAAGATATCATTTCGGTAAATTCGAACCATACTTTGTATAAAGATGGCATAAGTTAGATAGAAAACAGTTTCATAATTAACTTCAGTGGACGGCACGGGAATTGAAATGATCGTTTCCAGTGAAACAGAAATAAAGGGAGAAAAAATAATGAGAAATTCAGCAGCATTTAACAGAATAAAATTGAAAGTCGAAAGTGAAACAGTAATATGCTGCCATCTGGCGGAGAATAATTTAATTGGAAACTTATTTCAATTAGGTTTTGAAATCAAAATGAATTTTGGTAATTGAGACTGTCTGGCACCAATATTGCAATGATATGTTATCAGATTAAAAAATATTTCAGACCGTTACGGGACTGTCTGGATACATATCTCCTATACTCAGTCTGTATTCAATGAATCCTGTTACTGTACAGGCTGCGTTGAATACAGTAGTTTTTTGTTTTTTTTTTCTTAATATATCTTCGTGTTTGTACATGTCTAAACCCACGAATTCTTGGAGAATGTGCAAGGACAAAAACTTCCAATATCAAAAAAAAAAAAAAAAAAAAAAAGTTATTTTTTATAATTTTATTTACAATTTTGAATTTATTATTGTTATTGGTATTTCTTGTTTATTTTCTTGTTTCATGGAACTTTATTTTAATTAAATAGCTATTATTAAACGAAGACGAATTCCAGAAATGCGTCCTGTTAAATATTGACTTAAAATTGCATTTTAAAACTTTTTTTTAAGTTTCTGTTCTTCATTTAAAGTGTTGTTACAAACATTAGACCAATGATTTTCAACATTTTGAACCGAGATATCTATGGAGTAAATAAAATAATTTCGGAATTACCTGTTAAATACTTTAAAAAGTAAGAATTTGAAAATCTTCCCTATTTGGATGTAAGATCTGAGATGCTATCTCCGGATTGAGAATCACTGCGTCAGAATAAACACCTGTTAACCGATGAAAACGAAAACACGCACTGAATTAAGAAAAGTTAAAAATATAAAAAATATCTTTTTTTACTGTGAGGATTTTCGTTGTAACCCACATTCGACAAAGACAGCAGCCGAAATTAATCATCTATTTTATATTTTAATCCAGTAAATATTTTTTTATACTTTTAACTTTTCTTAATTCAGTGCGTGTTTCGTTCTCATCACATTACACTTATTTCCGCACGTTAAAAACGATTTAAACTATAATTTCTTTGATATCTATATTTATTAAGCGGATATAAATTGATAACATTGATTGGTAACATTCTTCATCCCCCCCCCCCCCTCAGAACTAGCACTTTTAATTAAGTTGTTTAATTAGTTTCATTTTTGTGAGTTTTGTCAAAGGGTTAGTTAACGGAATGCATTAGGTTTCTTTGATATCATTCCCACCATTTTGAATAGGCCACTTTATTTATTTATTTATTTATAGAAATTAGCTTGAATTCTTTCACAATTAAATAAAAAGATCATTTAAAGTAAAAGTTGTTTTGATTTTTTTAATTTTTTTTTTATTGTCATTTCTGTATTTAATGATGAGCCAATTAGAAATTATTCTTTTGCTAATGAATCTGCATTATACAGTCAAACCTCGTTATCCGCTGAATATGACCCCCCCCCCCCCCCCGTGGATTCGTTATCCGCTTCTACTTACTGTAATCCATTTCTCCAGTCTTTTCCGCTCTATCGAGGCCAAGCGCAGTTGCGGGTTTCAGAGATTTATCGTGTAGCTTCAATACGAGCTACACCAAGGAAAGCTACGCCCTTGTGCTCTCGTTGTGTTAGCAAGTCTCCACGTTTTATGATATTCTTTTCTGCATAATTCTTTTGTTAAATGTAAACTAAAATACCTTTACAAGCATAAAATATATACTGTAGTATGGGACATACGCTATGATGTGCTTATGGTAACGGTGTATAATGAAAAGGGTCCGCGAGAACGTAACCCCACTTTTCCCGTAGGATCAGTGCTTCCGAAACCGCGGTTTCCATTATTGGGAGGGTTTTCCAGGAACTTAACTCATCGCAGTTAACGAGAATTGACTGTACATCAACTTCATCAATAGTTCTTTGGCTATTACTAAACTTTGAAATTATTTAATAATCTCATTTCCAAAAGCATATTTACTGTCCATTTGTGGGTTTGTTTGTTTTTTAATTGTAAATAAAAAATGAATGATTTTGAAAAAAAAAAGAAATTAGAATTGATTTTGAAAAAAATATGAATATAAGTAATACTGTGCCTGGAGGATGAGATAAGTAAAATGAAAGGCTATTTATTTATTTATTTATTTATTTATTTATTTATTTATTTGCTTTTAATTTAAGAGATAACTTCTATCACCAGAGATGTATCTTTTTTTAATATTCAAAAGATAGTCTTTTGAATACTAAAATTCTCTCTAGTCCTTCCTTAAATTACATCTTTAATTTTTTTTCTATTTTGTTTTCAGCTAATTATAAAGAAATCCAAACTCCAATCATTACTGAGTACTAAATTTTATAATTTGTTTACCAAATTCATGGTCTATATTCATAACACTTTAAAAATCAGAATTTGTGTAACATTAGTATTGAATTCGATGTTCCTTACTTGTTTTGTATTGTTTTTAGTAAATAATTTAGAATGTTATTGTGATGTACACATTTCATAGTATTTCGATGTATGGTACATCAGTTTTGTATTGTTAAAAAAAAAAAAAGAAAAGAAAAAAAAAAAAAAACTCTAGTCGTTTAATTTTGATTAACATTAAAAAGCAATTTTGCTAAATATTAAAACTCCGTGTTTCCATTCAGAATAAAAATAATAATAAAACAGTCGTGTCAGCCATTGTGCCGGAAATGATGATGATTTCCTGTTGGATAAGACTGTTCCTTTCAGTGGAGCCCTCTAGCAGAGAAGTGCTGCACATTCCTGCCCCCCGAGGAGTTCCGTCAATCACCCTATGTACTCCCCCCTCTCTCTCATCGCTTTCTCGTCCCTCCCACTCCATTCCACAATTATTTGTTTGAAGTTAACTCTGATTTACGGCTCCAAATATCCTCCTTGGAATGTGGGGTTGATTGGAGATGGTTCTCCCCCCTCGGGAGAATTATAAAAAGACCAGATTTAGTGGCTCAACTATCGTTAAAATTCGATATCGGAATTTCAGTGAAGGAATTCAGACATTATTTGAAAGGTCGACAATTTCATAGCTTAATTTCAGCTCCGTAAAAAAAAAAAGAAAATCCCTAATGTTGAGAACGCTAATAAAAATGTTGTGTGATGACACCTTATCAAATTAAAAAGAGTTTTTGATGAAAACATTAACTAAAAAAAAAAAGTAAGTTTCAATATCTTAAGAATGTGTTTTTGAACATTTTAAAAAGTATGTAGACTTTTGCTTTAATGGCATATGAAGCAAGAGAAACAAGTGTTACTATTTTATTAGGATTCATGATTGCTTAATTACATCCAAACAGTTTGAAAAAAAAATTATCAAAAGTCATTCTATATTTCGATCTGATGGTTCGAGAAGGAAAATACTGACTTACATTAAAAGTGCTGTGATGGTTTATCCATCCAATTATGAAAAAAGTATATTTAACTACTAACCATTCCTGTTTTCATCCTTCTTTTTTTTTGGTTGAAATGTGGATAGGTTTGGAGTAAAGGGATTCGCGAGTCAAACAAAGTTGGAAACCCACTGCTTCAATGCATTATGTACAAATATTCCATATTAAAAAGAAATTGCATTATATAAATTGGAAGGAGGCAGAGGAAAGACTACATTAATTGCGATTCCGAAATCAAAACATTTTTTCCTTTTATTTCCTGAACATTTTATTTCATTCATTTTGTTCAGTTTTGTTCAAAATTGAATAAAAACTTCACGTAATTTTCAATTCAAATGTGCTCGAAACATAATAAATATGATCAAAAACAAATTAGACTGTGAATAAATTATTTAAATACAAAGTTAAAATTATTATTCAAGTGTATAATCATACTTTATTTAAAACAATTGAAGTCGCGAGATACGAGAGATCAATTGTAATGATTCTGATGCTTAGTTTTGATTGTTGTAAGTAGAAAAGAAATCACAATCCCATGTACGACAACCAAGCGAATAAGTAATGACTTGCAAATATCCCTGAATTTTGGGGTTATTATTCACATATGAAGATTTATGGCAGAACTCAGACATATTAGCTTCGGAGTGGCTAAGCTTTAATAGTGTTTTACATCGATATAATTCTTCATCTTAGATAAACATGTGGACGGTCCAAAAAGGCAAGATGGCTGACTTGTAACTACCGTCATTGTGAATTGTGTTATTTTCCGAATATAAGAGAACTATGCTAATAAAGTATTACGCAGGTAAGTAGAACTTTTCACAAACCTTATGTAGAAAAATGGGTCGGAATTCAAGTAAATTTGCAATATGTTATTTGTAGATCCTCATCGTCGTTATCATCAAATGGATTAAAGTATAAGTAAGATTAGGTTGGGATTGCACTAGGATATATATAATACAGAAACAATAAAAAATAATAAAAATTACCTTACGGTTCCTATACTCCGTGATCTTCAGACGTAGGTTGTTAATGATCATTTAGCACCTACCTCTGAGTATGATAGTCAGTGAAGCTTGAAACACGTAAGGTAATTTTTATTGTTTCTATATTATATATCCTAGTGCAATCCCAACCCAATCTTAATTTTATTTTCCTGCACGTTAATCTGTCAACGTTTTAAAGTATAGTTTAAATTAACCACTCCGCTGTAAATTTATTTTACAAGGTTGTACTGTAGAAACTATTTCAATATTTAATTCCTCAGAGACAACAAAAGTTAAGCGTAAAGCATTATACCATTTGTCATAAGGTGTTTGTCTTAAAAACTTGGGAAACATTATTTATCTAGATATTTCAGTGGATAGGGTAGGAAAAGAAACTCTATTCAAGCGTCATATGTATTTAAGTATAATTGTATTGAATGATAAATCAGGTATCAGAAACATTTAAACGCGATACTTGTAAAAACTTTGCTTTCTCTAAAGGTTCCTCATCAGTCCATTCCGTTTGAAGCCTCAAAGTGTCATTGAAGTTTCTTTGGAAAGTTGGAACCCAAAGATTAATGCTAGTGTTAGCTCAAAGAAAAGCTTTAGTAAGATCTGTTCACTAATTTCTAATACAACAGAAGTTCTTTATGTGGAAGACATGAGTATAATTTCCTTGCTAGTTGATAGTGACATTTTCATTAAAAAAATAAAATAAAAAAAAAAATTAAATTTACAGTCTTTCTCGTTTGTTGTTTTTTTCATCAGAAGATCATATCTTTGTACTTAACCGCCAAAGGAAAGAGATCCCATTTCGTGGCATATGAAAAAGTTGTTAAACCTGACTAAAAGTTTGTAATAAGCTTAATTTTATTTTTGTTTTGTTTTGTAAAAGAACTCAATGTTATTCTTTAAGTAACAACAATTCTAAATTTGTTTTTCCTCAACCATCGCTGAATTCAAAATGCATGGAGAAGTGTAACTGTCCATGTACATAACACATGTGACATAAATGTACATCGGACTGTCTTAACTACATTTCATTAATATTTACATAACACTTTCTCCTGTTCATCAGAACAAAATAAAAGTCATAGGATTCTGAAAAGCTTTGTTTTAAAATCTCCAAAGTTTTACAGAATCATATCAAGATCGAAAAGATTCTTTATTTTTTTCTTCAGAATCACTTTTATTGAATGGCATTAATACAGTCAACGAAACCCATCAATGAGTATTTGAATTTTTATTTTCATTTTATTTTGTTAAAATAAATATTTATTAAGTTAATTATAATTTTCTAAATTCGGGTCTTTGCCTTGAATTCTGCTAATTGTAGTCTGATACGAGGTGAATGTATTGTCCTACGCAAAAGGATACGTTAATTCATTTGGTAAGACTTCTAAAGAAATTTGATGGGACACGGTATAATTGGAGTATTTCTTTAGTTGTATGTTATTTCGAAATTTAACTTTCTGTTACAAGCAATGATATCATGGCAGTCGTAAGAGATTAGGTATCTGTTTCAGATGCTACCAAAAGACTTCACATGACAATACTGCACAATCATCAGCCTACATTTCTTTAATCATCTGACTGCCTGATAGAAATGATACCATGATGTATAGTGCATTCTTTAAATATCCTGTGTATGGTTAAAATTGAATCTATTGCAAAGTCAAGCAATATTGCCATGAATTTCTTTCACTGTGACCTAAACATTGACAGGCAGTTACGCTTGCATTTCTTGAAATTTCTGCTAGTGCAAAAGAGTATCTGGCATTCTTACATCAAGATACTTTGCTTGTGTTTAGTGAAGCTGTCATTTTTGTATATTTCAGTAGTGAAGTTTGGATTCACAAATCCATAATATGACGAAAATGGTATAATGGATAATAATTCTTAACGTCAATCAATTGCATGGTGGTGAAAGTATTGCTGCCATGCAATATTCTCTCCAAATCATCGTTCATTTCAAGACTATTCTTATTCGCAGAAGCAGTAATTTTTCTCTTTGATTTTTTTTTTTTTGAAGTATAAATCAACGCGATGAAGCTTAAAAGAACCGTAGTTTCTATTTAATATCCTTCCTGACTTTCCTTTGAAGGAGATATAGGTGAATCACTTGACATTTAACAAATATATATTGGAATTACCTTGGAATAAATTTAAATATTTAATGATAGCTTTCGCGCTGTTATTTATTTTGATGGACAGTACATATAACTTAATTTTACATTTTTATTGCTCAAAGCAAATTATTGAAATTTTTATAGTGTAATTATAAGCTTTCCTTATTTTTTTTACTCAAGCTTTACTGTTGGACTTTATACCGCATCCTTATTTTTAGATTTTAATCACAATGGTAGGAGGAAGGACAGCAGTTATTCTTTCCTTTTCCCCCTCTTCCTCCGATTAAATATACAAATATATGAAAAGTTCTTCCAGAAAATCTTTTTCGCAGAAAATGTGTTGTATCATTTCCCGAAGATGAAACGAGAAGCGCTCACAAAACAGAACTGCACAAATCCACTAGATTACACTATCATTGTTATTAAATTGATCTACAGAATAATGATTCGTTGGAAAACAAATTCTACAACAAAACTTCAATCTTGAAGTTGTAACATATGCTTTTTTTTTGTTATATAAGATTATGTCACATATATATAATAGGCTATATGTAAGATAGCTGATGTATGCTGATATAACAAACTATATAAGTTATATGCATATATAAAGACAAATAAAAAAGCTTAGCACAAAAACATATATATGTTAAACTTTTTTGTTATCAAATGAAGGAAGAGTGAATGAAGGCTGAATAAAATCTTCAAAACAATAAAATTAATACCGTGAAAAATGGCAGATTGTAAATAATGCCATTAATTAGAGATAGCAATGGACCACTTGAGGATAGGCGGGGCTTCGTAGTCCCAAAATATCCCACCACGCTACTGCTTCGCATGTGGGATAAACAAAGCCATGTGCTTCATTTTAACCCTAATAGATATGGAGGCTGAACTAAAAGATTTGATTTGGATGCAACGATTGTAAGCCTTCCAAAATCTTCAGATTGGATATAGTGTTGATTATACCCTATTGAAGAAGGCGACAGCAATATATTTTCAAAGAAGGATATAATTTAATGGATCACTTGAGGATAGGCGGAGCTTCGTAGTTACAACATATCCCACCAGGCTACTGCTTCGCATGTGGGATAAACAAAGCCACGTGCTTTGTTGTAACCGATTTAGATACAGAAGAAATATTATATTAAAGAAGGATATTCCAAGCGTTTTTACAGAATTATTACAGTACTGGATCTGCACAGTATTGAACCATCGTCTTGAAATATCAAATATCGACGATTTTTTAAGTAATTCAAACAAAGTTATATGTTTGTTTATCCCATTAACTCTCGCCGCATGTGGGATACACGTCATACGTGACGTCGATAGGGGCGTAAACCTCAAGTGGTCCATTGCTTCTCTGTTACTTAATTTTTAAAAACTTTAAAATCTACTAATGTAAATTTACCGACTACTATCAATGCCACCAAACAAAAACAAAAACGGAAATACTGGATAATCGATTGTTCATAATAACTTTCTGAGTCTTCTTCTTCTTCTTCTTCTTAGCCTGGTTCAGTCCACTGCAGGACATAGGCCTCCCCCAATTTCCGCCACCTTCTTCTATCTTTTGTCTCTCTCCACCATCTTGCACCCCTGAATTTCTGTAGGTCATCTCTCCATCTCTTTTTTGGGCGTCCTCTTTTTCTCTTTCCATTTCTTGGCTGCCATTCCGTTAGTAATCGAGTCCATCTTTCATCATTCATTCTTCCCAAATGCCCTGCCCATCTCCATTTAGAATTTTTTATTACTTCTATAAAGTCTTTGATTCCTGTTTGTTTCCTTATAGTTTCATTTCTTATTTTGTCCTTTATAGTTATATTTAGCATTCTCCTTTCAAGTTTCCTTTGTGACACTCTTAATTTCTCGCATTGTCTTTCTGTGGTGTTCCAAGTTTCACTGCCATATGTGAATACAGGGGTAATACATATGTCAAATATTTTTCTTTTCAGACATATTGGGAGATCACCTGTAAGGTATTCCTTAAGTGTCCAAAAGGCTCTGTTACCTTGAACAATTCTTCTATTGATTTCTCGATCTTG
Organism: Thereuonema tuberculata; assembly: GCA_023159025.1. Taxonomy (NCBI): domain Eukaryota; kingdom Metazoa; phylum Arthropoda; class Chilopoda; order Scutigeromorpha; family Scutigeridae; genus Thereuonema; species Thereuonema tuberculata. Next base: position 126,518,196 of record JAFIDM010012231.1, on the reverse strand, counting down.
TCTATCCTTGAAGCTTACAATCTGTCCAAGGTAGATGTATTCATCTACATTTTCAATTTCTTTGCTTCCTAAATATATTTTTTCTCCTTTATTATTCTTTTCCATATATTTTGTTTTATCAAAGTTTATTTTAAGTCCAACCTTAGAACTTTCCCACCATAGTTCATTTATCATGGTTTGCATTTCTTGGTTCGATTTTGCAATAAGGACAATATCATCTGCAAATCTTAAATGATTTAAAAATCTGTCATTTATGTTTAGTCCCCTTTCTTCCCATTTTAGATTTTTAAATACTTCTTCTAGTATAGCGTTGAATAGTTTTGGAGAAAGTGGGTCTCCTTGTCGAACTCCTCTTTGTATATTAAATGGTGAACCTAGATTTTCCAACTTTATTGAAGCTGTTGCTTTTTCATAGATTTTATCAATTATTCTGGCGTATTTTCCTTCAAGTGTTTGTTTTATTATTGCTTGGTTCATCTCATTGTGATGTATTGAATCAAATGCCTTTGTGTAGTCTACGAATACTAAATGAACATCATTCTGATATTCATTTGATTTTTCTATCAGCTGATTAATTGTGTGAAGATGATCGATGGTGGAAAATTTTGATCTAAAACCTGCTTGTTCAACTGGCTGTGCTTCGTCTAGTTTCAATGTTAGTCTTTTTAGGAGTATTCTTGTGGTATCTTTTATTTATAATTTTTATATAAATATTACTTACATTTTAATATTACAAGTTTCATTCTCCTTTTCTGAAGCGTAAGACTAAAAAAGATCAAAAACATTTGCCAAAAGATTTATTCAGTTGTGATGTTGCAGTCCAAGCGTACTTGATCAATCAGATTCATGCACAAATAAGGCAAACTTTTATTTATGGTATCAATTTTAATCTGCTATAAATCTGAGCTGTTTCAAATAATATTCTAACATAGAGTTTGAATTCACTGCATTTAAAAATGAAGGTGAAAGAAAAATTCTGCGAACGATGAATCTACCATAGAAACATTGTTCCGATTTTTCTCAACACTTTTCGTCCGATTATAATATTCTAATACAGTAGAGCCCCGATTATCCATGGGATTGGGTGGCAAGGGCTTCGCGGATAAAGAAAATCGCGGATAACCCGAAAAAAGACTAAAAATGAGGTGTGAACATTAAAAAAAAATATTTCACCATTACAAACTACGTTTTATTGTACAAAAAACATATGTAAAACTTTTAAAATATGTACAGTAAAGCAGAAACCTTTGCTCTTACGTTTGCATCCACAAATTCCGAGAAGGCCTATAGGATCACGATGCACAATAAACCTGTCGGTAATTTTCGATCTTCGCACTGTAGGGCCTATTATATTTTCCCTGTTGTTGGCTTGGATTAAAATTGGGTTTTTTTGAGGTTCGTAATTAAAAAAATTTTTCGCGGCACTCGCGGATAATCGGGGCTCTACTGTATTAGAAACTTTTTATTTCGCCACCGATGCGGCAAAGAAGAGAGAGCGGGTTATCCAACACGATTTCCTAGCTTATCCAAAAAAAAAAAAAAATATTATTTTATTTCCGTTATCATTAGTTTCCACATTGATATTGGAATATATTTATACACATACTTTAGATAAATCAATTATATCATCATTCCCCATTCGGTGTATTCTGTTATTAGTGTACCGGTATTTGAAGATTCTTCATGCTGTATTCGTCTCATAAGATGGCTGGTATAATTTTGTAATCAGTATTAAAAAAAAAATATGATTACAAAGTAATTACAAAATAATTACAAAATTTTCTTAGAGTTGAAAATAAAGGAAAAATCAATTCAATCTTTTGCTATGACGCTTATTATTGGATCTCCAAGAATTACAAGACAGTGCTTGGGGTTGGCTTCACTGAGAAGCCAGGAGTTTCTCGTTTTTTTCATCGGCAGTATTTCTCCCGTTCAAAGCCACTGTGCACTTCTAGTGAATGCCATCTGGCGCTTTAATTTCCATTGCGATAAATTTCTTACCATTAAAAAAATAAATAAACAAATAAAAATAAGATAGTCAGGTCGATGAAGCGGTTAGTACAAAAAGATGCTTCGGATAGTTGACCATGTGTCGTGTTACTGTTAAAACTGATAGGTTTTTGTGGAAAGCTTATCTTGCTTAATTTTATTTAATATTATATCACCCTAGTTTATTTCCATTTTTAACTTTTCAAAATCAAAATATTAAATAAGACCTACTTTACTTTTGATTTTATTCAAACAAATATCTCTTGACTAACTTTAGGATGTTGGATGAGAAAAAAATTAATGCAGAAAGAATATTGAAAGTGGAACAAAACTCCATAATTCCAGATATTAGCATTTTAGATTGAAAAGGATTTATATTGAATTGTGATCTATATGTAATTTTCATAATTAAACTTTTATTTTTATTTCATACATTTATTATTTTAACTTTTAGCTTAAGTCGTGACATGTGATGTCTTTAGTTCAGATCCAATTTGTGGGGCAACTTTTTGGGTTAGCATGCGAAAACAAAATTAGGATATTCGAAATTTGCCGCCCAATCTAATTTTTCTTGTTTTGGTTAAGAAAACTATTAATTATTAATTTGTCAAATATTAAAATCCCAAATCAATTTCTGTTTGTTTGCAATTTTTCTTTTTTATCTCAAGCATTATCTTTTAAAACAACTGAAAACTCAAGATTGTTCACTGGCTTAATAATAAGCAGATTTCTGTCTTGTTTTGTGTTGATATTTTTCTTCTTTTTTTTTTTAACTCTTTTGTCTCGCTTAATATGCTCTACCAAATTGCATGGGTCCTTTATGTGTGTTTGCATAGTAAAGCGGTCCATAAATTCCATGGGGTAATTTATCGCCGTAGACAAACAGTTGCGTCCCCTATGTGTTTGTGGGAAGAGAAGATAGCTTCCACTCTACGAAGCTTGGGTCACCATCAGGCCTCACCCAATAACAACTCCATAAATCTTACCACTTATCTGAGTGAAATGGGGGTTCTTCTTCCGCCCCCTCCTCTTCTCTCCGTCCTCTTCTATCTATCCGCTCTTAATTGCGGTCTCCCAACGGTAAAACGGGTTATTAGAGCGAAGAGGTGACGCTACGATTGTCAGGCGCAAATTTTTGCCACTCACAGCTCTCCGCGGAGACCGATAATACGTCTTCCGCATCTGTGCGCCCGAAGATAAGCACAAGACAAACAGCGCGCAAACCACAGGACTGTGTAGGAATTTTTTGAAAACTTAGTCTAAATACAAAATTCAGCAAAACAAAACGGGACAAAAGTATTCATCCACACTGAGACATACTTTGAAAGTATTGTTCGTAAGTTTGCCAAAAAAAAAAAAAAAAAAAAAACGAAAAACATTACACAAAAGCCTTTTAAAGTCAGAACAAGTTAGCGTTTCTATTTTTTTAAGTTAAGTTTAAGTTAAATAACTTAACATTTCTAACTTTACAAATGTAGCAACACTCAGAATCGGTTACTTAAATAGACTCAAAAACTGCGGACACGGATGGGATTTTGTTTGATCCACAGTGCATTGTACGTATGTCACATAATTTAAAGCCCTGCTTGTTTAATTCCTACTCTACCTATGATTCACTTGATGAACTGTTGTAAATTTAATAAGAAGTGTAAACAACATCATTAGGTAAAAAAAAAATAATTAAAAGAAAATAATTTATTTATTTATTTATTTATTTTTTTTCAGAAGCTAGATCAGTGAAGCACTATGTACAATGACAGCCCCCTCTAAGCTACTCGGCTCAGATTTGAGTTCGATTCCCGATTCTTTTTCTGAGTGTTCGTTTTTGCGTGTTTTTTTTTTATTTCCTGCGGTGCATCAAAGATAGTATTTTATTCAGTAAAATAGTCTATATTTTGTGCCCTTTTGTTACAGGTGAGGCAAAAGCCAAAAAGATTTCAACTTTCAATCAAATTTGCACTGGAGACGAAAAAGGTTAGAACAAAAGCGTTTCAGTCAAAAATTCCATGTCTATCCGTCTATCTTTGATTAAAATAACTCAAACTTTAAGGAACTGAAACTTAAGTTAACCAAAAGAAGTTAACACAAATCGGACCAATACACAAGGGCCAAATTCTACCTAAACATATTGCTGTTACTTTAACTATTTATCTTGCATTAAAACTGAGGTGGTAGATGAATACTGTAAAATGTAATTTACGTAATAATTTTGCTACAAACTGGGTCCTTAAATAAGAATTTTAAGGCTCAAAAACTCTCAGCACATTCTGCTCTTCAGAAGATTGCTATTGCGATAGGGAAACACCATAAAATTGTATGGAAAAAGATAGACATTTTAATGACAGTGCAGATTATCCAATATCTTTTTGAACAGCTTTTTACTTTACTTTGATTCGATACTTAAAATTTGACATACTACCTATTCCTTTATTTTGCGTAATGGGATAGAAAATTTCTTGAAATTTTTATAATCGAAGAAAATTTTCACTGGTGTCTTTTTTACTACACTTGGAAATTTTAATTTCATATCGTTTAATCTTCATTTTTTAAAATTGTGATTTTTAAAGTTTATAATGACGAACCATTAATAAATATAATATAATAATAATAATAATAATAATAATAATAATAATATATAAAATTATTATATAATAATATATAATAAAATAAATATATAACAATAATAATCTTAATCCATAAAAATGAATGTTTCTTTGTTGTTTGTTCCGTATGCGTTCCTATACCATTCATCAGATTGCTATGAAACTTTGGTGAGTTGTTGTGCGCACGCCCGCGAAGGTTTCTGATTTGTAGATTTCTGAATTTAGTTGAATTAGTAGAATCATTTTACAATATCTGGTGCGCGAGTTGTTGCAACAAATGAGTGTATTATTCGTGTATGCACCAGACGGAAAACAAAATATATTGTGTATCCAAAAGCACTTTAATAAACAGAAATAAAACACAAACTCTTTCTTTCTTTGAGTGGCATTGCAACGCATGCCGGTACAGCTAGTAATATTATAATATAAAGTATATAATTTTTCTTGTCAGTAATAACAAATATATTTTTGATTTTTCTTTATTTTGAAAGAAAATAAAGAAAGATTTTCAAAACTTATACATTACTAGCTGGGTACCGTCGCTTCGCCCGGGAACCCTTGCATACGCAGCATAAAAAAAAAAAAAACCAACTTTATTTATTCAGCAAATTGTGGCCTTCTCCGGATAACTCAGATGAATTGCGGGTTGGCGCCATACACACACACACACACACATTATATATATATATATATATATATATATATATATATATATATATAT
>JAFIDM010012231.1:126496852-126512783 GCA_023159025.1 Thereuonema tuberculata | reverse complement strand
ATAGATAAGGCAACTTTAAAGCGAAAATATAAATCCTCTTTATTCCCTATCCCGTGGGAATTTCAAAAAATCGGCCTGATTCCTTGTCTTCATCATAAAGGGAACCTCTGTGCAACATTTCAGCTTTCTAGATTCAAGGGTTTGGGCTGGGGCGTTGATGAGTCAGTGAGTGAGTGAGTCAGGACTTTTCTTTTTATACATGTAGATGATTCAAACTAATTTTTCTAAGCATAGCTCTCCCAAGGCCGGCGTTAGGGGGTGGCGAACGGGGCGGTCGCCCCAGGCCCCGCGCTTGTGTGGCCCCGCGCCTGGTTAGAAAAAAAAGGATGAAATAGGAGTATTGTCGTTTGTTTTTTTTTTTTTTGGTTGTTAAATAAGATTTTCCTTTTTTTGGTTGTTAAAATAAGATTTTCCTTTTTTTTTCTTTTGGTTATTAAAATAGAATTGTCAAGGGCCCCGCAAAATTCATCTTGCCCGAGGCCCCGAACCCTCCTAGCCGCGGCCCTGGCTATCCTGTCTGCAGCTTTTCAAATTATTTTTAAATAATTCAGAGAGGAACTAAGAGTTCCTTGAAATTACCATTCAATTGCATTAAAATTCTCAAAAAAGAATATTAAGTTCTATATGAAATTCTTATATTAACTTTTGCACCTTAAAAATGTAGTTTTTAAAGTATTTCATAATTTGCAATTGAAATTCCTAACTTAAGAAAATTTATATTAAAATTTTACTCAACCTTTTGCATTCGGTACATATTAAGTAACTTACAATGTCCCATTTTGTCTTTATTTTATTATTTACTCAATTGTAACTTCTTCTTTTTTTTTTTCATTTATTAATATATGAATTTAATGCAATATAAATCTTTTGCAATCAGTGCAATACTGTACGTGCTAAAAAAAAAAAAAAAATAGCACTGTATATTTCAGTAGTTTATTCTATAAAATTTCCACTTTAGTTTTTATTAATTAACTTTTTAGCTTTCCTTTGAAGTATAAATTTTTAAATATTTTTTTTTTAATTTTCACTATTCCATTACAATTTCTTCAATCAGTTTGTTTTAGTTGAGTGCTCTAAGTCTTCCAAGGAAAATAATGTACGTCAGAAGTTAAGCAAATGCTCAATCAAAAGAACGGCCATTTTGTTATCTTCTTTTTGACACAAAATGGCTGCTTAATACATTTTTAAACAGGATAGTAATTTTAATGATAATTTCAACATTTCAGTCAGTATTAAGCGGTATTATTTTTTAATAGCTATTTTACTTATTAAAATAAATAAATAAATAAATAAATAAATAAATAAATAAATAAATAAATAAATAAATAAATAAATATTTTTTTTAAGAAGGTGGTTTGCTATGGATTATATATGTATGTATGAATGTTGCTGCGAAATGGAGAATAAATATTTTCTCCATTTCGCAGCAACAATATTTTTATAACTTTTTTGCTTACGTACTATATTGTTCAACATGTTCAAAATCTTAATTTTTTTTTTCTTTCCCAGTGTAAAAGGACAATACTGACGGTATTTTATTCCTATAAAGAATAAAGAAATAACACAAAATATAAAAATATCTGAGATTTCATCGGTGAGAGTCTGGGATGGCCGTTTCGTCCTTTTGTGGACTCGACAGCCAGACCCCATTCACCAGATGAAATACTCAGACAGTGCAACAGTGATAAGGGAAACCACTCTCGCTCCCGACTGTGGCTTCCTCCCAAAGAAACAAAAATTAAAACAAAATAAAAAAGGAAAAATTTCAAATTCTGGCCTGCGGATCCGTCAGGGGCAAAAGAATTTGAATACAACAAAGACGAGGCTGAATTCAATCCGCAATTAAATAAAAGGTTTAATGTGTCACCAAAATACAGTAAACTCCCGATTATCCGCGGAATTGGGTGGCGCGGCAACTACGGATAAGCGAATTCCGCGGATAATTCGAAATAGGACGAAAAAGGACGAAAATCAATACAAAAATGCTTTTAACATGTTTTATTTACATTAAAATGGCAATACATACAGTTACAGTACATACATTATAAACAATTATTTTATTTTAAATTACTTGTTTATTTTTAAATTTTATTATTACAGAAAGTCTCTCCAGTAATTTAGTGTAATTTGCCGGCCTAAGCTCTGCCCACAAGGTCATTTTCTAAATTGTTTGTCTATAATTGTCTTCACTTACTTTGTTAGCCTCTTTTATTGTTTACCTTATTCTAGATTTAATTTTTTTTAATTCCGTAATTTATTGTACAGTAAAAAAAAAAAAAAAAAATGGAAAAAGGAGAGGTCCGCGGATAATCAGGAGTTTACTGTAACATAAAGAAAGAAACGACACAAAACATAAAAATATCACTGTTATTTCATCTGGTGAGTGGGTCTGGCTGACAGAGTCCACAAAAAGTCCGAAATGGCCGTCCCAGACTCTCACCGATGAAATCTCAGATATTTTTATATTTTATGTTATTTCTTTATTCTTTATTTTACTTTGGTGCCATCTTAAACTCTTTTATTTTATTCCTGTAATCAGTGATAATGTATTGATCACTGCTCTGTTTAAACAAAGTTATAGCTTTTAAAGTTAAAAATATAATAACATCAAAAAAACATCTTTTGAAGAAGAAATATAAACGTATCAGCGAAATTCGTTGGTAAGTTAATACTGGAAAAAGTGAGAGTATGACAATGGAGTTCAGATTTCAAAGCTTAATGTTTTGATAATTTAATTTTAATTGCTCTATTTTCATAAAGCAATTTCAATAAATAAATAAATAAATAGATAAATAAATAAATAAGCTTTCTTTTAATCGAGTTCAGAAGATTTCTTATTCGATAAAACTGTTTTCGGTGAAATTGTTCGGGTAACACATTTCTGTACAACATAAGCTCTAATATCCCTTCCTATCCGGAAAATTCAAAATTTTGTTCCCATTACTCTACATTATCTAATTGTAGATAATAAAGGCTTCTGCTGGCCTCTGCAAATTGATCTGTACGCATGATTGAAAGAGTAAAAGGAATAAAAAAAACAACAACTGAAATTACAGAATTCAAACAATATGTGTACTCTGACACCGGTAGGATTCCAGGCAATTATTGTGCAAAATATAATGCGGATAGGTTATAAGCAGTTATGCTTCAGATAACATCACTTTTATATATTTCTTAACATTACATATTAAAGAACATGAAAGAATGTAGATGTTGAAAAAAAAAAATATACGTTGAATTAAATGATAACCTGATCATAAAATATATATATATATATATATATATATATATATATATATATATGATTAAATGTATATATGTATATATAAATCGCTTTACTTAATAATTTCAGTTCAGCTTCAGACAGAAACGGAATTAATAAAATCATTTAGAAAGGAATAAAAATAAAATTGCATATATAATCAATCGCTTATAACTTTTCAACTTGAATTTATATGGTTTTCAGAAATAGGATTTTCATTAAAGATCTTATGATGAGAAATCGAAGAGTGGAATTACCCTAAAAAAATAGATTTAGTAGTTGATAGAAAGTTGGCTCGTGTTCGTTAACACCCACCTACATCTTTTAAAGGGTTGCTATCATTTATATCTATTAAAGCAAAGTAATTACTACATTAATCTTTGTCGCAACTCATGCGTTCCCTCCAACGATCGCATAAAAATTCGAAATCACACTGGAGATGAAATTATGCAGATGTTGCTTCATCCCAACCCTTTCAGTCTTCTCCCCTTCTCTTAATTTCAACCCCCTTTCTTGTACCTTCATTCGCATCCCATCCATTTTTATATTTTAATCCTATTTGTTGGCTCTTTTGAAGTGAAAGTGAGATTAGTCACCGCACGGAAGAAAACTGAGACAAAAACAAGGCGGGAAATGAATTATTGAAATCTTTGATAGAACGAAAGATATTCACTAGGTATTAGCATTAAGCAAACCTAAATTACTGTAATCGAAAGGTGCTGGAAAGATATAGAAGAACGGAAAGGAAAATCTCACTTATTTTCATTTAAATTCTAAAAAAAAAAAATAATAATAATCTAAATTAACAAGGTAGTGAAAAGATTAAATCTCATTAAGATGCATTATTTGGCATTTTTTATTTATTTATTTATTTTTAATTAATATTTTGATTCTCTGTAGATGATGAACCTGAGAAAATCATTTCGTCATTTCCAAAAAGAATATTAGAAACGATTAATTCAGGGATCTTACATTCATTGAGTAAATAGATTATTTTTAAAATGTTAACTTTAGATTCTTTCTTTCTTTTGTTTCCTTTCTTTTGTAAAATCAATCCTGAACCATCCGAATTGGAAGGTCGAGGATTTAAATTTAATCCTTGTATAATTATCAAGATTATCTTTTATTAGTTTTTGAGGAATCCTTTTTTTTTTGTCCATTTAATATCTTCTGCTTTTATTTTCTCCATAAGAAAGTAATTACACTGATGGTAGACAAGAAGTTCTTAAAGGAGTTTACTTTTTATAAAATGTTACGTTTATCACTTTCAAAATGAAATAATTAGCTATTGTTATCTTCACTATTCGTACATTCATTAAGAATGTACCATGTCTTTCATTTTAATTCTGAAGGAAATATTGCAGGCATCAACTTTAATATTCTAATACTCTACCAAGATACTGAATTTTAGATTTCTAATTACAGTTTAAAGTTAGAATATACAAGTTCTCCTTACTCCACAGAAAAGGAAAGGAAAACTTTGACAAATACAAAAGAAAAAGACCAAAAAATAATCTCTTGACCAAAACAAAACAAAAAAATAAATAAATATTCACATCAAACTTCAAAAAGATAAGTTACATGTTTAAAAATTATTGAGGGACATATGGTTATTTATAATTCTTCCTTTCCTTTGAAAAACAGGATAACAACGAAATTTCTATTACCGGTATATTTTTTCCTCCTCAATTTCGTTTTCTGTTTTTTTCTTTATTTTTTTTTTTTTTTTTTTTTTTTGAGATTTCCTTTAAATGGGTTGCACACCTTTCCATTAGGAAATTAATCCTTATTGGTAGAATTTCAAAGAAAATCAAAGAAGTCAAATTGCAAAGCCCAATGCTAACAATATCAAATCATTCCAATGATTCTGAGTGTGGGACTTTTTTCTTTTTCCACCGTTCTTGTTAGTTGATTCTAATAGTGTTTCGTGCTTCAGTTCTCTCTGTTTCTGCTTCATTTACTTCGGCACTATTCTTTGAAAATGAAATAAATCTAATTTCTATTCAATTTTATTTTCCTCACTTAAGTTAAACAAAGAACTCATTCTGGGCTTTGGTTACCGCATTCGCTGATTGCTAAAAATCACTGAAATTGCATTTTAGTTCTGAATCATCAGAAAGTTTTCTTATTTCTTCCTTTTATTATTCTCGCTGTACAGAATTTCTAGGTCCAATTAAATTAACTATGAAGTTTAGTTAAACAGTTAATTTCAAAATTCCATTACCGGTATGAAAACGGTAAGATTCAAAGGAATCTAATTGTCAATTTTTAGATTAAGATGGATCTTGGGTAACATGTGAGCATCAAATCGTCTTCGTCTGCAGGATTCAATTGCAAGTTGATTTTTTTTAACTTACCCACGTCCTATTCCAAAGAAGAAATGAAATAAGAAATGAAATAGAAAGGAAACCTTGCTACACTATTGTATTTTAATTACTACAGGCCTAAATCTAATTTCTAATTGAAGATGGTAATTCCTTCATTTATTTATTACATTTTTGGTTTTTAATTTAAGTATTTTTACTAAAGATGGTTAAATTCTACCATTTAAAACAAATCAGACGATTCAAAATACTTATATCTTTTTATTTTTTATCTAAATATTAATAATAAAAATAGTAATAATAAGTTAATCCTCCTCACCCAAAAAAAAAAAAAGAAAAAGAAATCTCTTCATTCCTCCTTCTAGAATGATACGCTTGCAACTTAACAATTACAGCTAACAAAATTATCTTTCGGAGGAACAATTACAGCATTACCTTTGAATGAAAGTCTGGAATTACAGATCCTTAGGGGACTCAATAAACATTATACTCTAGACCAGTGTTTCCCAACCTTTTTCGAGTCGCGACCCCTTTTACTAATAACCAAGTAACATGCGACCCCCGCCTCATAAAAAAGCATTTTCAATAGGATAATGAAAACACATTAACTTTAAAAAATCTTCTATATTCATGATATTTCGCATTCTTGATAAAAGAATGCGAAATATCACGAATATAGAAGATTTTTTAAAGTTAATGTTTTGTGAAGAATTTATATAATATTTACGTGAAACTCAAAATTTTAAAAACACATTAAAATTAGATTTTTCGTAATATAATTCTAAGCTTATATATAATCATATAACATCGAGACACGGGTTAAACATGAATTTTGATTTTAAACTTTGCTTAGTGAATATATTTTCAGTTTATTATTTGTAACATCGAATGATAACACTGCATTTGTACATTTTATTTTCAATATTAATTGAAAGTGAATTCAATGTTTAAGATCCACGCGACGGAAATTTGAAAGAATATTAATGACCCGCCATAGCACGTAAATAAATGTAAAATGTTTAATCTGTAGGAATGTGGTGGGCTTTTAATAATTTTTAAGTATTCGCCGCGGTGGACCTTAAGTCACTTCTTTTCATTTATCATTAGCCATTGACAGTGTTATAACCATTAGTAGAATATTGCACTAGCCGTATTGAAATAATAAGCGTTGAAAACCTTCGTGGTGAAATTTTCTATAAAAATAATTGCAACTAAAATAACCGCCGCGGTCCACAGAAAACACTTTAGCGGTCGCGACCCACAGGTTAAGAACCCGGGCTCGAGACTATTGTTTGAAGCAGCTATTTTGAAACTAGTTTTTGCTAAATTCTATGCCAGTGGTAGTATTCTAGATAAATAATACAGAGTGGTCCAAAAGTCTCCAAATTGATCCGGGTTTTTTTTTTCTTTCTTTCTTTTTTCCAGGTTTTTTTTGTTTTGTTTTACAATAAATAGAAGAAACGCATCGTACGTGTTTTCAATGTAAAGGTAATCATATAAAGCATATTCTGTGAATCAAATGTCAGTTTGTTAAAAAAAATAACAATTTACGTACGTTTTGAGATTTTTGGACTATCCTGTATAATTCTGTTAATGACATCTCCTGAAACGTTAACAACAAGGTAAGGTAAGTTTGGGATCCGGAACAGCAATGAAGCAGTTTCACAAGGAGCACAATCCTCGGCTTAATGCCTGGAATACAGGCATACAGAAAAACAGAAGGGAAGAGTCCTCATTTGTCGTCATTTCCACAAGCTTCGTTCAGGCTTTTTCCATTTTTCATTCCTTTAGGGATGAATTGAAATTGCGACGAATTTAGGCATCAATAGAGATCTGAGCGAAATATGTTACGAATGTCGAACTGAATTAAATAGAAAAGTGCTCAATATAGAAAGAGTTTTTTTCTTCCTGTTTTGTTTTTTTCCATTGGATGAAAGGTAAAAAAAAAACAATAATTGTATGACTGGTCCTTGAATTTTAAAAAGAACAATGAACATTGAAAGGATTTAACGGAGTTTTCGGTTTTCAGGAGAGAGATGATAAAGTGATTATTATACATTCCAATTTACAATTCAACTTACTCTTGGGAACAGCGCTGATGCATTACTTAAGTAAAGGTACTATCAGTGTTATAAAGAACTACTAACAAACTGTGCTTTCCATTATTTATGGTCAATCTTTTCCCATGATTGAACATTGCAACTCAAAGAAAAAGTCAAGAGATGAAATTGAATTACAGAACGCATTTCGTTATCAAACTACAGTCATAATAGCAATTCTATTGAACAAATCTATTGGTATATCAATGAGTATGATTATGAATGAGATCCTAAAAATATTTTATATATATATATATATATATATATATATATATATATATATATATATATATACAGAGTTTTTCGGAAATGATAGACAAAGCGAAGCGATACTGGTTCCAAAGGTCATTTTTAGTCGACAATGTTCTGTGTCATTTTGTTGTACCGGCCGTAGTTTTAGAGTTAGGAAATGAATGCTTTGGGAATGGTCCCTAATCACAGAAAGCTCAGTTCACATTAGGAAGTGTAAGTAAATAAGGTAAAGGTTTATTACAAAAAGCAATCCGATAACAAATGTTATGACTGAAAACAGTTATGATAATTAAAGAAAATGCTGAAAATGGCCAGAACTCAGCTTTCTTTGATTAGGTACCATTCCCAAAGTATTCATTTCCTAACTCTGAAACTCCGACCTTTACAACAAAAGAACAGTTTCGACTCAAAATAGAAAAGTATCTCTTCGCTTTGTCTACCATTTCCGAAACACACTGTATATTTTATCAATCTAAATCTTTGCTTTTTAGTTTTAATGATGGTCAATGCAAAGATTACACATCCATATATTTACATGTATGTAGGGATAGATATAATACAGGGATTTTCATTTATATAAGTAGCCTAAAATCAAAATTCCTGTATTTTGCGTAGTTAAATTTTAAATTTTACATTTAAAAAGATATATTTTCCAACTACTGATTACTATTTCTTTGTATCCATTTGTACTGGTACATTTAGAATGATTTACACGATGCCTTTGTGCACATTTTGAATGTGTCGTTAATCTAACCTAAGTAGAGTGTGAAGTGTTGGCATGTGTGTATTGAGAAAGCCCTCCCCCTCTTTCTCTGTTGACCTGCTCTCTGTTCTTCACAACGGAAGAATCAATCCATGTTTGACGACGTTGAACTGTTTCGTTGGAAACACTCGTCGTTTCAAGTTGAAAAGTAAAGTCGAATAAATCACATTTCGGAATGAGTTTGTTTGGGCATCACGGGCCGTAACAGCGCTATCTGCTTTGACACCTGCGTTGCCTGGCCAAGTGCCTGCTTTTCCCTCCGTTGTGTTGCTTCTTTGGTGCTTTGTGACAGCATTGTGTTCGCCCACTCCAAGAGACGATGTGACGAGCCGAACCAATTTGAAAAATCGCAGCGGAGTCTTTCACTGCTTATTCCTCCCCCCTTGGGTTTCCAAAAGCGGGCACGTGCTCTTCGGGGCGGGTGACTCGCCTATTGTGAAGTGCTGCACCGGGTGCGGCAATTAGAACGAGCCTCGTCTCAGCTCTTTTTTACTTCTTCTTCTTTTCCTCTTCTTCTTCTCTACCCTCGGCGTCTTGTCATTGTGAAGGCGAGAGGTCAGCGAAGATCGCTTTTGTTGGCCGCATCTGACACATCCTCCTCGAGTCGACACATTCCGCGATAAATGCTCACTTGGCTTGTTTGGTTTGCTCTTCGCAGTTTTGTTCTCGACTCGTCACAGGAATGGGGCTGACCTCTCGTAGCCACCCACTGTTCAAAGGAAAATATCCTCACACTTGGCTTATCAACTGTTCTGCGAATAACTTACATTTTCAAAACACTTAAAGATGTACTCTTAACTTACAAGTAATACAATAAGAAGATCGAAATCGATATGGTATATAATCAAGAAACTCAAAAGATTAAATTTATATATATATAAAAAAAAAACACACACATTAAACTTATTCTTATTTTATTCTTAAAATAGTAGTTGTTATAAATCGCTTTCTTCTATTATTAGCAATTTCAAAATAAATAAGCAGAAATTACTGAATGACATTTTCATAATTGAAATTTCCCTAAGCATATGTAGTAATTATTAAAAAATAAACTCCGATGTCTCTCGATGGTTTTTTTTCTTTCCCAGCAATGATGACAGATGAATCATTGCAAGATTCAGGAACCATTCTTAAAATTTCCTACATATCTTCTTTATAAGGAAGCAAAGAAAAAAAAAGAGAAAACTAAGTCCGTCTCAGATATTTGTGGATAATTGTGGGTTATGATATAATGCATGCTGGTTTTCTGATAGAGCGCCTTAACAATGAATTCTAATTTTAACCACTCATTCTTACGGCGATCTACTAGAAAGATGTCATTATTAGTCAGCTAACAAATGGTCTACAAAAATCTGAAGCAGAGTGAAAAATGAAAAAAAAATAATAATAAAAATAATAATAGGCCGTTGTATCGGAACCTGGGTTCGAATCCTGGCGTGGGTATGGCTGTTTCTTTCTTCTTCTGTGTTTCGTCCGTTTCTCCCCTGGGACTTACTATCTCAGGGTTATTTCTGGATGGGATGTGAATCTCGTCCCCCATTCTTGAATTTCCTAGCCTCACCCTGACTTTGTCAGGTAGGGCTAGCCCGTGGTCCCTTGTTGGCCAAACTCGATGAAAGGAAAGAAAAATAATAATAAAACTATTATTAGTTAGTTAATACGATGAACTGCAAACGAGACACTAGGGTATTTCCCACATTATAAAAGAGAGATGGACGAGGCCTTTCGCGTCCTATTGTTCAGGAATCTTCTTCAGGTCGACCTGAAGACTTGATTCCTGAAAAATAGGACGCGAAAGGCCTCGTCTATCTGTCTTTTATGATGCGGGAAGTACCCCAGAGTCTCGTTTGCAGTAACTTCGCCCACAGTCACATAGGACTACATCCCCAAAGCAGAATATCGAGCGACGGCGCGACAATGTCGCAGAACGAAAGTGAGGGCTGCAGAAAGATATCGTATAGAACAGGGGTGGGTTTTTTTTTTTTTTGGTTGTCAATTGAAAGATTTTTTTTTTTTTTTTTTTTTCTACACCTGCAGAAAGTTTTTCGTCTTAGCATCAATCGTCGCAGAAAGATAAAAAACATTCTGCTTTCGGGGACTACATAATACGATGGAGCTTATTAGTACGGTAATTTATTTTAATCTAAATAATTGTTCCAAAAGAATTAATGAATTAAACTTCAATTATAACTGAACAAATAATCAATCTCGAAACAGAAGTTCTTAAGAAAACTTTAAACATTGGATTTCGCAATTGCCACCACCAATTCAATGTAATTTTTAATCAGTAAATGTGATTTTTTTTCGTAATAATTATTTCTGTCATTCGTAGGATATTTTACAAGCAGAAAACCATTAGATTATTTTTAATATTTTTTTCGTTATTGTTTTTCTTAAAACTCATAATTTTTTATAGCTTTAAAGCTGCAATGAGGCGTAGCGCTTTTAAATCTATTTTTCTTGAGCATTAGAAGCCAGCGATGGCGTTTTATGCTGGCGTTGTATCAGCGGGGTGTTTTACATCGGTGCCACTGAGTGTTTTAATAGTGACCATTACGAGTGGTGGGCTGCCCATAAAGAGTGGCCACAAGGTTGCCCTAATGACACGAGCCGCAGTGGATAGGGGCCACGAGCCATGTCAAAGGCCGGAGAAGAGGCGAACATCTAATAATAGAATGACAGTTTATAGAACGTGAAACAGCCAAAGAGCTCGCCAGATGGCTCATCACAATCTTAAGGAGTGTAAAGAACATCTTGGTACTAATGTACATAAGAAATAAGAACGGAAAAGACTTGACGTAATTGTATTCGGCTGATTTGTCGTAATTTGTCGATTGATGACCAAGTTGTTTCCTAACGGAAGGACTGAACTACGAGAGTTAGCCATGATTACGAAATAAAATATAATGGCCTCTACCCTTTTTTTTTTTACTTCCTTTGCAACTAGCACAAGAGGTCAAAGGCTCGATCTGATATTTGTAAGGTATTAATATGTATCGGATAGTTAGAACACAAGTTTTAGAATGCAATTTTATTTCGAATTGGGTCTTTTCCTCCGTCTCTAAACAAAACAACCCCCCCAAAAAATAAACAAAATGTATTCTTCAAACCTTCAACTTCTCTTCTTTATAAGGAAAATCCCTATTAACTTTGGTATACAATGGATCATTAGATAAGGAGATACGGCCAAAAGGGCCAATAGCATTCAATTTCCACGATGTCTGTACTAAATTTCACCTCCCTGTAACATTTTCTTTTCATCTCAATTGATATGTATCCTTCCCTTTTTTTTTACATTGTCTTAAAACTGCTGCTGCTGCTTATTCCTGTTTTCTTTTCTTTCTATCTTTTGTTTCGCTATTTCACTGACTACTTATTTTTCAGTAAGTAGTGATATCGTGCCGTGTGGGTGTTTGGGAATTGGCAATCTAATTGCATCTTGTTTTGGGCAGAAACGCTGCTTTATGTATCGCCTGAATGCTATCAGAAAACATTGTATTCATTTTGCATTATATTATCGTTTAAAGGCCACATTGAAATGTTTCAGTCTTACTAAAGATTATTTAAAATCGCAATATGGTTTGAGAGACTTATTGAGGGTTTCAATTAGATAATAAAAAAAAATATATAAAAATCAGCTAACGACGTAATAAAATACTACTACTAGCCGGAATTTATTTTTTAATGATATAAAAGTAAAAGAATGATATTCATCAGATAACTTTCCAAAAATAATATTAAATGTTGAACGGAACTTTTTTTTCTTTTTTCCTCATGAATGCGTTTTTCATTTATATTAAATTTGATATATTCTAGGTTAAGTATGAAACAAAAAGTAGGAAACAATTTTAAAATAGAACTTTAAATGGCAGGCAGTAAAACATATCAATAATGACCGTTAATTATATAGTGTAAGAGATTACGTAAGGTCCGCAGACGAGTACATCTGGGTAGAGTATATGAGCAAAATGAAACAATTGCAAATCTTTGGTTTCTGTCTTCCTTCAAAAACATTTTCAGAAACATTGTTATCGCAATTTTCTGTTAATTACAATTAAACTTAGGCCTATCCCCAGTCTTAGATTAAATTTGATACTTTCCAACACAAATAGCGTTTGACATATCTTTGAAAGACGGATCACAATGGATAGAAATTGTTGGTCTCTGTTAGATATAAAATCAAAATGAAACAGGATCTTCCTCGTAAAAGCCTACAACTATTTCTACAGTTTCAGCTTAGTTGACGTAAAGTTTCTAATTTTATTTTTTTTTCTATGCAGCAAATCGCAGATTTCTATGTATAGCATTCGAATGCTATTTGAAAAGAAGTCTAGATTTAAATATATTGAAGTTATAATTTGATGTAAATCAATTGCATTGTGGCTAATTACTAATTTTATTGTAATTAGAATCGGAGTAGGGTGAATAAAGTTCTTTTACTAAATGCTGTTAAGAGCAGTAATTGCATTTTATTGACAACATACATTGACAGCATTTTGCCCCTAGATGATACGTGAATACTAAAATCAATAATAACTTTATTATAACCATCAAAAGTTATAGACTACATTAAAAAAAAAAAAAACTAAAATTTTACACTTTTTAAACTGTATTTTTTGAGTTATCGTGGAAACAAGCGGACGCAGGTACTTATTTCGATTTATAATTGAATCGAAAATTCAAACTTTTTTATCTAACTCGTATTAAAATCTAACGTAGGTCAAATATTAGATCAAGTACACAAATATCACGTTGTAGTAGCTTTAAAGAGATAGAAAAATCTTCATCTATATTTCTTTTGGAAAAAAGTTTTTCTTTAAGTAAAACTTAAATCAAAATTTACAACTATATTGTTAATCGTACTAATATTAAGTAAAATCAAGAATAAATTAAGTTACTAAAGTTTTTTTTTATTTTATTATTCACGTAAATTCTGTATTGCTAAATATTTTATTTGAATAATTAAAATTAAATTGCAATTTGTAACAGCATTTGACGTAGAAAAAGAACTTTATTCATACTACTACGATTCTACAATAAATTAGTAATGATTAACCATATTGCATTTGATTTACATCAAATTGTAACTTCAAAATATATTTAAATCTAGACTTCTTTTCAAATAGCATTCGAATGCTATACATAAAAATCCGCGACTTGCTGTATAGAAAAAATAAAATTAGATCTTTTCTAGCATCAAATCATAACTTAGATATCACACACACATTGAGCTAGTTTTTGAATTGTTACGAAGCTATTATGGTTGTAGCTTTTTCATTTTCTAATATGTCAAGGATAAATAGCGGAACTTTCTAAGGCATTCATTAAATTAACGTTGGCATTTTAAGTGATCCTCTTAGTAAATCTTTTTTTTTTGAGCTTTGTTAAGAAACTTAAAAGTTTAAATATTGTCTTTTATTTTTCAGTGTTTTCTTTTTGTCTTCGGCACATGTTGATTCTGTTCTCAACAAGTATATATCAAAAAGTTTCTTTCTCTAACTTTGGTCGAACGATCGGTGATTCGATTAAGCAGGGAACCTCTTGACATTCTCCATGTTAGGGAGCGGCCTGGCTGCTCACCGCTGCCTCATGACTGATTGCGTTGCTTTGCCAGGCGGTGAATCATGTGCAATTCACCAATAAAAGATAATTTCCTAAATGCGCTCCTTCGGCCGGAGGATGCGTGACCCACGCCGGCCGAGAAAATTTGCATTTAATTGAATTTGTAATTAATTAATTGATGAGTTAATTGGTTAATGATGCCAACATGTGTGGCGGTGTTTCCGACAGTGCCCCCACCCTCCCACACCATGTCCTCGCCCTGCACCATCAGGACACAGCTGCGCCGGACATCTCCGGTCATTATCGCCTAGGTCTGTGTCGCCTTCCTTGTCCCTCTCTTTGCAACAGTCTCGTTAATGACGGATTGCGGCCCCCGACACCGGCCTGTCATTGGATTCACCATTGTCTGCTGTTCATCCTCCACCTCTGCAAAGCATAAGAGGGTTGGTGGTGGATGGGATTTTTTTTTACCTATCTGTGGGGAAAAAAAGACAGTGAATGATATAATAATTACCATAGATCGACTAACTACTAATAGATTTTTCTTTTAATTTTTTAATTACAATTCTATCGTTTTTTTTGATCATGAAAATTTAGAAAATTATTATTTTAATTATCATTTTTAATTACGAATTTTGAAAGTGATTTTATACACTTTGTAAATACGGTAAAAGTAAAGGATCCCATAATAGGCCTTATTAGATCAAGGCCTGTTCTTCAAAATATGCAGAATGTTTATTGTCAACGATTTACAACTGTATATATTGTTCCCATTTTAATAGATACAGTATATCGTCCCTCTTCATGTATACGATAGGTCCATCTGCTAAACTGGCAACATAATGTATAACAGCGGTATCGGTGGATAGCTATGTAAATTCATAGTATCGTGAAATTTAGATTCAGAACTTTTTAAATTTTTATTTTTCTATTAACCGAGCGTTTTGTTGGATTTCATCGAGGCATCTTTTGTGTGTTATTAAAAAAAAATATGGGTAGGCCTAGTGAATTATTGATGAAGAATGATACTTTTTTTCAATAAAAAAACAAACAAACTACATCCTGATGTATTTGTGTTAGTTGAAACCTTTAATGGGGTTCCGGGTTTCTTACTCGGTGGGCGGGCGTGGAGCTGACCATCCGACCTCAGCTAGTCCTGTTGGCGAGAATTGCTGGGAACCTTTCTCGAACCCAAGGGCCTGCTTGGCCTATTGTGGTACAAATTTAACCCTTTACAATGGCTTGTTGTTTAAGACAGTAGTTATTAAAGCTGCAATGGATTGGAGAAAGCAAGTGGAAGAGAACAAAAAAATCCAAGCTTTATTTTAAAGTAAGTAAATGAAATTTGTTTTCACTTTATTTCCACAGAAGACAATACTATAATAGGGATTCTACAATACAAATATTGTATCATTCAATATGCTGCGATTAAGCAGAAAGATCAATGTTTAAAAAATCTGAGAATACAATGAATCTTCATCATTGAAGCGATCTTATGGTGTTGATGGAGGATCCTGATAAGAATAAGATACGAATTGCATCGGGAATATTTAGTGTAGCTTTAACTATTTTTGATGCTTAATTTTAAAGATGCTATCTACAGAGAAAAAAAAAACGACATACGAAATATTTTGTTTTTAAATAGATAACGATCTTTATATATATATAT
>JAFIDM010012231.1:126478051-126496752 GCA_023159025.1 Thereuonema tuberculata | reverse complement strand
TATATATCGTTGGATAAAAAAAAAAAATTGGAAATTTCTATTACAGCCTTTGTGGATAGATATTCTATTTCTCGCCCCGCCATTTAATCTCTGGGAAAAAAAAAAAAAAAAAAAACTTGGTTCCCATTTTACAGAGGAAGGAAAAAAAAATCTGGGGGGAAATCCCGACCTCTGACTGCGATTGAAAGTTGTTCCTCCAATCAACGGTGAAGTGCCCGAACCACTAATTTTGTTTTTGAATTTTTTTATATTTTTTAATAAAATTGTTTTAAATATGAGCAATGAGATAAAAAAATTCTCTTTTTTGTCCTAATGATGTTGAATTAATATTTTATCAATTTTAGATGAATGAAAAACATTGGGTATCGGTTGCTTGTACAATAAATTATTTGAGTTACAGACTAATCCAATATTCATGTCTGTCATTATGATTGGATTCTATTAATTATTATACTTACTATTATTATTAAACAGTCATATTTAAAATAATTTGTATTTTTATCAATATTTTTATCGTAACGCGTCTTGCAATCTATGGCGCGATTGTAATACATTCCAATTATTGAAATTTAAAATGTTTTTTTTTTTTTTTTTTTTCATTAATACGTAGCATATTTTTTAGTTCTAGTCCGCTTTACATAATAAATAAGATACCGGTACATAATATTTATTATCATTTTACGTATATTATATATTAAATGTTAGGTTAAATAAAAATATTATTTAGTATTATGTATTAAATGTCAGATTTGTGTATTTCTTTATGTGAAAACCAGACTGCTAATGATTTTTGATAGCTACGTAGTAAAGTTATTCTACTTGGGAAGTAACTCATTTCGATTCTTCTGATGAAAAAAGGACAAACTAATTGCATACAATAATCAACAAAAAGACTGATAGATGTTGTTTCTATAGATTATAATTATTTTATTATGATTTTTAAATATGAGCTCAGGAATTCAAATAAGTTTTCTCTGTTGCTTATCTTGAAACTTCAAATCCCGAAGGCTTTAGTATTTTTCATTCAAAACCTAGAAAGTAAAGAACGAAAAAAAAAATACAAAGAGCAAAACAAAACTAATAGCTGAGATAGAAACGCTAATTAAGCTTCCTAATGTTGATTTTTATTGACGTCGAAGTCTTCCCGAAGGACACCTAAGAGTCATTAAATCGTATCTTAAGTAGGAATTACGAAACAACAATGAAAAAATTAACTTTATTGGTGTAATCTCAAGCAGAGTATTTCATTAGGGTTATTGCTTGTTTTTTTTTTTATTCCACCGGTCCCTCCCCAATCTTCTCCAAATCGTTATTTATCCTTAATTCCCCCACCCGCATCAATGACATCGTTAAGAGAGTTGTTGAAGTGACTGTTTTATGGCGCCATTGTAACCAGAGGTGGATTAACGGAGATTTACCCCAGCACTTCATCCCTCCCTCCCACTAATGACTGATTGATTAGTAGATGGGATGTCGTCGACCAATCAAGGAATCTGTTACAGCCCAAGGTGAGACAAGTTTCCTTATTGATGGCTAACATCAAATACTGCTCAGCTCTTAATTGAAATGAACATACCACCAAGAAAGTTTTTCTATGACTAAAGCAGTTTGTATGGCTCCCGTTTTTTATAGGACAAAACGAATAGGAAAGGGATGTAAGTGCTTCAGCATCCACCCTTAGGAATTGCAAGTTCTTTTCCAAATAAAAAAAAAAATGAGTATTATAAGGCCACATAAAATCATATGAAAGGAAATATATAGCCGAAATATTTCATATTTATACTTAATATTTACGATAATAAATATTTACATGTGTATTATGGACCATCGTGTAATACGGACCATGTTGAAATTTATCTGTTTACCACTATTTGGCAGAACCATCCCATTGCCTTTAGTGAATATTATTGTTATCCAAAGCAGGAGGTGACTTTTACATGTGTGCCTTCATTTGGACGAGTATTAAATTGTGTTTTCCGTTTTATATGATCATGGGTGTAACAGATATGTTAGAATGAATGTATTACTTTCTGCTGTTAGATAATTTTAATATAATTTTCACGTTAATAGTAGCAAATGTACTTATTTTCTTTACAATCCAGACATGTGTTTTATGCGCGCCATTTTGCATAGCGATATGTGATTGGAAACAACGTTGCTCCGTCCATGCGTGTAATATGAACCGTGCGCTGTTGTGTAATATGGACCACTGGTTGCTAAGCATATTACTACGAGCCTGAAGCTTGTTTTATTTAATATATTAAACGAAAAGCACAAATTAGGGCTTGCTTAATGTAATTCAAGTCGTACAATTTTTATGATTTAAATTTTTCAAAATTCGATCCATAAGGGGGATAACGAGGGGCAAATTTTAAAATCACCATATCTCATAAACCAATCCAAATAAAATCGTGAAACTTCACATGCCTACAGTATGACTATTGTTTAGTGCATTATAATGAAACCTTGTAATTTGTAAAAATTATTTTAATTAATTTCTTATTATGTTTTGTTTTTGGTTTACTCGGTCCATATTACACGAACGTATGTGTAATATGGACCACCGACACGAAAATAAAAAAATCATTTCCTGCAATTATTAATAGTTACCAGAGAACTTTACCAAGTTTGAACCATGTAGCTATAGAATTGTTGTGAGCAGCCAACAAATTAAATCTTTTTATGTTAATAATTTAAGGCTTATGAGCATTCTTGCTTAGGGGGTCCATAATACACGGATCTCCCCTATATAAAATTACAACCTAGCGAGGGATCTAAGAATTCTGTGATTATTAGAATAATACGTGAGTATCTATTTAACAGAGGGCAAGGTGAGTCACATGATCCATCTGGAAAAAAAATAAGCAGGTAAAACTTCATCGACCTCTGTCTTTTGTGTATGAGCTATCGGAGGCTTATTTATAATATTTGTAGATATTCCCATCTGTGCTTCAAGACGAAATGTCTTAATTTCCAAAAATCAATCTAAAGGTTGTAAAATAGACAGAAAGCCCGTATTTACCAAATGATGAAAATGTTAAAGTAAGGGAGTATTAAGTGTGTAAAGAAAATAAACACAATAAAAGATCTTTTATTAAAGTTAATACAGAATAAATGTATGTGGGAGTACCTGAAAGCCTTGATATATTAGAAATCTATTGTCAGACGAGCAGGAAACAATACAAAGGTTTCTTAATTCACTTCAACATTAACAACCTATGCTTACTACAGACTACCAATTGCCGTCTTGGAAGGCCGTGGCTTGAGTTGGTTTGAGTTGGGATGAAAATATCGATGAAATACTTACAGGTTCAGTAGACTGGTATTCTTTATTATGAAAAGTAAATAGGAAAAAAAACAAAACATTATTAGTGGGGCCTAAATTTCTGTATGACCCAAATTACCTCCGTTAAAGATTGCTGCGCCTGGGTCGCATTGAAGCAGGCCCTGAAAGGCAATTCATGTAATATCGCTTCACGTATTATTCTTTCAACTCTTATCAAGACAAAGGAAAACAAAAAAAGCATCCTTATTTTCCTGGGATCGAAACAATAACAAATCTGAAATTTAGAAAGCATTCCAAATCATTTTGAGAGTAACTATTACAAATATTATTTTGCTGAAATTAAGAAATGAATTATTTTTTTAATTTTTATATTTTTTCTTTTCTTAAATTTTGCTTTTCAATATTGTCATTGCTTTCTTCATTTCTTGTGTAAAGAAAACGAGTAGAAAGAAAAATCTATCTATCCATCAAAGGATAATCCATCTTTCAACTTTTCAATTACCATGGCTTGCAGTTATACTAATAGCATTTAGTAGCACCTTGTTTTTTTACAGTATTTAAATATATTACCTCTACTTATATTTTTCCAACACTAAGATAAGAACACAATCTAAGTATCAAATGATATATTACACTCATTTTAATAATTATTGAAATGGAAAAAAAAAATGGTAGTTATCTTATAAGAAGGAAAAAAATATATAAAAAAAAAACACGAAATAACCTAAGATAAAATGAAAGGTCCTGATGTAATGGTGGGGGGAAGGGGATAGGGAACGAGAAGAAGAAAAAAAACAAAACAAAACAAAACAAAAAAACTGCAGTGCAAATCGGGCAATCAGTACTTGTAATGAGGTTGTTCTTCATCAGATAGTGATGGTGACAAAGGCTGTGATCAATTCGCTCGATTTCTTGCCCAATTAAAGTCTAACATGTGTAGTGGTCAGTGCATCAACATGAGAATCCATTAGGGGCTGCGTTGGTTGCTCAGGGCCATCGACTGATTATCTTTCTGGGCACACCTGCTCCAAGGCAGCATTTTCAAGGCTGTGCTACTACCTCCAATTCGTTAAAAGGAAATTTTTTAAGCGAAAGTTTTTGGAAGAGATGGAATCGACGTTTGATATTCCCGATCTGAATGGAATATCTACTGCACTACTACGATTGAATTTAAATAAGCACTGTTAATTTTTGTTGCCCTCAACTGTTTGTGCTTATATAAATTTTATTTATTTAAACTTAATATTTAATTAACTGGTTTGAGCCATTTCAAGTAATTCTAAAATTAAACATTTTCTGTGTTCTTGAGGCGAATACACACGTAAAAGTCCACATTAAATATTAAATATTCGTCTCAAATTTTTAATGATATAATAACGTAACACTCTTTCCACAATTGTTCTTTGTTTTCTTCAGTTTTTTCTAATTGCTGTTAATTTGATTACATTTCAAATGTACGAAATTTCTTTATTAAGGCATCTTCTTGGATGGATGGTAAAAGAAAGTAAAAAAAGAAATTCGAATGTAATCCTAATTATTGATACAATCAGAAACTGAAATATCAAAGGAAAAGCAACGGAAAAGAATAGAAATGGATAGTGGTGCCCTCTACGTCCTCATTTCAGAATTTAATGTATTTTAGAAGAAATATACAAGATTTTAACTGAAATGCAGTAACAAAATTAATTAGTCAAAACGAATCTAGGTTTTAAATTAACAGCTTGGGTTTGGGATTGTATTTTATTTAAGCTTACATATAGCATCTGAGCTCTTCTGAATGACTTATGTCATCATTAGTAGTAAGGATGCACCTGTAGTGAAGTAACAAACACTAAATTTTACACCTATTGGATTTCTTACAGAGTAAACAATAACTAAAAGACATTTGAAATCTTTTGATGAAAGAATTACCATCTGTGTCTTTGTTTTCGAAGTATTCGTTCTCCTTCAAAAACAAAAACAAACAAACCTAAGATGAATGAAAAGATTACAGTATTTACAATCCCATATTTCTGTTAGGAGATGTACAGAACGATACTGTTAACGATGGCTTAGCTCAAAATAGCGAATATCCAGTAAAAACACAAAATTAGGGTTTTGTGGCGAATAGGTGTCTTGAAGAGCCTTCTTGTAGGGCAAAACTAGCAAATCATTCAAAATGGCATATTTCCTTTGATTTTAGGACCTAAACTAGCAAAAAAGTACCCTTTTTTAAAAATCCAAATGGCAATAGAAAACTTTTTTTTCAAAAATTGCATCTTGAATATTCGCTACTTTTGCGCTAAGCCATCGTTATCATCTTTGCCAAGTCAACAACAATGAAAAAATTATTTAGTTTTTCAAGATAAGAAAAATATTTAATACTTCGAAATTACTTGCAATTATAAAATTATATATTAGATAAAAATTTCTCTCAGTCGCCATCACACTTTGCAAATCATTCCAATTCGAGAACAATTTCATTTAGCGCAAAAGTAGTCCATCTTTTAAATATAAAGAGAATCACATTGCAGATTTAGGTTTACTAGATTTAACTGAAATACTGACTTGAACTGTGTTTTAAACTGCGTTTACAAATATATTTCGGTAAAATCAAAACAAAGATCTAACCTACTTTAAACAAAGTACTCAAAAAGATAAAGGAAAATTAAACGGACATTTTAGCTATTTCTTTTTTTATTATTAAATCATTCAATAATAATAAATACGAGCAGCAATCCCTTAATTACAAATAACAATATGGTAAAGAATTTTATTTGGAAATTTATTTGCTAAGATGCTTTAAAATGAACAAAAATAGTTGAATTTATTTTAACTGCGCTAAATTCATCGTAGTTCGAATAAATCCATCTATCTTTGTTCATCGTCAATATAACATTATTTAACCATTCCAATAAAAATGTTAATTTTTTAGAAATTCTAAAGTAAATATTTAAAAATTTGAAAAAAAAGTTAATATCTAAAAACAATGAAAAACCTCTCATAAAAAAAGAAAATTAGTTTCTTTTATATTTTTATTCTTTTTTATTAGTTAATCAGTATTTAATAATAAAAAATTATAAAAATAAGAAGAGTAAGAAATAGGCAATTGAATCTTTGAGACGAAGGAAATATTTAGCTTTCTGTGACCAGAACACAGGAAACCAGGTTCCTATTGCTTCGCTGTAAAACAGTTCTTGGCGATATTCGTAATTAGGAAGAAATCCTTTTTATTACTCCATCTTCTTTATCTTCAGGCTACAGAATTCAGATAATAAACGGAAAAACCAGAGAAACACTTGAAGTACATAATTAGCTTTTTTTTCCTCTTAATTCTCCTACCTTTTTTTTTTCTTTGCTAATTACATTTTACGTAGCCAAAAGTAATAAATATTTTTCTTAAGAATTTCGCACTCTTAATCTTTAAGAACTTTCAGGATTTGTTTTTATTGTTTCACAAGTATTTAATTTTTCTAAAACCATTAATTTTGTTGTTAATTAGCAGCGGCTCTCATTTCGGGCACCTCCGTTTCCCTCATATATTTCACCACAAAATGTTCGCTAGTTCTTTTTTTCCGTGGGAAGGAGAGAGAAAGGGGTTATTTTTTTGTTCGTAGGTTAGCCATTCTGTTTCCTAATAAAGAAAGTTTTAATAAGAACTGTAAACGAGAGTAAAAATTTATCTACGGACGCCAGCCCTTGTTATCCCCTCCTCGGCAAGCGTCCGACCGGCTTGGGTTAGCCTTTTACCGAAACGGCTAATAATATGAGGGTTCATTATTCTCCTATGTTTGGCCTTACGACAAAAACTTAGCCATCCAATATCTCGCGCCCCGGGATCATGGTTAACGTCCGAACGGTATTGGGGAAGATTGTTGGCGGGTTCCTCCAACTTAGGGCTAATTAATAGAAGCGAAGGCCAAGATCCCAGTCCGATATTTCATGTCGTCAGACAGGTTGGTGGTGTGCCTCCACAGCCGGCTTATCTCGGACGACCTCCCTCCCACTCGTCCAATGATGCACCGGATAAAAAGTAATTAATGGATAATAAGCAGGCAGCGAGAAACTCTGATAAACATTAATTTTATTGCGCCCCTAACAATAAAACTAGAACCGATACTAAAAGCCGACCTGACGCCAGGGGGCAGTGCAAGCGCATTGATTCTAAGTCACTCTGCGCTACTTCGCCAAGGAGTAAACACTTACTTTAATTGATTCATTGGCGCGTCTCTTCACCCTTTCGCCTTCTTCTTCTGCAGTTTCTTATTAGGCATTTTTCCACGACCGGATCTCTATTCTGCTACGACCCAAAAACCCAACCTTTCAACCCATCTCTTTTCATTGGTACATTGAAATTTAAGAGGCCAAAGTGTGTCATTCGCAAACAATTGTTAAATATTTTGGGGAAACCATAATAATAGAAGGTCAATTAGTTGACTGCGTTTCTGGAATGTATTTCCCAAAGATTTGCTTTCTTTTTTAATTCCATCAAAGCAAAAGACGAGTATTCTTTGCTGTCATGTCTAATGCAATTGAGCAGATCAGGCCTTACGGAAACAACACCGAAAATACAGAGAAACGCTTTTAAGTGACTAAAAGTGAAATTACAGAGGCAGGATCATTTGTAATACAATATTACATAAGCTTCTGCAAGGAGAATGTAATTAAAAGTATATTTAAGTAATAAAAAGTTGTTTTCTTTTGTTTATAAGAGCAAAATAATAAATACCTAACAGGTAAAATAAGCTTATGACGTTTAAAAGTAATACATAGAAAAGAAGGATTTATGAGATCATGAAAGTTGAAACTTTTCTGTCCATTTCTTTAGTATCCAAAATCCGAAGAAAGCTCACTATTCTGCTACTTTCATACTTGATTGTTTCAATTAAAATTTCCCTTTTCTGACAATTAAGTTGGCAATAGATAATCAGTCTCTCTTCCCCCCCCCCCCATTTTTTTTTCTTTTTTTTTTTGCCATTCGTGAGTTTTTAATTTCATTTTAATATAGCTTAAATACAACTAATTAAAATTAATTTGTTGTATATACGAATACTATATATATATATATTTATATATATTGTTCTGCTGTAATGTATTATTCTTCCAAAATAAAAATTAAACTAAAATTAATTTTCTGTTAAAAATTTCTCCATTCAAACAACCTTATTACATTAGAAGAAATAGTACTGTCGTCAGACTGGAAATAATAAAAGTAAATTAAATTAAACAAAGGTGCCCGCAAAGAACCAAACATACGCAGCTCAAATTATAGAGCGGGATCATGATAGTTAAATAAAAAATCAGACACCATAAATACTTTTAGAATTAAAACATTAACAAAAGAAATTTATTATTCCCAAAAAATAATAAATAAATATAAGAATAAGGAAATTATAGTATCCTACTCAAAACAAAAACAGAGCACACTCTTCAGCACTAATACAGTCATTACAATTAACACATCAAAATATATATATATATAAAAAAAAAAGTTATTTATAAAACACCCACAGGTCTGACGACATGCCCCTAATATATAGCTGTTACTTTAGAACAGATTTTTCCACAATATCATTATAAATTTAATTCCCTGACAAAATCTGTCAAATAAATTCTCCCGTATTTAACAACAACCAAAACAACTTAGATAGTTATAATTTTACACCTAAGAAAAACAATTAGATAGTGAACTAAAAAAAAAAGATTCACATTTAACATCAACTTCAACGGTTGTCTCTTTTTTCGTCATTCTTCCGTCACCAAGTCGTCCCGTCCAAAATCTAGGACTACCGACTGTCGAATCCGTCGACTTTTCCAAACATTTCCATAATTATATTTTTTAAAACTCCATCTTCGGCTTTATTCCGTCGAGTGATTGGTGCACCTTTCCCATCATAGCTCATCAAGACTCTTTTTAAGAGACTGCAAGACAGAAATCAAACCTTGTAGATCTGGTAGCTGTCTTAGATGACATTCGTGCACTAGATCGAGGACTGGAGAGGCTGATTTAACATCTATTCGGCCATTTTGCTGTTGTTCGTGTGAAAACTACTAAATTTCCTAAACTATTCTAAACGTTTTGTGACTGAACTCTATGGTTCGGAAATTGTCGTAGCATTCAATAATGCATCAAAAGCGTTTCTAGCACACAAAACACATATACCTTCACCAGCATATTCCGCAGATTAAAAAATTCGAAAATCCTCTTCGGAATCAAAGTCTTGCGAATTAAACACAAAAGAATGCCTTTTCAATATTATTCTACCGTTTATTTCGTCAGACTGGGCATTGCAAAAAAAGCTAACGACTGCGATGCAATCAGGGGCAAACCTGACTGATGAGCCTTGACAAAAGGCGAAAAGGCTGTCCCAAGGTCACCTTTAGTGTAAGAAAAAAATCGTTTTCACATATCTAATTTGGCTAACGTTTGGTTTTTTTTCTTTTGTAGTCAGTTCCCTCGGAAGATCTAGATTTTGAATTATTATTTATAATTATAATTATTTATTCGATTTTTCTTTCACTTAATTATCGAAAAACCATTGAAGAGTAGAAATGATTTTAAGAAAGAAGTTCACAAGTTTTACTGTGCTTATTAAATAGTTTTATTTTTCTAAATTAACTGATCTCATTTGATTAATAAGTAATCTCCTTAACAATCTCGTCTTCAACTTTACTATTTAGTTTTTTGCGATTAGGTTTTTTTTGGTTGTAACAAAAATAGTACTTAGTGGAATCTACTTTTAATCAAGAAAGCGCCAATCTAGGTTGTTGTTTTTTTATGCGATCTTGATTGAATTATCTAAATTATTTTTTTAATTTCTTGTGCCTTTTAAATTAAGACCCAAGCCTTTCTTTGGCGGGAGGATGTACAAGCATTTTTGTAGCAGTTTGACCTCTAACCCAAAGCCTAACCCAAACACGAATGCCAATCAGACGGTGGCTCCACCTTCTGGAATGGAAGCTGACATTGATGGATGAGAAGGTTCCTCATTCAAAGATGTTGATTCTTCACTTTCATTCTTAGTCAAAGGAGGAAGAGGGATAACAAACCACCCACTCATTGCCACTAAATTCAATCTAATTGAAACGCAACGCGCATAAGTATTAATATTTATAAAGTAAAAGTTCATGAAAAGACTTAATTAGAAAGCATCAATTAAAAAAGCAGCAGAAACCAATTTATAAACTTTAGATAAAATTCGTTAATGCAAATGGCTCTTAAATTGTAAAATTAAATGAAATAAAAATAAGACAAAAGAGAATTAAAAAAGAAAAAAAAATCCTTTCTAAAAGTTTTCCTATAAAAGTCGAAATTTATTGAATGAATCAAAGAAACAAAACATGTTAAATATTTATATTATTAATCATATTCAATTCATATCATTTTCTTATATAAAAAAAAGGTAAAGGGATTCATGCAGGCCCTTGGGAAGGGAGGTTTAGGCTCCCATCGATCCTCGGCCAACGGGACTCGATGAGTTCGGATGGTCACTCCGACGCCCGCCGCTTTTACAGGGCAAGAAAGCCGGTGTCCATTTGATAGAGGGCTGGATATACCCTACACTCCGTCTAGAGGACTAATGACTGTGGAAAAAAACCGTTCACCTTTGGGAATTGAACGCTGTTCCTCCAGTCCACAGGGCAGCGCCCACCATTTTCTTATGTACTGAGATTACTTCTATTTCTTGGAAGGTTAACTAATTGGAGTCTCCTCTTAAGACAATGAGATGTCAATGGCTTTGATTTATATTTTAAAGAATCGTGAGCTCATGTCTCCTAGTACTGCGGCCTATTGAACAGCCCCGAGAATACCCAATGGGCATCAAAAAGAGAGAAAAAGATGTCAGATCCGGGATTCAAATCCAGATTCAGGCATTTCAACTAAATTAATAGGTCACCGCCAGAACTCTTCTCCTTACCTGAATGGCTAACAATCACATTATTAATTAATTAACTGATCTTAATTATTCAAGAGTACTTAAATAAAGATTGTTTTCAGATCTGCACATGGGTGGCAGAAAAAATATCGAACTACTTACATACATTCCTTTGTAATAGTTTATATAATAGTCTTTAATAACATTAAGATAAAATATGAAAATGAAGTTGAAATTTTAGATCTATCCCGATTTCCTCCGATAAAAACCGATTAACTTCAGTGCAGTAAAGAAAATTGATAATTTTTACCTATAAATACTTTCATGTTTCTAATACCAGTGGTTAAGAAGTTGGTGGATCATAAGGAAGTCATTCAACTGGAATTTTCCAGATGTGGGATGACGGCTTCTGCCAATCATCAGAGACATTAACAGAAATTCTGATAAAATTCCTTTTCACCCCTTTTTTCTTTAAAAGCTTTACTGATTCATGAGAACCTGAAGATACTGAAAGAAATTGAAGATAACGTATTCAGATGTTACAATTATTAATAAAACATTTGATTATTTATGTAAGAAATCTCTTTGGAGATAGGTCACAAATTAAGATAATAGAAACTCATTCGTAACTAAGTTAGAAATGTACAAGAATGCCATAAATAAGACTAATTCTCAATGGAGCTCCAATATTCAACCAAAATTTTAGGGAAACAAATTTGAAAAGTATTTTCAGCGATTCTGAGAGAAACATGAATGCTTTTGAAAAATTAAATTAGCAAAATTAACATAATCTACAAAAGATATCCAATGTACGAGAAACAAGTATAAAAGTTATTAATTAAAGGCAAAATTTTAATGTGCCCATTAATTTAATCAAAAGTCTTTCAAATCAATCAATTTTTAATGTAATGCGAAATGTAAGACTATCTACAAACCCATTAAACAAAAATCGAAAACAACTTATATGAACTAAGACAATATCGTATTTCCACTATTAAGTGAACAAGCTTAACAAAATCAACCATTATCTCAAAAAAAAATTGATTAACAAAATTACCAAACTATCTCGAAAAATGAAAACTTAAATTTGTATAACTTTTAACTTATGAATTTGCTAATATGTAAATTTAAGATCACTGAAATAAAAAAAAAAAAAGGAAAAAAATTAAAGTGTTTATTAGAATACAATGATTTTTTTTTTTTAAATATCTTTCAACACAACAACACTTCCATAAATCGTGATACCAAATTTAAAGCAATTTAAGATTCTTCTTTTTTTTTTTCTTCTACCTTTCTTATCTTGCAATCAAAAGGAAGCCAGGGGTTCCTTGTGATGTATTTATGATTTCATGCAAATTGAAATGTCAAGATATTTCTTCAAGACTTATAGAAAAGGCAACAATTCACACGGTCTCAATCTCATTGGGAGACAACGACGTT
Organism: Thereuonema tuberculata; assembly: GCA_023159025.1. NCBI lineage: Eukaryota > Metazoa > Arthropoda > Chilopoda > Scutigeromorpha > Scutigeridae > Thereuonema > Thereuonema tuberculata. The sequence goes on along the minus strand of JAFIDM010012231.1, from coordinate 126,484,170 downwards.
CATCAAACACCTACGGCTCTCCAGTGAAATATGAAACCAATTTGTCTCTTTGACAAATTTACGAGAACTGTCTTCGCTTTCCCAATAGAAATACAAGAGAATTCGTAGATTATATTTGTCACGTCTGCAATCGACGATCTGTCTTAGCTATTGGAGGCCAAATCTCACGCCATTTGTCATTGAAAATAATTAGTGAAGAGGCTTATCACAATAGAAACACTGTATTTATTTTAAAGATTGGAGTAATGAATAAATATGCAAATAACTACAAGATCAAAATTACATTTAACAGTCCAATAAATGTTTCTTTTGAAAGTGGCTTAATCTTGTAATGCCATTTTATTGATTTCAGCCCTTTTAATTTTAAAAGATAAATGGTAAGAAATAGGCATAACTATTATTTCAGGTCGTGATTGTTTAATAAGTAAATAATTCTAGATATATTATTTTTTTAGTGGAGTGCTGTTGAATGATTTTTTTTAAACATTTAGAAAGAGCTTTGAATTCTTTTTTAATTTAAAGGGATTTTTCTAATAAGTCGAAACTTCGTCTATTTAAAGAAGTTCTAGGCCTAATTGAATCGTGCAAGTGCACTGATGCACAGTCTCCAACTTGATACTGAGAATGGATACTGAGGTAATAGGATATTTAGAATCCATGCATTGGAATTAGGATTTGAATCTGCAATAAAAATACATTAAAAATCAATTCATTGGGACTGGCAACATATGAACTAAGGAGACCCATACATGGTTCATAGTGAGAGGAAACTAAGTTGGTAATAAGTAACAGAAAAGAAAGCAGCAAGCCATGAAAATCTTGAGAAAAAAGGAAAGAATTGACGGGAAAGGAAATGGAAATAACCTAGAACAAAATAATAGTAATGTGCTAAAAATAACTAAAAGATGTAATCAATGTTCTCTAAAACAAATATATAAAAATGTTTACAGATAACTGATAGGTATCAGGAGGACATTAAAAATTATGCAAATTAATATCCTGTGACATAGATTTATTTTTGATTTTAGAGAATGTTTGCAGTATTGGTAGGATTAAAACTTTCTGAATAAAACATTTTGATTTCTGAAACTTTTTTACAGTTTAGTAAGCAGAATGTCTTGCAAATTATTCCATTGCTTTTGATTTCCGATATTAAAGGTTGGAAAAGAGTCTCTACAAAGGACAATGGGCAGAAATGTATGGGAAGTTGCTCTACCCTTGTATAGTGATAAGGTATATACCTACAGAAAGATCTCCTTAAATAGAACATATTTTATTATTAGACTCGTCGCAATTATTAATCCGGTCGGAGTTATATACTTCTAGATGTGACTATCTAGTTGACATCGGAATTATGGAATTTATTATGTAATCAACTTTTAATAATTATTATTTGTATTTATACAGTAAAATAAAACAATATTATTTGTAATTAATAATTAATATTATCTTTTATTTCAAGTAAATGATAAATAAATGTAATGGTAAATGTAATAAATGAAAATAACATTTATTGTTACTGAAAATAATTATTAAATGTTAATTAAATAATAAATCCGGGAATTAAGATGTCAATTAGATAAGTCATATCTAGAATTATATAACTCCGAACGGACTAATAATTGAGACAAGTCGTAATAATAAAAAAAGTTCTAGTTAAGGAGATCTTTCTATTGGAATATATCTTATCGCTATACACTGGTGGGACAGATCTGCCCATTCTCCTTTAATCAGTGGAACTTGGAACTAGATCTATTCGTTGGGCTTATTAAAGAAATAGCTCGAACTAGAAATTAAGGCTGGGATCAATCTTAGTAATGAGTAATTCTACCTTGGAAAGCAAAACCCTTCTCAATACTCATGACTATTTTTCTTACATTTAACCCAATTTGTAAGAGTTTATCTCAGTATTTCCAGCATTAAAAAGATTCGTGTTGATTTTTATCAATTGCTAATTTCCCAATTGCTCGATTTTTCATTTATCAATTCAATTTGTCGGAAGTAAGAAACTCTAGTTGATTGAAAATTACTTTTGTTTTGTCAAGCATTAACCCAATTTTCCAGATACAAATTTACACGATGACAGTTGCTTTCGCTTACAATGACCCACTTCGTGCTACTTGAGTCTCCACACTAGCTTTGTTTGTAAAATGATACAACTGTTTATCCATCTAACGACTCCTCAGGCAAAAACACACTTTGTAGCTTTTCTTTCAGTAACTTGTTTTCGGTTCTTTTAAGTTCAGTTCATTTCTTCAGATTTCTAAAAACAAAAACAAAAAAATGCAATTAATAAGAGTTTTGATAATAATGGGTGAGTTTTGCTTTAAAATTTCTAAACAACCCCCCCCCATATATATATTGGGGGGGGGGGTAGAAATATAATAAATATAACTAGTCAGAAGTTGGCAAATTCTTATTCTTTTTTTTTTATGATAAATCGTTTATTTTTAAAAAATAAATCTTTATTTTATCTGGAGCTGTCCTTATTACAAAAAGATGAAACATCATTTAAGGTGCATTTTTTATTCAAATGATATATTTGTAAATTACGATGCTGTAAGATTATTAGAAATTATAAATTTTTGTTTCGGTTTCAGAACTAAAGGCGCTTTTATTATGTATGACCTTTTTTTTTTTACTTTTTTCCAAGTTTTGAAAAATAAATAATTCTTAGAAAATTTATAGTTTTAGGCGTTGAAAGTAAGATTGTTTACTTCTATAAGGATTTCTACGTGCACAAAATTAATATTTCTAGCTTACTTCTATAAGGATTTCTATGTGCACAAAATTAATATTTCTAGCTACACAGTACATTTTGAATACAACGGTTCACAAAATGTGATCGGGTGGGCATACTGGCCTCTGTATATTGTATATATAATTATTTTCGAATGATATTGTTCAGCTCACTACTTTCGTGTGGCAATGACTTCAAGTGTCAATTATTTTTAAAAAATAGTAAAAAAGCCTTGGATTTCAATATGTTTCATGCCAAAATTCACAAATTATAGTTATTTTTTTTTTTTTAAAAAAAAAAAAAAAAAAGTTTGTCAGCCTTTCGAATTATTTATTTTGGAAAATATTAATAATTATAATAATAATATCTCAATCCTAATATTTAGAAAATCTAAATATCAGAATTTTGATAAATCATAAATTATCGCTTGAAGAATTTTTTTTTTTTACTACAAAATTTAATAAGTTTTTAAATACGTACTCAATTCTAAGGTTCAGACCAATGAACATCGCTGAAGATTTTTAAGTGAAAACTGACCTGTAGAATGCTGTTGAGCTGGTTTTAGTGATGATTGTCACTCTCTCGGTCAAAAGCAATAAACATCCTCCGAAATCTGAAAAGAAATTTGATATTAATATCAAGAGCTCTGATTGACTGGAAAAGCCAATTGGATCCCCCGAAATGACGTTCCCAGGAATTTTGAATAGAGACAGAATAGAAAGAATTTTTCCTGAATGAAAAAAGAAAAATTATCACATTATCGAAAAAGAAAAGAAACCATAAAAATTACAAAACTTAATCAAATCTGATATTATAATATCAATTTTCTTTATCTTATTTTATAAATAGATCCAAAATACCATTAAGTAAGTAAACCTAATAGTTTCAATGATTAGAAAGTTGTTCAGATTAATAAAATTCCTCCATTTCCTGGTTTACAATGACTTCTTTCACGCCCAGAATTACAAACATTGACTTTTTTTCTGCTACGAGGAAAATGTTAAGAAGGAATATACATTAAAATCAGAATTATGATTGTGGATCAGGATACGCTATACAAGGATTATCGCGAAAACAAATGTTACATAACACAAAGATTTCGGATTTATTTTTTTTGATTTTAAAATTTAAAATTTTTAATTTAAAAAGAGTTTCACTGAAAAAAATGGTATCTTAAGCTAGGTTTTTTGATGGCTATGCGAAAAAAAAATCCCTCCTAAGGCCGGATCCTAAAAAAAATCAAACAAAAGAGTAAAAACCATTGACCTCACTTCAAGCCCACTCTCCCCTGTCTATTTATTGCATTTAACATTAAAAATATCAATAAAAACTACAAAAGTCCAGGAATGGACGGGATTATGATGGTCTTAGCATCTAACCAAAAAAAATTTTTTTCCAGTTAGAGGAGAGAGGCTTACATATAAAACATTACGATGACTTTAGAACAGATCCAAAACACTAGATTTAGAAGAAAACGCTAGATTTACTTACTTTGGATGCAGTGGGGGAGTGGTTGCAACTCTTAACGACCCCCTCTCGATACGGCAATAAAACTGCAGCATTACAAAATTTGATCAGAATAAAAAGATAGGAACTTGAAGGAAAAAGAAATCATGTTGTCTAAGCCATGTTGACAATGTAAATTAGGATATTATGGAATGACTGCGCAAAATCTCTAAAAAAAGAAAGGGAAAAAAAACCCCAGCAACATGAAGAAAAGCAAATCCATTTAGATAATTATTTGGACACAACCTTAATTCTAAAAACAAACAGATCAAAAAAATGAGAAAACGTAAATAGAACATCTAGTCCCTGCTTTCTTAGTGCAATTTCTTTAAGAACTATCACTCCTCAAAAATACAAAGTCGATCATCATGCATCTATTGTCAGAAAGATTCGCTCCATGAAAAGCTATAAACATTGTACAATTTAATAAATCTTCTCAGTAAAAATAGAGCAAAAATGAATTTGAATATTTCTCTAAACTTATTATAGAAACAAAAAAGACAAGACAACTGAAGTTTAATTAAATAATTGCTGAAAAGCTTCATAAGAGCATAAGTTCACTAAAATAAGCTGTTTTCCTTTAGCTATTTTCATTGGATTATCGTCTTTCTTCGCAGAAATTAGTTTTGGAGAGTAAAGTTCTGCGTATTTGAATAAAAACCAAAAAAAAAAAATTCTTCCGGATGAGTCGTTTTTAATAGGGTCTGAAATGAGTTTATCTCAATCGTCGTGACACGTTTCTTTGAAAAATGGTAGGCCTAATTGCAATCCTAGAAATTCGCGTCCACCATCCATGGTCCAGTTATTGGACAATAATTTGGCATTGCAGCGTCGGCTAAAAGACATTACGCCTCGGCCATAATCCTGTTTTATTGTGCCTCGGCCGGAGACAATGCTACGGAAAATTGCTTATGAGGACTTCCACCCTCGTTACAATGACGGGTTGCAAATCGCCACTGTCCCCTGAAAAAAGGGAAAATCCAGGTAAAGTGTACACCAGGTGATTGCAATCGAACTTTCTGGTCTCTCTGTGGAATTCGGAGGAGACAAGCCTTGCACCAACTCGAGACCTCAGTATGTTTTACTGTACCGAGGCCGATTGTCCGGCAATCATCGCCAGATTCTCTCTCCCATTTACACCTCTTTATGGTCCTACAAATGCACTCTAATATAGGTCCGTCTGCCCACGGCCTCTCATCATAACTTAGAGGCCCCACACTCCTAGTTAAACTCCCATCAGAAGCAGATTACAGAGAGCATAGCTAAACAGCGCCTTCGAAATGGAAGGGCAAAAACAGACGTCTCTAGGGTTTTTCCTGTCTCTCTCTCTGAGAAAGCTCTGTATAGAATATAATTGAATGGGAGGGAGCAACGGAAGAGGAAAAAAAAGTTCGAGTCTTGGCTTATGCTCACGTTTCTCGAAGGATTAGGTAATTATTCTCCCCAAAAAACCTTTAAGGAAGCCAGTGATTTGTTTATATGCCGATTGTTCGTTTTTTTTTTTACCCGACTTGATTGTCAGGAATGGCGGCGATAAGATCGAAGATCGTAAAGATATCACTCAAAGAAATAGAGAACTTCCTTAGCTACATCGTCAATTACTGCACAAAGGCAACTTATTAAATAGATACTCCTCCCCTAATTGAGAAGCTACTGAAATTTCATCAGAATGAGAACAGTGTATTTGCTAAGTTTATCTGATTACGGAAGAAACAGGAATTACAGGAAGCAAAATTCTAAATAGCTTTTCTCTTTTTATTTTAAAAACAATTAAATATAAAAAAATTGAAATAAACAAAAGTAGCCAAACCGGTCAATTTTGAAATATATAAACAACGTGATAATGTTATTTTTGCTCTTGTCCTTTACTATA
>JAFIDM010012231.1:126419260-126477951 GCA_023159025.1 Thereuonema tuberculata | reverse complement strand
TATATATATATATATATATATATATATATATATATTTAATATAATATAATATAATACAATATAATATAAAATAATATAACATAATATATAATATAATATTTATATAAAATTTCAGGTTCTTTTTAGGTACATTATGAGAAAAGAACAAGAGCAATAATAACATTATCGTGGATTAAGCTGAAGAAGAAGACAGACCCGCACACTTAATACTTAGATCCTGTGGGATTGTGGTTTAAGCAAGAAAGGAAAAGAATGATGTCGAATTTATTAATGTTCATTAATTTGCTTTACATAGACTATTATTTTTTATACGAAAAATATAAAAAAAAAGTAGTAACCTGGATTGTACAAATAATACTTTTTAAAGATAATCTGTATTTTGAATTTGATACCTTGGAAACACTGTTCTAAGAACGGAAACACCAATTATGAAAGCGTAATAATTTATAATGTTTTAGTATCCTTTTTACGAGGATAGATTAGTAAAAAAAAAATAATTAAATAAATACAAGTCCTATTAAAAAGCCGATTTCTCTGAAAACAGGAGCTGGACTGTGAAAGTTAATGTGGCTATCTATGGCTTCCCTTGAAGTTTAAGGAGTTATACGAGCTTTGAGCAAAGAAACTGTCGGCAGCCATTATCATCGACAAGCCTTGCTGCAAGGCATGACTCGTCCGCCCTTCCCGATATCTCGAAATGTATGGAATAGGCCCTATTTTCTTTCGTTGTTTCTTTTGGTAGGACGGTTGGTTGAGAGAACCTACCCCACCCCGGAATAAAATTCTATACTCGCCTCCTGTGCAAGGCAAAGATTACTTAAGTAATATACAGCGGAGGGAACAAATTTCTGTGTCAAATAATAATTAATGAGTTTCATTGTTAACAGCAAGATATTTGAAATGAAGAAACACACTGTGTCTTAACTTTGGCAAATATGTTCAAAATATTGTATCGGCGACACAGTTTTCTCTAATGATACCTTTCCTTTAAATCTTTGTTGTTGTTTTTTTTTAATATCCTCTAAGATAATACGCCTTCTGAATGTATTCGACTGTTGACTAGCTTTTATGTATGTACAAAAAGCGGATGAAAACTTGATTTTGTAACTTTCCAATTGAAAATCCATATTTCTGTTTCTGTTAACTATACAGTCAGACCTCGATATAAGGTCACCCCTTGGGACCTCGCGAAAGTGACCTTATAAGCGGGTTGACCTTATAACCGACTCATACGCAATTCAATTCAATGAGCCGGGACTTTAGAAAAGTGACCTTATATGCGGGGTGACCTTTTATGCGGGTGACCTTATATCGAGGTCTGACTGTAATTTTACAAGAAATCTAATTTATTACAGTGTCAATAATATAATTTAATTTATTCTTATATACTTTTATTATTTTATACATTACAATGGACAGTTGAAGTCATTTCAAGACAAAACTCATAGTTAGGGCTGAGTGTTTTGCCATTCGGAATAAAATTCTGCTTAATACTTATTAAATATTGAAAAATCTGGCTTTTCATGACACCATCTTCATGTAGCTTTAAATAGTTTAACTAAACAATGTTCCATTTGTAATTTAACTTAACCTTTCCCAATGTATATGTATTTGCAACCTATTTTTCTCCAAATGTTTGGTTAGTAGACCAGAACAAGTAGGCTATACTATTTTTTTTTTATACATCCAAAAGCTATTCTACTAACTTTTAAAAAATTATCTTTATTCATACATTGTTGAGAATTAATCAAGCATGATTCTACCATCATCCTGTCCTTCTCTAAGAATAAAGATAAATTTCCTGGGTTCGAATCCCGGCGTCGGCATGCTTGTTTCCTTTCTTTCTTGTATTTGTCTACTTCTTCTCTTTCTCTTTCTCCACTGTCTAATGGTACTGACAAATATTCGAAAATTCTAGGATTTATATGATAGGTCCTCCAAGGATCAAAGAACTCAAGGTCCTACTCAGATTGAAGGTTAATAAGAACTTGGAAGTTGATGAACATACGAAGACTAATTAAAAAAAAGCCCAAACTAATCAGAAAAGACATTTAACATTAATTGGAGAAATATAAAAATTCTGGTGATAAGCAGTCTTAAAGACCAGAATAGTAAACGTAAAGGATGTATGTAGAGAATCTTATATTATAAAAGCGTTATTCTGTCTGTCATAAGAATTACGTTTTTCCAATTTTGTGACCAAACTATAAGAGATAGATTGGTCATGTAAATGGACAAAATGTAGATCTTTTTAAGACAAACAAAATGCTACAAAAATCTTTCGAAAAAAGTTTTTGGTTTCCCAGATGGCACCTTTTAAAGGGTCAAATTTTGACTTTTCTCAATTTAAACGAAAAGTATAAAAGATGGAAGAGAACATTATATTGAGAAAATGTTGGTATTTGAAAGTCTATCGAACGATGTATCACTTATTCACAAACGCTTCAGCGTTTGCAAGATACGTGCAAAAATGTGAATTTTCGGTGTATGACGCCGACCCGTAATACATCCGAGTTATTCGGAGAAGCCACAACGGACTGGGATGTTATATATTCTCCGACGATCGCAACATTAATTTGCTAAATACATAAAGTTTGTTTTTTGAATGCTATATATGCAAGGATTCCGGAGCGAAGCGACGGTACCCGGCTATTATTATTGTATATTATAAAAATGTATAAGCTTATTATAAAAAAGGTTATTCTGTCTGTTATTCTATAAGCAAAATGTTAAATTATAAATTACTAAAACGTCGGAGCAAGGAAATCTTTTGGAAAAATGATTCAAGAATTTTCACAAAACACGTTATTTATCATGAAGTTTTGTAATACAACCTAATATGTTTCGTTATCAAAAATGTGTTTGTGTTATCAAACACTAAATATTAACATTTTAGCCCTATATAAACCAACAAAACACAAAGAAAGATAAATATACTGAAGAATTAGAGAATCTATTCATAAAAAATGAAAATATATTAAACAACTGTCCAACTATACTATTTGCCGACGTAAAAGTGGATCTTTTCAAAATGAATAAAAACAGTGCAGTAGCCTACAGAAATACCTAAAACTTATGTGCAATAATGGTTTCAAAAATTGTCTTTACGGAACAACAAGAAACAACTGTACAATTTCATGGAAATACTAAAACAAATGTATATCATATTTTCTTAAATAAGCATGATATCGAAATACCAGGAATAATATGTAAAGAACGAATCTCGGATAATAAAGAGTTGAAAACGAGAAAATAACAGATCCAAATATAAGCTACGAAGAACTAATCAATGAGTTTAATAAAACAAAATTCATAAAAATCTACCTATATAAAAAGAAAATTCCTGACTCCCTCAATGACTGACTCATCAACGCCCCACGCCCGTCCCAAACCCTTGGACCTAGAAAGCTGAAATTTTGCACAGAGGTTCCCTTTATGATGTTGACAAGGAATAAGGCCGGATTTTTCGAAATTCCCAAGGGTAGGGAATAATCTGGCCAACTGACCATGAAGTGTGTGGCGACAAACCCAGGTGTGTGCTGCCAACCCGCAATACACCTGAGTAAAGCGGAGAAGGCCGCAATGGGCTGGGAAGTCGTGTATTCTCCGATCTCAATCATAATTTGCTAAATAAATACAGTTTTTTTTTTTGATGCTATATATGCAAGGGTTCCGGTGCGAAGCGACGGTATCCATCTAGTTCAGAAATAATGGAGAACTGTTTAAATTAAATCCATTATTCCAAATATTTAGCTGCAAAACTGGATAAACGAAGCATTATTCCTTAATCATTCCTAACATATGACGCCAGATATTACACTCATTAACAAAAAAAACGACGTACCTAGAAGGAGTTGTCCGATGGAGACAAAAATTGATGGAGAGGAAGATTATGTACCGAATAGAAAATGATTAAAATTTCAGACAAATTGAATAATTTATTTCAGAGTTACAGAGTTACAAAGTAACGAGCTCAATAAGTTGTTGACCCATCTCTACCCTGAATGCAAGCTGCCAAACGACGTGGCATAGAGTGATAAAGCGCCCTGATGGTCTCCTGCGGTATTTCTTGCAAAATTTGCTCCAATTGTTGGGCTAGGTCATCCACATTCCCTGGTGGATGCAGTCGCCTTCCCATCATATCAGACATGCTCGATTGGAGAGAGATCTGGGGATCTGGCTGGCCAAGGAACTGTTTCACAAGCTGCAAGACAGGTCATAGCAACACGTGCCGTATGTGGTCTGGCGTTATTTTGCTGAAAAATAAGGCCAGGATACTGCAAAAGGAAGGGTAGCAAAACAGGTCTCAGAATATCGTCGACGTACCGATGTGCTGTAAGTGTGCCGCAAAAGACGACCAAAGGGGTCCGGCTATCAAGGGAAATGGCACCCCAGACCATAACTCCTGTTTGAGGGCCTTTGTGGCGTGCAATAGTGAAAGCAGGATCGTCACGCTACCCTGGGCGTCTCCAGACACGTCTGCGACGATCGTCAGGACACAGTTGGAAGCGGGATTCGTCGCTAAACACTATACGTCCCCAGTGAGCATCATTCCAACCGGATCGAGCCAAGCACCACTGTAATCTGGCCCGACGGTGTGCAGACGTGAGTGGCAGGTGGCGTAGCGGTTGGTACGAGCGTTGATGTCGCTCTCTCAGCCGTCTGTGAATGGTCATGGTGGACACTCGTGTGCGGGTCGCACATGATGGTTGATAACGATGATTCAGGCGCTGTGACAGCTGATCTGACAATCACTCTATCCTCCCGCTCTGCTGTGGCCCTAGGTCGACCGCTACCTTCATGACACTGAAATCTGCCATTGTCCACCCATTCCTGCCAGCATCTTCTAATCGCCGCATCACTTCGACCCATATGACGAGCGATTCTCCGATTTGCCCAACCTGCCTCTTTCAATCCAATGATACGACCTCTTTCAAACTCTGACAGTTGCATGTAATGAGCTCGAATCCTGCGGCGAGGCATTTTTTCAGTCATTGAAAGGTATCCTAACTCGCAATGCAACAGAAAGTTTGATCATCAGATTGAGAATCGCTTCTTATATACACCTGCTGAGTGCGCAGTTCCGATGCGCTGTAGCTCTCGCTATTCATTCATTGGACACCAAAGTTTAATCATTTGCATGGGCGGTCCCAATGTCTTTGCATACGAAATTTCATTACAATCGGACAACTTCTTCTAGGTGGGTCGTTTTTTTTGGTAATGAGTGTAATATGAGGATACGAGGATAATAAGAGGATAAAAATTTGAATGTAGGGTTTTTAGAAAAACACAACCAATGACAAAAAACGGTTTTTAAATACTTTAAAAAGCAAATATAATTAATTTGTTCCAATTAACAAGTAATTCCTATGTGTCTTGGAAATGATACATTTTGGTATAACTTAAATTAAGAATAACAATTAAGTGATTTATTGTTTAATATTCAATGTTTTTAGAATTCACAGCATACACTATATCATTGAAAAACGTGACCATCGCGGACAGATTTGTGGACATATATAGTTATCGACAATTAAACGAGAATTCAAAGGAAATTTCATTGTGAACTTTTTTTCGTTCTACTGATAACCTTGAATCGTTAGGTAACTATAATCGTTATGTTGAATATTTACTTAATTTATAATTGAGGACTTTGGCTACTGAATGAGGATTAGTTATGTTACTGATTTGGAGTTAGTAAATTTGTGGAAGCCTAACTATTTCCTATTATAAGTCATTTTTTTCTTGTATCATCCAAACAATAAACAATTTTCATTTTTTGTTAAAAAATGAGTAACATTATCAAAGTAGTTTTTTTCCAGTAATTCATTTCCACGTTCATTCAGTTTGTAAAACATCTTTCTTAATGATAAATCACAGTTACGAATTAATTTATCATAAATTTAGTAACGCCAATTTTTTATTTTTAACATATGAAAAAAAAAGATCTTATTATTAATAATGAAATAACTATGAAAACCTTTTGATATATATCTTGTTTTGCTAATTGATTATCTATCTATTAGATAGATTAAAAAAGACAGACTAGTGCTGATTTCGCAAAAACTGAAAAAAGTAGCATTTAATTCATAATTCGCTGCTACGTCATATTTTGGAAGGGCAGTGTACTGGTAGGCCTTTTTTTTTCCTTTTTTAATATTAATGATAGAGAAAGTGATTGTTCCTGAGACGAGGACTCTCACGCTTGTAGAAACCTATTGGAGTCTGAGTGCTATGAGTGATATAAGCACCATTGGTAGCAATAGGGTGAACCGGACCCTTGGGTTGAAATGCCACTTTCACTTACGGGACAGGAGAGAAAGGTAAGCAAACGGGATTATATGTGAGCAGCGTTTGTATAGCAGGTGCCTATGTATCCCTGGCCTGCCAGGGAGGCTTCGCTTTTGTTCGGTGCCCCGGGTTTTGCCCCCATCAATGGAGATTACATCACCCCCTTGTCTGGGGGTCCTGCTAGCCATTTCCCTCCCTGCCCCACTGAATGGTTACGTCTTGACCTCGTTTGAACGTCTGGCTGGGTCTTATAGAACGCACCGGGAACTTTGACATGCCCCGAACCCTCAATGCCCGGGATCTGACATTGCCAAGAAAGGTCAGGGGTCAGACGGTTCTTTCTAAAGAAAAGATCACTTACAATAAGACCAAGGGGGAATATGAGTATTCATATGGTAATAGCAAAAACCCGATTCGAATCGTAGAGTGAAAAGACGGAATTTCGTACCGTAAACATCCATCTCCAACTTCTCAGGTTCGCTTCACCAAAAAGAAAAAATCTCACATTGTGGGAAACGAAAAAAAGAAAAAAGAAAAAAAAAAGAAAAGAAAGAAAAAAAAAATCTAAAAACTTTTCTTTTCCTGCACTTTCTTCTTTTTATCAATTTTATTTTTCTATATTGTTAAATATTAAAAAAATAATTTTATTAATATTTTTAGCTGAAATATCTGAAAGTTAAATTTTATAAATTCTTTATAATAGTTAATTCGAACTCTTGGTAAAGTTATTTATGTCTTGTTTATAAAGTTATTTCTTTTTATTTTATTTTATTTTATTTTTTTTTTGCACTCTTATTTTATCTCAAAATATAAAAGATATCAAAAGATTTCTAATGGTTAATTTGAGGAAATTTAGTTCGGTACGATTGGAAATTCGAGGTAGTAACAAAGCACATTTAAAATTTCATTTCTAACATTTCTTTTTCAAGTTATTCACAATTTCAATTTATGTAAATATTTTTATCGTATTTCAAAGAGAACTTTTTGTTCGTAATTTTTTTATACAAACTTCTTTTCATTTTTTTTTTTAAGTATATGCTCTATTAGTAAATATAGTAGCTTTTGATGGAATCAATCCTAGTTTACTTCAGAACTGCAAAATAAATCAACTATAATTAAATAGAAAACGAAGTATTTATTTTTATTTAATTTATATTTATGTTTATTTATTTAAACTGCTTACTGAAGTCAATTTGGTTTTCTCCGAAGCAGATGATTTCGATACAAATCCTTGGATTTGCATTAATTACTTTAAAACAATAATTAAAATATATTTTGGAAGTAATTTTTCCATTCCATAAGCTAATTTATCAATTTACTCGTTGAAAACTTACTACAGAAATCTTTTAGAAGTTTAAAATTTATGTACAAGAAGAAAATTTGGTTATTAATAGCTTCGTTCACCAGTTTCTGGCTTTCGTTAGAGAATCCTTGGGCGAATCTATTATGGATGAAGGAGAAATCAAAGGAATGTGTGGCTGATAAATGATCGCAGAAACCTTCTCTTGAAGCAAACTCTGGGTAAATTTTCAGTGAAAATCAATAGGAATCATTGGCAGCATCGCAATTCCAATTTCTATTCTAATCATATTGGTGACTGAAGACAGAAATTACTATAATTTATCAAATTTAAATGTTAACAGAGAAGAAATGCTATGTTTTTTCCTAACGATTGGAAGCTGGTCAGTATCTGATTAGTCTCAAAGGCTTCTGGAATGCGACGACACCTGATTTCCATCCAAACACTATGTAAATCATGATTAAAGTTGCTGAAGCAAAGTTGTCCAACAATAAGCAAAGGGGATTAGTTAGGGACAGGTCTTCCAGTTTTTTGGACGTCCCTAAGAGATTTAAGTCTCCGCGCTGACATAACAGTTGTATTGTCCAGTTGGAAATGCCCCTGGGGTCGAATACCAGAATATGTGATAAGTTTCCTGCTACCCCTCTAGACTTCCCCAATGCTGCTCATGACCTAATTTCAAGAACAAAACATAAAATTAATAAAATTAATATTAGTTTTTAACTTTTAACACAAAGCTAAAATCTTCAAATTATGATTTTTTTTTTTTGTTACAAATATAATTTTGCAGTTATCAAATTATCAGTAAAAATTAGCATTGAGAAGCTGTCTCATTATAAACGTCGTAAATACACTAATAGACATATATATATTATATTTAGGATGCAGAAGAGATATAGTGGTTTTTATTATAGAGATGACTTAAATAGAACAAAGTTTTCACCTTTTTTATTCTTTTCTATTTCTCTCTTTCACTTCACTCTCCCTCCCTGCATCTTCGTTTCTTACTGAATTCCTGGATATCCTATAGTTAAGTTTGTCGATATATCGCAGACTTTTATTTTTTCTTTATGATTTCGCAGAACAGTATTGATAAAATTGAGAGAAGGAAGGTCTCATTTTGAAAGAAGCATATTATTAAGGAAATAATTTTATCGCTTGTATAATTAGGTTTTAAAATTGCAAACCATATTTTCATTTTTGTATCTATATGGTATCTGTATGGTATATATATTTAATACAGATATAGTATTGTTATATCATGTTATGTTATATAGTGAATGTGGGTGGCAGAGAAGTCAAGCACTGCGACTGTACTATCCCACGGAAATAAGGACAGATGGAAAGAAAGACTGAGAAAGTATGGTGGGAGAAGTGCAGGGGAAACGGGAGAACCCCGAGAAAACCTGCCCAACGCGGATCGTTCACCATCACGAAACCCACATGACAGATATAGTATTACTAGGTAGATAATAAATAGTGCAATCGCACACATTCGTGAAACAAATAAAGACATTTAATATAAAAAACATTATTAATTTCGACAGCCAGCCGTCTGTCATTTTCAAATGAAAAATAATAACAGAATATTGTTTTCTTTACGACACCAACACTTTTAAATTTGTTAATTATCTATGATTGGTTGTTATTTCCTACCTTTTCATGCTTCTTCTATCTTTATGTTTGGATGTAATTAGGTTATCATTTTATATTTTGGAGAGAATATTCTATTATTATTTTTCACTTGAAATGACAGACGGCTGACTGTCGAAATTAATAAGTGCTTTTTTTTTTATATTAAATGTCTTCATATGTTTCACGAATGAGTGTGATTGCACTATTTATTTATCTATTTATAATTCCGTACGTTAAACCTTATTTAAACTTTGATATTACTGTTTCTAAACAATTACTTATGACAATTCCTTATGAATCATAAAAAGCTTTAAATCTTTAATTGAATAAAACTTTTATTCTTCTTGAACATTCTTGAAAGAAGTTAAGGTAAATTTAATAGGATCATGAGAGAAAATTAACGGTATTTGATATCAGAGGGAGAAAAATAAGAATAGTCCAAGAAGTGAATGAATGACACAAAATGTTTATTTTACAAGTATCATATAAAAACTTCTAGAGCCCCATCTTAGATTTAACCCACCAAAGAATGATCAGAGCTAGTGGATGTTTTTTGACACTGTGATCGCTTTTGTGTGACAGATAAATAAGAAAGGACAAAAGCAGATCAATTATATTTCAAATAAAACCCCTTTACAATAATCGCAATCTCTCTAAAAAGGAAACTCCGGAGTAGTTTGAGCTCCGTTGAAAGTGTGGATGTTTCTGCTCATCCTATAAATCCCAGTATTGGGAATTCATCCTAGAGAAGTATTCTGTAGTACTCCTGTGAATTCTAGCTTCTTTCCAGTTGTCTGTGATCCTGTAGAAAGATACAAATTGCATTCCCAAGCAAATCGATGCTAAAGTATAAACAGTTAAAAAAAAAAAAAAATTGTGACATCTTCTAGATTTTGTTTTTGCGAATACTTAAAAATGGCTAATTATTGAATATGAACTAATATAACTGAACATCGATAATTGGGGATTTTTTTCTATTTTAGAGTCTGTGACATTCAGAGTAAAAATTCAATATTTATTGTTGTTGTTTTTTTTTTTCAAAACAAGATTCAATTTCGTTTCATTTTCAAAAGAAGTTTTGACTTTTAAAACATTAAATACCAATTTTACTTATTTTACATGACTCTAAATTGTAATATTTCGAATTTGCCTAACTCAATTTTAATTAAATTAATTAAAGTAAAGATTTAAACATCGGGCTTCTTAAAAGAGTATGAGAAGTGTAAGAAGTTGCGACCTCAGTTTAACATAAGTGGAGATCAAAAGACCAATCCGATGATCGCCCGCCTTAATTCTGACAAAGAAATCAATACTATTTACAAACTATAACAAAAATTCGCGACTATCAATTTTATGAACTTGGATTCTCCTTGTAGATAAGCAACTATCGTTTAAACAATAACACTCCATTGTAAATTGTTTTATTTATTCATTCATTTATTTATTTCATGAAAAAATGTAAATATATCCTTAAATTGGTAAATTGAAAACTAACGAGTAAATTAGTAATCTGTTATGATGGAAGAATCTTAAAAACTAGCTATATAGGTGTTTGTGAAGAGAACGATTCCCAGGAGAGATCGAGGATTTGTTTTTTTCTTTGAACTTTTACTCGTCTTGATGGAATCTAAGGCTCACTAACCCTTTAGTCAAATCAGTACTAGATTTTTAGTGTAGGTGGACGAGCGTTGGATTGGACTTTGTTTCATAAGTCTACGGCGTCCAGTTTCGGATGCATTGGACTTTCAACTATCTCTGTAGACCTAGAGGATAAATTATTAGGTTCCGTTTACGTTATACAAATAATTAATAAATGTAGATTTATAAAAATTGTTTATTTTTTTTATTTTGTAGCATATTAAACGATTAAGATTAGTAAAATTTCATGAACTTATTCATTATGTTATAATTATGAATAGATTCGAATATAACGAAACCTGATACAATTAATATTGCATTTCTGGATGTCTTAATATTCTTTCTTTCCCTCGTGCTGGACAGAATAAAATTTGTTCAAGAAAACAGAAAGAATTCATTGATTTTCATTTGTTTTCACTTATTACTTAATAGTAATTCATTAAAGCAATGCTCTCTTTTTAAGTGGTCATTTTCACAATAAGTTCATTTATGAATATCTTTCCCCAAAAATGTTTATAAAACTGTAAAAGTCAAGACGAAAAGTAACTTTAAAACCCTGTTTCCCAACGTGGGGCGCACGCCCCACAGGGGGGCAATTTGATTGTTAAGAGGGGGCAATTGGAAAATGGAATTTTTTTTTTTTTTATTTGGTTGTGAAGGTTAAAAAGTCGTTTTTTTTGGATTGTGAAAGTTATATCTAATTTGGTGGGCATAGCATACTTTAGATACTTTAGGTGGGGCGTAGCACAAAAAAGGTTGGGAAACACTGCTTTAAAAGGTGCCGTCCATTAGTGACACCTGGTGGTCATCAAAAGAAAAATACAAAAAGCCCTCAAGCCACAGGGGAAACAAATCCTTGGCAAAAATTTTTTTCATCGAATGTTTAAAAACAAGAAACAAAATTTCAATGATGAAAATTAATTTTAATTAATTAAAATAATTTAGGAATGATTCCCGAAAAATGTTAGAATCTAAGCCTGTCCAAATCTGCATTTCGTTGCCCTATTATCTAATTCATATTTTCCTTGATAAAGTTCATAAGTAATGTATTAATGTTATTTTCTACGTAAGATAATTGGTAGTTTAATGAGAATATACAAAGCACTCAAACCATAAATTATCAATAAATAAAATACAATGAGAGTAAATTATTAATGGATTTTTTTATTATTTTTATTTCTTAAATATTATAAATTCCACTGATTTCGAAAATGCTCGTTTAAATGATAACACAACAAATAGTATTGTTAAGGTAGGAGTTCTTTTTTATTTTTGGATTATATAGAAGTTTAATGGAAAATAATATTATTTTAACATAAATTATTTTTCACAAAAGCATAATTATTAATGTTTAAAATGCATCCTACAGAAGGAAAAAATCTAAAATATTTTTATAAGAATTTAAAACTTTAGCAATCAACAAAATTTCTTAATTAGAAATTATAACAGTAATTACAGTATAAATAATATTTAATATTTTATTTGCAATTAGGAGTTTTTTAATATAACTTTCATTTAATTTAAAGTACTCCAAATTGCAAATAAATGTTATTTAAGTTATTGGTATTTATTTCTTGTATGTACACAGATATTGATTCTCGTTTAAATTAAATTCAAGATTTCGCCCTGAAATTCCCAAGAGAACAAAGACATAATTATTTTGGTTGTAGTATATTACAATTTTTACATATTATAGTTTTTGCTTCTCCACCTTAAAGACAAGACTTCTGCTTGAAATTCTTATTGTGATAAATACATCCAGGATGTAACAGTATCTTCGTAGGTTAGACCAAGAATTTTTTTTTAACGTTTCTAAATGAGAAAAAGAAGTCTTTGAATTTAGAAATCATTGTTTTCTATATTTGGATTGGCAAACCAACTTAAAATTAACCAAACTGTATTCTGTGAATGAGTTTGCATTGGCAGCTATTTGAAGTTCTTTATAGGAAGGAAGTGAGGATAAACACTGAGTCGGTCAGTGGTGAAGCAGTGACATTCATCAATTGGGCCTGTTGGACATCCGTCCAGCTGCTACCGTGGGAATAGACCAGCACTGCCACCCATTCTGGGTTGTCTCACTCTAAGAAAAACAAAGATAGAACAGAAGGTTTGCAAACTTACTCCCTTTTTAAAAAGTTTCCGCAAGGGAATCTGTAATATTTATGTGTTCGTTTACTATCCTATTTTAAAAGAAAGAATTTATTAACAGCAAGTCTCAGATTACAGAATAATAAACAGGAAACCATTTTTCTCAATTGATTTTACCATTAGTACAAGATACTTGTGATTGTACAAGGTTGCTCTAAAAATTAGCAAAAAAATAATGTAAGAAAATTAGTCTACACCTTACACAGTATTTTAGTTTTATTAGCAATAACCCTTGCAGGTATTTTTAATATAAATATTTTTTTTCTATAAAGTTAATATTTCAGTAGATAATTTTTTGTGGTAATCCAGTTATCTTTTTAATTCTGTTCTTCAAATTTCAGGTCTGATATTAATCAAAATTAATAACAACAACAATAATAATAATAATAATAATAATAATAATAATAATAAAATAATAATAATAATAACAGCGAAAGGTACTGTCTCTTTCATATTGTTTTCATAATCAATGTTGATTAATTAAAGTACATAGGCTAAATTTAGCTGTAATTATTGGTTATATCCGCTGATTACTAGATTAATGGTTCTTTATGTATTTTGGATATCGCTTTATGAGCTTTTTTTGTTAATTATGGTTGTTAATGAGATTTGCGGGGATTTCGGTTCATTTCCACTATTTTGGCAAACGCAGAAAATAGCAAATAAATTCATTTCACGAACCGTTGCTGTAATCAGAAATAGGCTAGGTTAAGTATGATCTCGTCGTTCCAAAATGTATACTTCTTTAAAACAGATTAAAAAACTATACCTTACAGCCTAGGCATTTTACTATTATCCATCATCATAGAGTAAATATTTCATAGAAAATATTTTTTTATGAAATTTTTAGAAGACTATCAACCTTAAAAATTTTCCAAAAAATTTATTTATTCATTTAAATTAAAAGAACAGTTAAATCTTTTTTAAAATCATTATTTAAATCGGTACTAATCTTGGACCCAGATTTTCCCTCCAATTATTTAAAATATTATTTTTTTAAGATTCTTTTTACGTAATTGCTCCTTTCTGTTTATTTATCTTTTTTTTTATGAATAAATAAACAAAAAGAATTTCATAATTTTTTTAAGCACTGATGGACTGCGTTCTTAGGGCTCATTGTTTGCTTGAGACCTCAATTGGATCGTTTGTTTTTAGCGGGACATCAGACTTTCACTTGCAGCCACATTAAGATCGTCATTTCGTTGGGGGAGGAAGGGCAGTTATGGCGACGCTATCCACCTCCTGGCCGTTGAAGTCTCTCGCCATTAACAATAACAATGCTGAGGTCAGGCCACACAGTTTTAAGATCCTGTAATACTGGCGACACATAGCGGGATATGGCGAAATGTTGTTCCGTCATTATTGCCCCTCTCCTTAACAGGTCTCCCCCTCCCCTTCTATGTTTTCCCCTTCGCATTGCATTCTAGGTAATTGCTCATAAAGTATCGAAACAGACTTGAGCTTTTTTTTTTTTCCTTCCTTCGCCATTACCATTGGAGTCTGGAGATGTTCACTTGTTAAAAGCAATAATGAAAAATCAAAAGGGAATAAAATACGAGGGGAATTCCGGTTCCAATAACCACCCACTGAGGACTCACATATGTATTTCTCCTTCGACCAGTCAACAGTCAGTCCTTGAAGACCCTTCACTAGAAGGAAATTCCAAATTCTGTGTTTAGTAATTTTGCAATAAATATATTGTAAAGTAAAAAAATAAATAAATAAAAAGAAATTGTAAAAATTTTGTCTTAAATATTTTTCTTTAATTTGTCTTTAATATTTTTCAAACATATAATTAATTTGAAATTAGATTGGCTTAAAAAGTAGATATTAAAAAAAGTAAAAAAATATACACAAAAATTTTAATATTTTTATTAAAAACACATCAAAAAAATTTTTTAACATGCAAAATTATAATTATTGAACACTATAGTTGTTTGTATTAATAATAGAAATCTTTTTTTCCAAAATTATCTAGTTATTTAGGTTAGTAGGTGCATTTTTACTATTAAACGAACTTGACTTAAATTTCCTTTTCAATTATGAGTGAATTCGTGTTTATGTTAGTTATTTCATGAAATAGATCCTCTCTTTTCAAATGAAGTAAAGACTTTTCCTGCCTGAAGGTTAAACTGCGAGAGAGTCGGACTTTTTAACTTCGTAAAACTGCTGATCACAACATCCTCAACCTCCAGTGATGCCTGCCCCGTATGAGAATAAGGTCATTAGGCAATAACTTCAACCAATTCATTTCTGAAATTAAAACGAAATATTGTAAAAGCTATTTTTTTTTATGTATTTTTTTATATCTTTAGAAAAAAAAAAATGAAATCAGAAACTGTTTATTTAAACCTTTAGTTGATTTGTGTCAACATTCAATATTCAAGAATGAAACTAAAAGTGGTAATGCGCCTAAAAAAATAGTTCTTTTTCTTCAAGCTGTAAAGTCTTTACGACTGTCTAGGCCAGACTGAAGCGTGCTTTGGAATTCATGAGCCGATCTTTGCCACCACAAGCAATAATCGTCACCGTTGCAACTGTTCAGGCTTTTTTTTTTATTTGTTGTTGTATTGACTCGGAGATTTTTTTTTCCTTTTCTTTTTTCAAAGTGACTGTGGGAACATGTTTTGGCCCCTCCCAAAGCTTTAATTAAACTTATGAGCCAACCACCTCACCTCTGGCCAAATCCCCCTAGGGGTTAATTTATTTTTGACGTTCATGACTGCTTCCATTTAACCTGTACCAAATTACAATTCTTCGCCGGAGTCGCAGCAGAGACGGCGGCCACTTGCCAACTGTTCTCGGCCGACCGAGTCTAGGCGTCGTCGGCGCATCCACTTGGTATTCGCCGTGCACCAGCCCGCTCTTGTATTCTCTCTAAATCACCTCTTTCGGATTATTTATTAGTATTTGATTGATTTATGTCTCGTTATTATGGCTGCGGGAGGATTTTTCGCGGCACCTCCAAGGCCATTTGTGAAGCCGCTAAAAGATTTGGCCGTCAAAGTGGTTGACCAGCGTTGCCACAACATTCAACTTTCCCGACTGCGTTGTGGCCGCCGAGAATAGGACTTTCGAGAGCATGGATTAATTATTTATCAAGTACATATACTTATTTATTTATTAAGTAGGCTTGAATACGTTACTTATCAAATATCAGACCATCTTTATTTAGGGTTAAGCAGTTTAAAATTAGTAGGGTAATTTGTTCTTACTCTACAGGGAGAAACTAAAAATTCCGTATGTTAATATAACATGGGCACAGATTTGAAAATTGTGACGAGAGTGGGAAGACATAATTAATCCATTTCCTTAAATTATGCTTAGTATCTATTCATATACATTTAAACTGTTCAAAGCTCTTTGCCAGTATGATATTGCCCAAGCGGCTTATCTCACCCCCACAAGTCCAAGAGCTGGAGTTTTTATATATCTGCCAGTTGACTGAATTATATATTATTCCTAATTTACGTTACTTTCATGTATTAGAGTTGAAAAATTATTAAAATGATAGTCGCAATAAATAATATAAAAATTAAATTTTATAGTAATTTCTTAAACAACTGCAGCATTAGAGGAGATCAGTGAAGTATTTAAGAAAAAAATGATAAAAGTGTCCTCAAAGTTAGAGCTGAAAAATAATTGGATTATGAATCCAAAGTTTATGATTATTCTCTGTTTTGAAATTCATAATTTTCCGAAAAGAGAAAACTTCGAACAGCAATTGAATAGAATGCCGAAATAAATAGTAAAGGAAATGAAGGATATTCTAATCATTCAAATCGTAAATAGTGCTTATGGAGACTGTAGAAATACTAGTAGATATTAAAAATAGAGATATATATATATAAAATTAGCAAATAATGATTTAAACAAAAAAAAAAATCGTTATTTAATTTTAAATGACTCAGAACGATTGGAATACGAAGACAATTACTGATATTTGTAGTGAAATGTTATTCCAGTCCACAGCACAAGAAAAAGAGAATCATTGGTTACAAACGGAGGTCAAATTATTTGATTTTTCCGATGGTAGAACTTACACGATACACTTT
The DNA here is from genome assembly GCA_023159025.1 of Thereuonema tuberculata. NCBI lineage: Eukaryota > Metazoa > Arthropoda > Chilopoda > Scutigeromorpha > Scutigeridae > Thereuonema > Thereuonema tuberculata. Next base: position 126,460,884 of record JAFIDM010012231.1, on the reverse strand, counting down.
TATCGCTTATATTTATTATAATTACACTTTAATGGATAGAAATGCTCAAAAATATTTGATTTTCCGATTAAGACATATTCAGTGATTTAACAATGTTTTATGATTGAACAAGTATTATTGATAAAAAAAAAAAAAGAAAAAGATTATAAGGTATCGGAGGAATCTTACCCACATTAATGCATTAGAAACAAGTTGGTATGTCGACTTTCGAATAGTAGACTGGTAAGAACTACAAATAATTTTTTGGAAGGCATTTCTGTGCAAGTCGTATTCTGACTTATGGTACTACTTTCATTTGTAGTTTTCAGCTCTGTAAGCCAAATTTCTATCAGAATCAATAGGGGCCGTTCAAATATTACGTAACATTAAAGGGGGGGGGGAATTCAAGCTTTCCTTATTTCTGCTGACAAGGGGGAGGGGAGGGGATCAAAGCAATGCTTAGATAAGATAGACAAACATGCACGTGAGAGAGTGCGCTGCGCGAGATAGACTTTTTCCTCAGTATTTCATGTGTACAACAAATTAAATAATAAAATTTGTTCCATTTTAATTCAGGAGTAAATATCATGAAATTTTGACTGTTTACTTTAATGTTCAGTGGTATTTACTGTTAATGATTTGGCAAATCTTACGTAAGCACAAGTAGGGGGAGATCGGGCATTTGCTTGTTTTTGCTTATAAGGGGGGAGGGAGTCTAAACTGACTAAAAATGTGCTTATGTAATATTTGAACGGCTCCTAGGGAGATTACATTACTACTGTTTATCAATCATTGGGATTTTGACTTTATATGATAAATAATTTTTGAATTATTACGAATATTTTGGCTTCGTGCAGTTGGAAATCATCATTCCATGATGTAAATGAGAAAAGAAAAATCGAAGGAACACATTTCAATTCTCTAAACAGATTAACCTCTTTAGTGAAATTTTTAGTCGCCATCTACTAAAGAACTTTCAAAAATAGAATTTAAAAAAAAAAAAAAATAATATATTAACATCAGTATAATACGATATCATTATTATACATAAACAACATTTGCTATTTGGTTAGAAATAGTGAAATCTTAATCCTGTGAAATTAATCTAGACTCGATTTACGGAGAAATAAGTTCCTCATAAGATATCGACATGAAACGAATCTAAAACGAATTCGTTGCACTGGTGACGACCGATGACTGAGTAATTCAATGTGGATGAACATTGGTTTCGTGATGGTAATGCTGAATGAGAACAATTGACAAGAATTCCAATGAAGGAATACATTCCTTGGATTAGGCTTACTTCTTTCTCAATTTCATTTTCAATTACTATTTATGGATTGAACACGTAGGTCATTTTGAAAGCATGGTGTTTTTAGAACAAATAAATAAATTAAATAAAATTTCAATTTAAAGCCTAATATTACACAATAAATTATTACGGCTAAATTCTTGTAGTTCGCAAGCCAGCTTAACATGTAAGAACTACCTCTTTTGTAGGATGGTACATTCTTTTGAGGAGCGAAGAGGTGGCAAATGGTGGCAAATAAAAGAATTCGACTTTAGTTAACGATTTGAGTTTGAGACATCTTACATTTACAAAAAATTTGTACATCAAGTAGTTTTAGCAACTGACTAGAATTGTCAACAGTTTTCTTTTTTTTATATTTTTATTTACTTATTTTTATTTGACACTTTACTTATTTTTAGTTATTTTATTGTACTTATTTTTATTTGACACTTAACTAAGTGTTAACTTTCGGCAGCTACAAAATTTTCTGAAATCAACTTTCCTATCCTGCAGATTGTTTGAACAATATTGGTGATGTAGCACCGCGCGACATCAGGCTGGAATATATCTGAGCCATCTGGGAAAACAATTGCGAATAGCTTCTATAGATACTTTGTAGGACTCTACAGTAGAGATCTGACTATAGTAAGGAAGTTCCAAGGCATTGTTGTTGTTGTTGTTGAGCCGGTTCGCACCGAAGTGCGAGCTTCGAAGCCGAAGCCTCCGTGTTCCAGGGAGCGCTAGGGTTCCCACGAGGGCGAACCCTAGCAGACTCCCTAGAATTTCAAGGGACAGATACTGGGGTGGTTTCCCGTGGCCTTCCCCAGGAGCCATTAAGGAATGACGTCAGACCGAAGAGAAAGTGAAGAAGAGGCTGCACAACACAGGAAAGGAAATTGAAACAGCCATGTCACTGCCAGGATTCGAACCCAGGTACTGGCGCACTGGCCGCCACGGCAGACCGCCGCCGAGACCGCAGGGCCACGCCAGCACGGCGTTCCAAGGCATACTCATACCAAAACGTTGTCACCTTCTGCTTGTTTCTGCTGGATAATAATATCGGAGTATTTTTCTTCCCAGTTTTCAGTTAAACCTCTGTTATGGTCCATATGGCAGGTACTCATTCAAAAGGGCGTTTTTCAAGTTTTTATATCTCTTAGATGGAAAGGTAATTGCAGTCTTCCATGATTAGGCGAAAATGTAAGTTCTTTACTAGGTACTTCGTTGAAGATCCCTATTGAAAAGGAAGCTTGAATATGTCTTAGAAATACCTTCTCTGACCAAATTCAATGTCTGCCATTCCACATTTTTTTATTATTTATACTTAGTGCATAGTCCATTATTATACATAGGGGTACGCTGTTTACCATACGCATCGATTAGGCTCAGGCGCCCACTATTCATCCGATGATTGCTGTTGTACCCATCTTGTTCCTTCTAATCTTGGAATACCTTCACTACAATATTGATAGTTTCATGGCTAGTTCCAACCTTCAGCTTTTCATACTTTTTCAAAGGAACAGCAAATTATATCCTTTGTCCATGTGATTTCTCTTCACTCTTCCAGAAGGAAGTGTCACTGGCCGAGATGAATAATGGATCGTGAAATAACGGCATACTATTTAACTACAGTAAATAAATCCACTTCTTAACTAGAAACACTGCAATTTACAGTAGGTAGTGTATATGTAAATCGTAAATTCTGTTTAAGTAAATCCACTATTACAAATCATATTGTTCCCGGTATCGCAATTTCCAAAAACAGATCAGTGAACTCTTAGTCTTGTGCATTTTATTCTTATTTTTCTTTCTTACGATGTTTGTACGCAGGTTAATTTTAGGCATTACAAATCTACTATTTAAGTAAAATATTACGTAACTGTATATAAATCTTATGAGTAATTAATAATTGCTTTTAATATACTGTATAAAATTTACACAGTAAGTTTTATGCTTGTTTATAAATATTTGTTTATTGTAAATACAAGATTCCTAGAATTAAACTTAAGACATTGGGAATAAAGTCATATGTTGAACAAGTGACTAACTTATAAATTTTAGATCTGAACCCTTTCAGAAGAACAATAAGCACATGTCATTTTGATTACAGACTTCATGAATGGTTTACGTTGCACATCCGTGGACTATAAGAGGTTTACGTAATCTTATTAGTTTTTTCTCATCCTTTAAAAGAAATAGTTGATTAAGAATTTCAAATCTAGTCGTCTTGTTTTCCTGGGAAAAAAATGTTGTTCTTCCAAAGGAAACTAACATGAAATACTATGGAATATCAGTTTATTTAATAAAGATGTCATATTTTTAAAAGAAACTTTTGTTAATAATTCACAATTACTGTTTAGTAAAAGGCCTTTGGATTCTTTATCACGGCAATGATTCGTATTCCAAGTAGATTTTCACGTAATAGTCAAGGAATCATTGAATCTCTGAGATTTCTGTATTTTTTCTTTTAATTTAAAAGTGCTTTTGTAAAATTAAGGCAATTTGTTTTTATTCAACAACCGGTCACAATTTTATTAATTTGAATTAGTTCAATGTTAAAACCACAAGAAAAATCAATTATCTACAAACGAAGATAAATTTGTAGAAAAACTGATAGTCCGGAAATTAAATAATAAAAAGCTTAATTTTAAAATACATTTAAAGCAACCTATGTAATGAGATGGCTCCTGTCTTCTCAAAAATTAACTATGAATGTCTTAACGTCTTCTGTTGGTTGTCAAATGATGGATGTAGAAGACTTGTCCTTTTTTTTTAACTTTTTAGTCAATAGGTTCTATTGTTAAACCTTGGACTGAAAGTGAACCATACTTTAGATGATCATTAAAACAAATCAATCTGTGTTTAATGTTATTAAAGGAAATAAATTATCTGAAAAGCAATGCGGGTGAAAAATTAGGATGTCCTAAATTTTAAAGAGTGACCCTTGAACTCTTTCTTCGGAATATTTGCTTTTAAGCGCAGTACTTATTTATTTTTCCCCCTAAATAAATATCAGAACGAAATGTTATAAGCCAGTGCTAAGACGGTGGCATGCAGCAGAATACTCTCCGTCGAGACTGGAGCGATATCAGTTTCTCTGTGGTTGGCAACAGTGGTCATGGTCGACCTCCGAGGCCTGAGTTATGGCTGCTCCAGTATGCCAGGCATCTGGGCCTCATCGGCGGGATTTAAAACCCGAAACGATGCCAAGTCAAGCAGAAAGAAAAAAGACCCAAACATCATTAACAGCCACGGGGAGTTGGTGTAAAAAATTTTGTAAAATCATAAAATGAGAAGGAAAAAAATGAAATAAATTTTCAGTCTAACTACGAATATAATTATCGACTCTCAGTTTTAATCCAGCACTTGATTGTAGTTTTTTCAATCAATTCCATCCCCTGTAACTCCTGCAAAAAGAAACCATTTAGTTATCATAAGACAATCGTGATTTTGAACAGATATTACTGCCATGCCTTTTAAAGATCGAGATCAAAAGTATTTTGACCCAAGTATAAATGTTTGTAACTCTCAATTTGATCCGTATGAAAAAGTTACATTAACAATAAATCTGACCTATAATACACGAAAGATCTTTCAAAAGGCATCTAAAGAATGGAAAAAAAAATGGTTCGCATTTCCTTACAGAAGGTACCTACCCATAAAATATTTACTTATTTAATTAAAAACCTCTTAATGTTTAATTACAATTTTTTTATGATTTCAGAAATCAAGCAGCATGTTTTTGACTTAGTATTTGAATTTTCTAAGAGACCAAATTTGTAAAGCTGGCCCGAATGTTGATATTCTTTGTTGTCTTACTGAGACTTAGACAGAGAACTGATGCAGAGGACGTAATTACCCGAAATATATATATATATATATATATATATATATATTATTATATTTCTATGATAATATATCTCAATGAAAATAAAAAATTGTTTTAGGAGTAAAACTTTCTGAACAGTATCCTACAAGATTGTAATAGTATTTCTTGGAAATAAATAAATCTGTATGAAAAGTGTAAATAAAAGCAGAAAAGAATTTAATGAATTAGTTTTCATTTCGTCCACGAAAGTAATAGATGAATAGAAATGGAAAGACTAGACTCAAACTGGAATTATACTCTAGTTGAGACACAGTATTTACGTATATCGCTTCAGTATTAGGCAAAGTTTCTTTATGTTCATTAATAAAGTGATGAGATCCATTCTGAAAATCCCCAACAATATTCCTTTAAAATGATCTTAGCTCGAAGTTCTTAATACCAAGACATATTGGGGGTGTATAAAGCAAAAGAAACGAAAGAAAATACAAAGACAAAGAAATGTATTTTTATATCATTTGTTCAAGTTGAGTTATCTCGTTAGACGTTGGATAAAGATTTAGAAACATCAATCTTGAGACCCAGCAATAATAAAAAAAATAATAAAAAATTTACTATTTTGAAATTCTTGTTTTATGTTATTGATTGCGTCAGAACATAACAATTAAAACACAGAATTTCATAGATTAGATTTTGTTTTGTTTTGTAGTAAGGACATTATTACTTTTTTTTTTTTTATCTTTCAATTAAGCTCTAGTAAGATGTCAAATGTGACCAGAGAGAACTTGTTAAAAATATAGTGCATACATGATGCAGAGCTTTATTTCTCCATTAGTATTTTAATGTATTATTCATAACTTTCATTAATCAAGAAATTGCATAATGTAGTGCATCATCTTCTATAATGCATGTCAATATAAAGAAAAATACAGACCTATCTAATATTGTGAATTCGAATCTTCGCTATTCTACTGAATTTTGTTTGATTCATTTTCTACTGTCAATATTCTGAGTTACTGGGCAAAGCCGTATCGAGAGAGTTCGAACCTCCCACACTTCGTATCAAGCACCATCTATTTTCAGCGAGAACGGCTAATTCTTTGGCGTCGATCGGAGGGAGATTAGAGGGCTCCCTCCACCCCTGTAGATCCCTATACGGGACCGTCGAATAATTAACAGGCAGATAATGGTCATTTATTCGGAATAAGCAGGTAGGGTCCACCTTCGTCCAAAGGCCTGGATAGGTCAGCCTCTAATGACTGGCGGAGCAGCATTAAAATGCGAAACGTGTAGTTGTAACCTCTACAAATGGAGGGGTTACTCAAATTCCAGGGAATTATGCACTCGGCCAGGGCGGGATACACCATTGAGAACTGGCATGTAAATGCCTTTTCCCTGTTTTCGCAACGAATAAAGTCAACCAGGTAGAAATACAGAAATAAATCGTCTACAAGAGAAGGACATTTCAGATTAAAGTGGAATAATTTATTTCTAGACATGGAGTTACTGTATTTATTTATTTCTTTGCTGTCATCTCCAATGTTACGAAAATTTACTAAAATCAATTTTTTAAAATGTTTCGTATTTTACAGATATCTTGAAAACAAGCTTGAAAAAAGTTTTTGTATCGTATTTTTTTCTTCTAAATCGTTGTTTCTTATGTACTTCTTAAACATTAATTTTAATGCCTCCGTTGTATGACTTTTTATGTTGTACAACGGAGGCATTAAAATTAATGTTTAGAAAAATAAAGTAGCCTTAAAAATTGACATAAATCAAAGTATAAGAACTTACCATTAAGACATTTTCTAATTCAAAGAATGCCTATAATTTGTAATTGATGCATCTCGAGGCATTCTTTGAATTAGAAAATAGCTTAAGAATAAGTCTCTTCTGTTAACTTTAAAAACTTAGCAAAATGTCATTAAAAACAACTATCAGTATTTGAGATCGAGATTCTTAAGTTTTCTGTCAGATTTTAAGTTGTTTTTCAGACATGTTCGATCTATTTAGACAACTGACGGATAGACGGATAGACGGATAGACAACTGATTTTTACAGGTAAGAGCTAAATGAATATTTATCTTCCTTCCTTCTGTTTGTATCCCTCTTGTCTTTCTCACCTTCTGGGTGTCTTTGACCATTGTTCTATCAATCTATCAAGAGTTTCCAATTCCAGAAGTCTGGCTCTGTAATTTTACGGTTCTCACCATTTTATGTTTGAAAACATCAGGTGATAATAAGTGACGATAACTGAGTAAGTCTAATTATTATTAATCAAATTTCAGTTTCCTGGTTTCCAAACTTTATTTGCAGACAGAACAATGAATAATGTAAATCGGATACTCCAAAATACTTTTCAAAGAATATTATCTGGCACAGAAGTTGAAAGAGTTCGAGAGCAACGGTATAAGTGATTATTAAGGTCGTAAACTGCGTAAAATATTGAGAAATTCTAAATATAAGTTATTATCTGGTAATATATTATCTGATAAAAATGAAGAGGAGCTAAATTCAAGGACTGGAAGGAGGTTACTGCCTAAATTAAATATTTGAGAATTTCAGGCTATCTATCTAAGGATAAGGTGAGTATAACTTAACAATCAAATTTGACATACTAACGAAGCACTTTTAAAAGTTGAAGTATCCCACTATTGGTGTATGCAACTCTTAAGATCGCTGGAAGTAAGGCTGCTGCGTTCCTTGACTGATGGGACTAAGTTGAGGTCGGGTGATCAGCCGAAGACTGCCCGCCTTTAACTTCCTTGATAAGAAACCTGGTACCCATTCTATAGAAGTCTGCGTTGAACCTTAGGACCAGTCTGGAGAAGAAACACCAAGGGAAAAATCTCCGACCGTTCAGGACTTGAAACCAGCGCCTTCATCCGCAAGCCCTGTTCCTTCCCACTGAACCACAGGGCCCAGAACGAAACACGTTTACAAATATGAAAGATTATAGAAGCATCTGGGTTCTAAAATAAATTATTCTAAACAGTATTTTTAAGATTAAATAAAACAAGAAATGAAATCAGCACAAATTTAACCAAATTGCCTTTCTGGTTCGATTATCGAGAAAATGTTGTTAAATTTGTGCTGAATTCATTTCTTGTTTTATTTAATTTAAATTCTTTTGCGGCACGTTAAACTTTTTTAACAAAGTATTTTTAAGACTTTGCAAATTATTATTATTAATTTGAATGTGAACTTCTGAAAGAATTAATTGTTCAGGCTCCTCTCCCCCGAGATTTTGGATAATTTTACTCTTAAACTATTTCTATTGATTCAGCTTTGCAAATAAATTCGGCTCCGGACCATAATTTTTTAAATTTTTAGCGTAGTCTATAATCCATCATTTCGAGGAAATTTCTGTTGCTAAGCAAATGTTGGAAATTTTTGATAGGTTCGTTATATAGTATATATATATATATACACACTCATTAATTCCTAGAAGGAGTTGTCCGATGGAGACAAAAATTGGTGGAAAGGAAGATTATGTACAGAATAGAAAATGATTAAACTTTCAGACAAATTGAATGATTTATTTCAGGGTTACAGAGTTACAAAGTAACGAGCTCAATAAGGTGTTGACCCACCTCTACCCTGAATGCAAGCTGCCACACGACGTGGCATAGAGTGATAAAGCTCCCTGATGGTCTCCTGCGGTATTTCTTGCCAAATTTGCTCCAATTGTCGGGCTAGGTCATCCACATTCCCTTGTGGATGCAGTCGCCTTCCCATCATATCCCAGACATGCTCGATTGGAGAGAGATCTGGGGATCTGGCTGGCCAAGGAAGTGTTTCACAAGCTGCAAGACAGGTCATAGCAACACGTGCCGTATGTGGTCTGGCATTATCTTGCTGAAAAATAAGGCCAGGGTACTGCAAAAGGAAGGGTAGCAAAACAGGTCTCAAATACGTCGTCGACGTACATGTGGCGTGCAATAGTGAAAACAGGATCGGCACGCTGCCCTGGGAGTCTCCAGACACGTCTGCGACAATCGTCAGGACACAGTTGGAAGCGGGATTCGTCGCTAAACACTATACATCCCCAGTCAGCATCATTCCAACCGGATCGAGCCAAGCACCACTGTAATCTGGCCCGACGGTGTGCAGACGTGAGTGGCAGGTGGCGTAGCGGTTGGTACGAGCGTTGATGTCGCTCTCTCAGCCATCTGTGAATGGTCATGGTGGACACTCGTGTGCGGGTCGCACGTCTGATGGTTGATAACGATGATTCAGGCGCTATGACAGCTGATCTGACAATCACTCTATCCTCCCGCTCTGCTGTGGCCCTATGGCGACCGCTACCTACATGACGCTGAAATCTGCCATTGTCCACCCATTCCTGCCAGCATCTTCTAATCGCCGCATCACTTCGACCCATATGACGAGCGATTCTCCGATTTGCCCAACCTGCCTCTTTCATTGGATACGACCTCTTTCAAACTCTGACAGTTGCACGTAATGAGCTCGAATCCTGCGGCGAGGCATTTTTTCAGTCGTTGAAAGGTATCCTAACTCGCAATGCAACAGAAATTTTGACCGTCAGATTGAGAATCGCTTCTTATATACACCTGCTGAGTGCGCAGTTCCGATGCGCTGTAGCTTTCGCTATTCATTCATTGGACACCAAAGTTTAATCATTTGCATGGGCGGTCCCAATGTCTTTGCATACGAAATTTCATTACAATCGGACAACTCCTTCTAGGTCGTTTTTTTTGATAATGAGTATATATCGATGGCTTAGCTCAAAAGTAGGGAGAATCCAAGATGCAAGTTTTGAGAAAAAGCTAATTTAGTGGGAAATGTCCCTCAAAACTCAGGAACAATTCCTGGAAGTCTCATATTCGATACAGATATTGTCACTGGGGTATACTACAATGGCATGGGGTTAAAAATTTGATTGTTGCATTTTTCAAGCAGTTTTGGTCGATTCGATAGTTTGGATCTTACAGAAAGTTTGTGCCATTGAGATAGCTAAGGAAGAAGTAGCGAATGTGCAGATTCGCCACTTCTGTCCTTATTAAAATTCATCACAACCTCCTTAAATGCTTAAACTAGCGAACTACACTATTAGTTACGTTCATTGTTAGGGATTGACTAATACTAGCATCATTATCAGCTAATATCCGTACGGTATCGGATCGGAAATCGAAGCGGATACCGTTTTTTACATTTCGGCCAAACTAAAGCGGTAAATCGCTTTGAAACTTCATTGTTCAGTAATTTTGGAACAAAAACAGATAGAAACATGCAATTTGTAATTTTAAATTAGAAATTGATTAGAATAATCTTAGATAATTTTTGATAGTGTAATTTTAAGCTAACATTTTTCAATTAACAATTTATCCGAGGTGAGAAGGTTAGAGAAGGTGAGAAGGTGACAATGACCACTTGGCGTCATCTAGGGACAAACTAGCGAATACAGGCACATTCGCTAGTTTTATCACAGAAAAGTGTTCAGTCAGCAGAGATGAAACAGAGCAAAGTAGCGAATATGCACATTCGCTTCTATTGCCATTTAAGTTTTTAAAAAAGGGTACTTTTTCGCTAGTTTAGGTCCTAAATCACGGGAAATATGCCATTTTGAAGGATTTGCTAGTTTTGCCCTACAAGAAGGCTCTTCAAGACACCTATTCGCCACAAAAAACTAATTTTGTATTTTACTGGATATTCGCTACTTTTGCGCTAAGCCATCGATATATAACTTATATTGTATTTGCAATGTGCTTCACTGCAATAATTTCTATATATTTCGATTTATCGAAATGTATATCTTTTCTGAACATTTTATAATCAGATATTAGATGTTCAGATTGGTTACGTTGTATATCAAGGTTCAAGTAAATGCTTTCCCTGTTTGTTTGTTTGTTTGTTTTAATATTGTGTGATTATTCCATTTTATTACTCATCTACTAAAAGACAAGAAATATAAATAAAGGAATGTATTTTAATTTATTTTATTTTTTTATTTCTATTTTGACTATCCGCGATCATACTTTGCAATTTTTTGATCGTAGCAAAGGATTATTGTAAGATATTATTAGGAAGAAATGTACAAACAATCGGTGTCATATCAGGTCTTTCATTTAGATCGTATGTGCCACAATAACCTAATCAAACAGGTTTGATTACTTTTTTTTTTTTAAGTGAGATCTCCGAACACAGAGGTACGCATTCTACGGACACAATTTTCCATAGAATATCCGGGGAAAGAGACTGAGGTGGTTTCCCGGTGCCTTCCTCATGAAGTCATTAAGGAAAGGCGTCAGATCCGATGAGAAAGTGAAGAAGAGGATGACAAACACAGGAAAGGAAAGAAAATGAAACATTCATCACGCACCGGGATTTGAACCTAGGTTCCGATACATCTGTCTCGTGGGATGCTATGGCCTAAACTGCTAGGCCATGCCGGAACGGCAATCAAATAGATAGACTTTGGAAAAAGTTAATTGTTGTGATTATTATTTTAAAAAAATATTAAGGCTATTCTAAATAAAATAGCCAATAATAGACAATAAATATCAAAAATGAGGAACTTGTTTTTTTATTCTAATTGCCTGAGAAAATTTTGATTCAAAAAAATCCATTGGTCTGTTTTAATATTGATTTGATTTTTAATAATTTTAAGGATCTTCTTGAAACTTAAGAGACAATCTAATTTTTACATTTGAAATTTTATTCGATCGTGTCATGACGGAGAAATTTTTTCATGAAAATAACAAAAACTCCTATACAAAAGCATTAGAAGAAGAATTAACTTTTAGTGTTTAACTTTGTATCATAATCCAATTTACAATCCACTTTATGTTAATGCTTATGTGGTGAATGTGGGTGAGAGGGAAGCCAAGCAGTGCGACCAGAGGTCTACTGTACTAAACCACGGAAATAATGACAGATAGAGAGAAAGACTGAGAAAATAATGGTAGGAGAAGTGCAGGGAAAACGGGAGAACCCGAGAAATACAGCGCGGATCGTCCATCATCACGAAACCGACATGAAAACCGAACCACGTTCTGAGGCACAGTACTTTAAAATGGCACTTATTTTCATGTGTTTAAAAATAATTAGATTACACTTAGCTTCTATTCCTTCTCAGGTTTCTATGGGCCATTGTTAGATGGCTAATAATGATATTGACGTATGCTTTCTTTTTATTAGATCAGACCTTCTTAGCCGATGCGCCATGAGAATGCCTTTGATATTGCCAAGACTGCATCTAAATACCTTTAGCATTTCTCCACCAGTGGTACTCGTATCACTGCTAATAAGCTGATTGAAACTAGTGATAAGTGAATAAATATTTCTGATTTATGAAATTATGAAAAAAAAAAAATCTACTTCTAAAGATAAACTATGGTATGTTTTCCTCCTAATCTGGTTAGCCTCCATGTTAATAAGTGTTACCAAAATTTATGAATTTGGTTTTTGTGGTGTTCGTCTTTGGAGAACCGCTGATCTAATCGACACCAAGTTCTATATATCAATTAATCTTGATAATCACATTTAACTGAAATTTCATTCTAATAATGAAGATTATAGGCTAAACTGTTAATTCACTTTTGAAAATATCTTAAAAAAAAATTCATGTTTTTTTTTTTTAAATGTTTCATATAGAGTGTTTATATTCATTTGTAAATCCTAGGTATTTTTCAAAGAATTCTATTATAGCGATATAAGCAATGAAAAAGTGTGGGGGGTTTCATGAGATTTTAGGAACAAGGTTTGGTTTGCAGGGGGATTTGCGCAAATATAAATGTGGGCTGTGACTGCATTAGATCATTATAACAATGAATACGGACAATTAAAATCCATTGCTATCTTGAACTAATTAAAGAAAGCTTGCATTAATATCATTATTAACTATTGTTGCATCGAAATCTTAGAAAGACTTTCAATATATAATTAAGTTTAATTATTTCAGGAAACAAAAAAAAACAAAACAAAAAATACAGAGGTGACATCATTTAGAGAATACATTGTTTTCACTAATAAATGAAAAAAGGATAAATAAAAACATTCTTATCGTTATTTTCATTGAGTTATTTTCAATTAGATTAACTTATTTGAAATGAAAATAAAATAAAATAATGTATATTTTTAATATTCTAATAATGTTTGTTTTTCATGATAAAATTCCAAATATGCACAACTTGTTTTAATATTGCTTCTATTAATATTTCACGGTTGCTTATTTGTAGGTAATGTTCAGCTGTTAATAGAGATGAAGGTTTCGGCTCGTCAAAGTTCGCTTATCCCAGTATTAAGCGTTTAATCCTGAGTGTTTTATTATTTAGGAGGTGGGAAAAAAAAAAGCCACCTATACTTGTAGGGGGCTCTGTCAAGTTGTCTGATCCTTTGGACCATTGCTGCAACACCGACCTGTCAAGCACATTTGTCGATGATCAGCCCAGGGATGGGATTGGCTAATCCTATTAAATGAAGTTGTTTGATAAGCCGTAAATGTACGTCAAGACAGACAGGTGGACTGTCAAGCATGTCATGTGATTTACCACATTGACATTGACCTCCCCAAAAAATAAATGATAACCAACAATCCATGCGAATATATTGGACATTTAATAAGCTTATTAGATTAGTCGAAGATTTTATATATTAATCTTTCCTTCAAATGCATTCTGAAATTATTTAAGAGCTTTATCAATTACAAAATAAATATAACTCTTAGATTTAACAAGGTTTAGGTTTAAATTTTAAAAAATTAAATTCAATTAAATATAAGACCTAAAGTTTTAGTTCTTCGAAATTCAAATCACTTTTATGAATTCCACATTTTAATAGTGTGCACTTCAAAAGACGATACAGCCAGTACAATCTTATCTTTGAAATATCCACATGGGCATAAAACTAGTTAAAAAATAAGCAGTTAAAGTAAAAAAAAAAAGAAGTTGCATTTATTTGTTGAAAAAAAAAAAATCATTATGATGGCTTTAAATGTTATTTACTTCATTTAACTTTAACTAAAGTAAAACTGTTATTAACTTTGTTTTTAAAGCAAAAACGTGATTGTAATTTCTTACAATCTATATGATTATAGTTTATCTTTGTTATTCTTGTAAATTTTCTTCGTTTATCAAATTTAAAAACTTTTCATACTTTTTCTATTGATGAATAACAAAGATCTGGATGAATCAACATGGTTTGGAATATGATTAGTTATATTCCTACGGAAAGCTTGGTAAAAATCAGAATTTTGTAACTCCAATAACTTTTAAACGAGTGGACGAATCTTTTTAAACTTAATACAACTAATTCAGGATCTATAAAAATATTTTTCTGTGGATTTCTGTAGAGAAATCTGCTCATGGAGGTCATAAATATTTTCACAGAAAATGTTATCTCATTGAGAGGCTGATGGGAAGTGAGTGAAGAGGTCACCAGGCGAAACCCAGTGGTCGATCGGACTTAGACAGTTAAGAATTTGTCGATTTAGTCAATTTTCAGCAGATGGAAAATTTGAAGAAACTTTTTTTATTTTTGGCGGATTCAAACTTGCGGACACTTTTCCTTCGAGAATTAAGCTTACATATAAAAAAAAATGCATAATAATAAAATTAAACTGCTTTACAAATGAAACATCCAAAGACCTAAAAAAAGTTGTACGTTGTTCAACAATTTTAATTCAATTGATCACGACTTTGAATCGGAAAAAAAAAACACAACAAACAAACCAAAAAACAATCAAAACTTTCGCATATCCTTCCTAGTCACCTGATCTGACAACAGTGGACATCTTTTTGTAGTTAAGGAGGATTCACGAAATGATGCAAGAAGTTCATCTTACATAGAATGATGCAGCATCTGAAGGACGTTATTTCTTAAATGTTTTAAGGCTCCATAACAACATTTCGTCGTTATAAGTGTTCTGCACAAATAGAAGTAATTACTTTAAAAATCCTTAGTCATTTGCAAAGTTGGACTCAGTTTCGTATTTATTAGTTTTATTTCGTTCTTTAATAGCCTCACTATGCATGTAAGTTATTAATGGCTTAAAAGTAATAAAATAACTAAGTTAAAGTTTTAAGTAGCAATTAATATTAACCTAATTAGTACTTAAATGTGATATTTTTTTTTTTTTTTTTTTGGTATGATGTTCTGATACGCTCGACTGTTCTTGCTGTCTTAATAGTTATTTACTTACTTAGAGAAAAAAAAAAGTCAAAAGACAGGTTTGAGACAGGGATCAATATAAGGACAGGGATTTTACATTTGACGTGGGCCAAGTTAAGAAGTCGATCTCCAACAATAAAAATAATAAAAAAATAAAAGTGGCTTGAAAATTTTGTAAGGGAAAAAGCGCAGATCCTCTTAAACTGATAAACCAACCAAAAAAAAAACAAACAAAAAAACAAAACAAAGAAGATCTATTCTACAAGTTTCGACATTTAGGAGGGCCCCCTCCTATAAATCTATAGTTTGAGATAAGAACTTTTTCTTCTGCCATCTCTAGCATTTCTACTACTTACAACTGTACTTTTTGTACAGAGAGGCTTTTCTTTTTCTTTTCTTTTTTTTTTGAATCAGGGATTAAAAAAAAAAAGTGAAGAATTGGAACGGTCTTTCTTTTTAGCTTTCATATTTCTAATAAGTTCTGTCTATCTTAATCTATTGTTAAGCGAATGAGAAAAAAATAATATATTATAAATCCTCCAAAATATCAGTTGTTAACTTAAAAACAGTTGAATGTTAAAAAGATAAAAAATTGAAATTTTCGATGTAAAAATGCGTTTTCATCTTGTATAATCTACGGAAAATGGAAAACTTTCGTCTGGTTCAATATTTTATTATTACAGTAAAACCTCTCAAATCCGGCCCCCACGATAATCCGGCCTGGTCCTGAGTAATTTTTTTTTTTTTTTTTTTTTTAAATAACTAAATGCGTTTCCCTATTTTTTTTCCTATCTGCGTGTATTCATTATGAGTGAAAAAAGAAAGAAAAACTGTCACTATGGAACAGAAGCTTAATGCGTTAAAGAGATTGGATGCAAGGGAATCTGCAAAACAATATCACTAGAGCTTGGTGTCGGAAAAAGCACATTTGTATTGTTTTTAATAAATATTTGAGTGCAAAATTAAGAAAATGGGGTTAAATTAATTAAACCTGGCATTATGTCTTCACAGAAATTGAGCTATTGAGTTATTTTAAGAACACTCTCGGTAGTCCGGCTTTTCTGTAATCCGGCCTACTGGGCGCCACATTAGGCCTACTGGGCGGATTTGAGAGGTTTTACTGTATTTTTTTTTAATTTTAAGTTTTAGAAGTAGAATAGCTTTAGAAGTGGCGTTTATTTTTAATTTCTAATAAAAAAGTATCAGCAAAGAAAATTAGAATTCGCGCTCTTAAAGATTAAAAGGACATTTCTGTAAATCAATACAAAGGTTAAAGTTCGATTCCAAATAGCAGAAATCAATTGATTTTTTCCCCCTGTACTTTGAAAGGAACGACTAGAATTGAGATCGATGTTTTTCGGTTCTATCTTTTTATTCTGTCGTTTAAAAAAAAAAAAAATAGTGAAATTGAAATCATTGCGTATCTTTCCTGCTGCCTAATTGAATAAGAGATGGAGGGAAGAGTTAAAGCTTTTTTTCGTCTGCTTTTCGTTCTCCCCACCCAGGCCGAACTCATTGGTATTCGGACTGCTGCGCCACAGACGGCCATTACTGATGCCGTCATGGCGGCTGCATCGGTCCAGTTTGGCCAGAAGGTATCCTGAAACAAGATTATAATCATTAGAGATGTCATCCCGTTGGCTTTGGCCGGCAGCCGTATTTAATCATCAATATTTGCCGTGACCTGCGACCTTTTTATGCCCTCCAACATGTTCAACTAACCTTATTTATAACCCATGCGGCTCTTGTGTTGATTTCTTCTCACCACACTTCAAATCGAATTTCAATTACCTCTTGAGTCAAGAAACGATGCGAACTGATTTACACCAACTGCTATTAAGAGCAGGATTTAGAGCGGTTTTTGTATGTAAATAGAAAAAAAAGAAAATCGGACGGTAATCTGAATGATAATGGTGCCATTTGTCAACAGCTTTTAAAGTAAATAAGCCTAATGGGTATTTTGCTTTTTACAGAATGAGTGCTTCTTTTTTTTTATTTATTATTATTGTAAATTACAAGGTTACATGCAAAGTCTGGAGAATAAAAGGGAGTTCACATTAAGTTCAGGAAATTTTAACTGCTTAATTTCTGCTTTTAAGGATGGAGCCTGCAATCAATTTAACACTAGTTTAAGGAATGTCTTCACATTTGTTTGTTATCTATCTGAAAGATTTCGTTACTGCATTTGCTTTTCTTGCATGAATATTAGATGAAATTATTTCTTTTCTTGTTTAAGATTTTCAGAACTTATTTAATTTTTATTTAGAATCGTAATTTACATAAATGCAATTATCTTAAATATGGTCGGAAACGTTGTGTTGTTGATTTTTTTTCTGTAATAATTGAAATTTAATAACACTTAGTAGCTAATTGTATAGTATTCTTTCAGTATTCTTTATGTTGTGTATAATGAATTATTTTTATTTATGAACAGAATGTTAGGCTTAATATTGAATACCTCAACTTTGAATGACTTAAGGGCGTTTCACATGGATCCGAATATCGGATGGTCGGATCCACGAATCGGACATATTCTCTTTCACGAAACGTCGTCTATACGAACGATTTGAATGTTACATGTCGTATAGACGACGTCGGAGAGAGTTTCGTGGCCATGCGAAAGAGAATACACCCGATTCGTAGATCCGACCATACGATTTTCGGATCCATGTGAAACGCCCTTAAGAATTAACTTCACCAGAGAAGTATTTAATAAAACAGTTTTACAGAAAACTTGTTCAGAGATAGTCAGAGCGTGAGCAGTTAAAATATTAAACTTCAAATTTACCTAAAAAAAAAAAATTAATCTGTAGGAGAGCAGTGAAAAGGTTTCCAATGGGTTCAAATGATGGGTGAATCGCACAGCAATAGAGAAAGTTGCATCGAAAATTCGGAAGATAAACACTAATGTGAATGGTGCACCAGACAATTTGACATATTTTTTCCATAATAAAGCAAATGACGTTTCAAGTTATCTCTACTAAATGAGCCTTACACAACAGAGAATCTTTATTATCTATTAGTGTTTTAGTGATTAACGTTCATTGGTTAAGCTTAAATTGGAAATGATAAAAAAAAAATGCATTCTCCCATCAAACTTTCAATTGCCATTTAGGGGATAGTTGTTTCATCCCATCAACCTAAACATCCTATTAGAGTTATTCAGTTAATACACTCAGAGGATCTCATTCATTCTCCCAGTGAATTATCAAAAATAAACAACAAAAATAAAATTTACTGCAATCATTATCGATTCGTAGACGAAAATTCAACGAATTGGGATAATGTAAGTTTCTGTTTCATACTTAACCATTTAAATTAATACTACTGTTAACTTATGGCATTTAAGCCTAATTGAATGCTTTCAGGCTTATAATACTTTATTTAAGTGTTTTTGAATCTAATTAGCAGCTGTTCAGGATTGGGAACAAGATGCAGTAAATGTCTTTATTGTAATTTTTTGGAGGTCTCACTAGCAGAAGCGAATTGTTCCATAATAATTTATAGATCATAGTTGTTCATCACTGCGTAAATCAGGCTGACGAATCCGAATAACAGAGCTGTCCAGATCCCATGGATGACAACTCAAATTAAGTAATGGTGCATCAAAGCTCTCTGCACAAGTTTTAATGAGGGATACGGAGCACCAAGATAAACCTTTTTCGTCTACGAACATGTATCAAATCATCACACATCTGCATCAGCAAATATTTGCGCCTTTGCACCGGTAGTTGCGAGAAGCTGAAACATCCCTTGCAAACGTACATGACGCTGGTCGGGAGAATCATGTGTCATGCGCATACTCCTGACATAGAAGAACAGATCTTATGACGGATCCATGACGATTCAAAATCAAGCTCTTTCTCATAGCCTCGGTATGAACCATGCCCTCATATGGAGAGTGTTGTAGGAGGATCACTTACATCCATTTCATCGTCAGAGTCCAGACATTCTTACCTCTTCGTCCTGTGGTTTCTGCAGCACAACGAGTTGCAGTCTAATTTTCCGACTCAAATCTCTTCTCAGAGGAGATCTCTTTCACACCTGAAGTTGTGTTTAATATGCCCAATTCTTACGTGTGGGAGAACGGAAATCCATAGGCCACAAGGGCGCATGGTTACAACAACAGTTCACTGTCAATGTTTGTGCGGGTATCGTCCATGACAAACTGATTGGGCCTCCAATCATACCTTCTGCCTCTCCTACCCAATGGGCAGATTTATCTGTTATTTCTTGAAGAAACGTTGCCAGGACTGCTGGAAGATGTTCCCTTGGATTATCTGCATGCCATTTTTGGGAACTGATGGATAGGCTGGGATGGACCCATTGCCTGGCCACCAAGATCGCACACTTTAACTTGTATCGATTTCTTTCTCTGGGGACATTTGAAGAATCTTGCACACGAGACTTCCATTGATTCAAATGAAGAACTTGTCGCAAGAATCGATGTCGCCCACAACTGTTTGCGAAATGCTTTCGAAATGTACGGCAATCAAAGCTTCGATGCTATTATTGCTGTAGCCGGCCGCAACATTGAGTACCTTATTTAAATAAACATGTTGTTCACACTTGTTTTCATTTATTTACTTTTGTCTTGGTTTTCCATATCTGCTCTCTAGCCGATTGAGCGCCGCTAAGTAGCACCGTTTAGCATCAAAGTTTGACATTAGCGGACATACAGCGGACATAGACGAAAAAAGATTTGTCTTGGTGATCCCCATTTGCCATTAAAAGTTTGATATAAGCTTACCCTGAGTTTGATATATCCTGAGAGTTTTGATGTACCCTGAGAGTTTTGATGTACCTGAGAGTTTTGATATACCCTGAGAGTTTTGATATACCCTTTATTGGCAAAAATCTGCACTTGAATGTTAACTCCTGTAATAATATATTATCCTTGAAGTATTAAATATGAAACAAACAAATACATTCTAGCAAAGATAATAGAATACGTGGCACACTTTATAACGAAAAGCATTCCAAATAATATTATGTGTGATTTTAATTTTTTTTTAATCTTTTTTTTTTAAATGTTTTAAGAAGAAAAAATAAAAATGATTCTTTTCGTGCTGAAGTTTATTAAATCGTACTGAGGTTTATTTCAAAATAGCTTTAGAAAGTCGAACAGACGAACTAAATCAATGTTATTACGTTTTGTTTTTTTTACATCCCAATATAATATCGTCGAACGCTTTCGTTCATTCGTAACAGCAAATCGGTTCGTGACCCTCAGGTATTGGATTGAGAATAACAATTAGCAGGTGAAAGGGCCCTATGACACCACAAATGATAAAAGAAGCTGTAAATTACACTTATCGGGAATTTATCGTCGACCACAATCTTTGCTGCACCTACCACATGGAGAATAGGTCAGGCAATTTGCTCTACTTGGGATTAGATCGGATTGCAGATAAAACAGAATTAATTTTCCAAAAAAAAAAAAAAAATCACAGGATTAACTGTGAATAAATTAAGATGGAATTTCAATCAGTTATCTAATTTTTTAACCGATTAAATAGATAAAAAAAAAAGCTGCAGAATCTTTAAAAATGGCAATTTTTTGGTTTATTTTATCAAGTCGACAAAACTATCAGATTTTGTGTCACTTTCTTTGTAATCAAATTTAAATTTCAGAAATATTAATAAATTTGTTTTCTAAACTTTAAAAGTACTATTTCTATCTATCAGGACAGCTTTGATAGATAGAAAACTCAGATTTACAAAAAACTTGAAAGAGAAGCAACTAAACATAAATGACGTATTTTTATAACATTAAAGACAATTAGGAACATTACTAGAGCCGTACACCTGATTATTTTAACAAAATTTTATACGCACATTAAAATATACAATACTACGACCGTTTCGCAGGCGAGAGCCAGCCTTTTCAAGTCGGCTCTAGTAATGTTCCTAATGATATTCAGTACACGTAAAACACTAGTTCTGCTATTAAAGACAATATTTTACAAAAAAAGGTAAATTGAATCGTAATCACGGTAAACGAGTGACAAACACTGATATTATGTGTTGATCTGCTTCCAGATGTATTTTTTTTTTTTGCCTCTTTATAATTAAAAAAAAAAGTTTAAAAAACTTAAATATAGATGTATTCTTGAATCTAGCAACAATTGTTTGACTAACAAATAATAATCTAAAACATGTAGTTCCTGAAAAAACACAACGCCTGCTTTCCTTCAAATTTATTCCTTTTAGTTTCTTTTTATTATTTTGTTGTTGTTTGTTTTTGCCTTTTTTTTTAAGTCGTGAAAAAAGATAAAAATGAAACGGTAATTTAATTTCAAGTTATAATTTTATTCATGGGAGGTTCAAGGAGAAGGGATTAAGAGGATTAGCTAGGCATCCGAAGATTAAAGCCTTTCCTGGAATTGAGGTCTTCTGTGATTGGTTGATTAACACCTCATCTGATTGGGTCTCCCGCACAGACGGACCTGGATGAAATCGGCGGCTACTTTGAGAATCCACCACAATTATATAAACTGTTTTTGTAATTAAACATGCGATAGAACCGTAGTCTGAATCTGCGGACAACTAACAATGGATATGTTAAGATGATAGGGATACAGTAGCTCCTCCAAATCCCTTCTGTTCTCGCAATTCCTACTACTAGGAATATTACTATATCCTACTACTTATTCATGGACCAGAGCCAACAGCGTCAAGAATTCAATTTTCGCATTCGGGCCCTCCACATTTTTGGGTCTTCCACTGTTTGCCTGTGGCTCAAATTTTCCTCTTTTTCCGAGGTGCTTGATCGCAGCAAAGAGCAACAATGGCTATACGGTGAAGTATGCACCTTTTTGGGAAATATTTTAGTACAGTAGATGTACTTCATGTCCAGTTCCATGAGCCAGTTCATATACCTTACGAACCGTATGTTGGCAATTTTTCTTTGGATTTTTAAAAACACAATGCAAGCTCATTCACAATAAACTTTAGTGTAATTTTTAGTGTACTTTAGCGTTACTCCCCACGAACCAGTGCCGTATTTAGGCCTAGGCAACCTAGGCAGCTCCTTAGGGCGGCACTCTCATAAGGAGCGGCGATGGTCATTGCACCTTTTATATTTTTGACACAGCTACATAAAACAGATCCAAAAATGATTAGTCAATGTGCTAAAAAAATCTCGAAAAAATATATCCGCTTGACATTGAAGATTCTTTAAGAAACGAACCTTTTTTTATCTAGGATCATTCTTGATGTCTTGTGAAAGTGAAGTAGGTGAAAAACTATCCATATTGCAGTCTTACAGTTTGTTCGAAAGGAAGATATTTATCGAAACATTGAAGTGGGGTTACGTATTTTCCCTTATTCTCTCTAACTTTTCCTCCGAAAGATCTTCTATGGCTCTCAAAAGAGTGAAGAGTTATATTCGTTCTTCTATCGAGTAGGACAGATTAAATTTCCTATCTGAACTGTATAGTGAATGTGAAGTGCTCCGTCGAATAGACAATGGCGAAATCATCAATGACTTCGGCCAAGTGAAGGTGCGAAGAAGGATCCTTTAATGTAAGTTGCAAGCAGGATCTAAAAATTGTTGCCCCCCCCCCCACCTCCCCAGCGAAAATCTTTCACGGGCCTTACCGAGCTATTTCGAGCCGCGCCAAGGCCACGGCGCCTTTTCAGTGGGTCCCCTAATGCGGGTACAGGTGGTACCTAGATCCGGCCCTAGTTGAATGCATTTTGTAGTTTTCTGTTTTATTACAAATTAATCAATAAATATGAGAGGCATGAATTTCTATGTTTTCCGGGGCGAAGCTAGGTACGACTTCTAGTTATATAAGTTCTTAAGTTACATAAACAGTACAGTGTATACGGTGTGTTTTTAAGCATAAATTGGAGAATTTTTGCAAGGGCGACAAAAATAGGGCTATCTATGGGCGGCCGAACTTCTACATCCGGCTCAGCCGCACATAACTGCTGTGTTTGTAAAAAAACAATAATAGTTACACAATACTTTGTTCACCTTCAGCGTCATCAAACGGTTCTTATGATCACTCACCGATATTTAGATAACGATGCATTTCCAATCAAATGTTTACAGTCTTTCTGATTCGTCTGTCTTTGACGTTTCTCGATACTTTAAAATATAACTAAATATACCCTATTTATTTTGATTTATGTATTAACTTATTAACTGATTAACAGAATTAAAACTGACTAACTGACTGCCCGGTCTGCCGTGAGGCCAGTGTGCTGGCGTCCGGGTTCAAATCCCGGTTGTGAGCATGGATGTTTCAATTTCCTTTCCTGTGTTGTAAAGCCTCTTCTTCACTTTCTCTTCGGTCTGACGTCATTCCGTAATGGCGTCCTAGAGAAGGCAACGGGAATCCACTCTAGTATCTGTTCCCAAGAATAAGTTACGGTTTCTCCTAGGGGTCGCCCTTCGGGGGTCACTAGGGTCCGTGAACTTTCAACCAATCTTCGGATTGAATTACTGTGTATGTGTGTAACTGACTGCCATAGTTTACAGTTTTCTTAGTTACCTTAAATGAAGAAAACTTTCTTCTGATCAATAATATTAAATATATATTCCAATTTGTAATGACCTTCAATTTTTAAATCCTGCTATACATTCCAGTAAATGCTAAAAGACTATCCAGAACTAGGATTGCTATGTCACGCTCACGAAATAAAGGAAGCGTGGGCACCGTAACATTGATTCTAGCCTTTTTTTTAGTTTCAAACCCTCCCAGAGTAACTCAGAAATGGAAATCCCGAAGTTTTTTCCTGTCCAGAGAGTATGGTGGAATTTCTCGTTGTTCGTTAAACCTGAATAGGTTTTTGGAATTGTTATCAAATGTCACGAAAGTCTTGATGTAAATAAAACAAATATTAACTAAAGTTGTAAATAAAAACAGGGAACTGTTTAAAATGGCTTAAAACCTTTTTATAACATTAATAAAAAAAATATTAAAAATGTTGTGATTCAGTCTCTTTTTATTATTGCCTGTCTCTTTTTACTTTATAAAATTAATGATTTTTAATTATGTTATATCTACTGTTACTGGACTTAACGGTATCTACCCTTAAGGTACTGGACTGCGGAGTAGAAAAACTGGGTTCACTTTACAGAGGAGATCGGATTTTTTTTTCCTTGGTTTCTTCTCTAGAAGAACCCTGGGACTCACCAAGCCTTCTGTAAAATGGAATCGGATTTCTTTTCTTGGGAGTAAAGGTGGGCGAGTATGGACTGACCTATATCTATGACTGACCTGTGACTAATCTATACTAGTCCCGGTGATCATTGAAACATCGGCTCCTCATGAGCCAACGGAGGCTCTTAAAAAGAAATACCGAAATACCTACTGACTCAGTGGTCCAAATGCAGGAAGTAAATCATCCAGTTTTAAAAGTTTGCATTTGTTAAAATTTCATGAAATGGGACACAGTTTTGAATTGAATACGAAACAGTAGCTACATTGTAAGTAAGGTTGCTATTGTAATTACAATGTAAAGTAGATGTTGATATCTCGAATCAGTTGTTTGTTAGTTACAAGGGAAGCGCGTGACCTCGAACGCTGAGAACCGC
This sequence comes from Thereuonema tuberculata, assembly GCA_023159025.1. NCBI lineage: Eukaryota > Metazoa > Arthropoda > Chilopoda > Scutigeromorpha > Scutigeridae > Thereuonema > Thereuonema tuberculata. Next base: position 126,436,107 of record JAFIDM010012231.1, on the reverse strand, counting down.
ACGAAAATGTGCTTAGAATATAAATCGCTCATGCCAAAAACAATGGTATGAGTCATTCTCATGAAAAATTGCACGTCTTACCACGAGAGATATTTGAATGATCACCTATTGAAGGTCTAAGAGAGGAACTTTGATAACGCGAAGAAACAAAATATCGATATAATAGGACCAAAAAACGCAATATTTCAATGTCGTAACTATATTGCTATATTTCCCTCTGCTTAAGATAATTAAGCTATCTGAACAACAAACGTTTATTACTGACCTGATAGTGTTGCACAGCTATTCAGTCTTCAAAGTGCAGGAGTGGAATTTCAAAGAAGTGGCCAAAGCAAAGTGGAACAGAACAACATGCACATCTGACTAAACCCATTTTTTCACATTCACGAATTGTTGGATTTTGACAACATTCTTAGGATTAATTCGCCTCATGATACCGATGTACAACGTTTACACTTTAACCCATAAAAGACAACCTCCTACTGCAGGTGTACTATTCACACAACTAGATTAAGTACTTGTTAATGTAGTACAACATTGCACCGTCGGATAGTATAGCAGACAACAACTGAGTTTTTCATGAGAATGAGTCATACCATGGGATGAGCGATTTATATTCCACACACATTTTCGTGCACTCAGCGTTCGAGGTCATGCACATCCCTTCTTAGTTTGCAAATTTTCATTGAAAAAGTTGTCCCATTGCTAAAGAAACGCTAAACTATCGAAAACAACTAGATACATGGATGAAATCCTGTTCAAAGAATAGTTCAAATTTGAAAACATTTTTAATAAAATAATTCGACATCTTTCAGAGGCAACAAATCAAAGCAAAACTTTCTGACACAATAATTTTAATCGTATGTTTTCTTCTAATCTTCATCAGATGCCCATTTGTTGATTTTGTCAACTGTTTCTCAAGAAACACGATCATCAGTAGCCTAGTAATGTAGTATTCGAAAACAACTATTAACTATATATTAAGAACTTTATTAGCAAAATCTTTAAAAAAAAGAAGCGAAGAACCTTCAGAAACGAAATACAAAATTCAATAGAAACTCTACAAAAACTTTGTAATAACTTTTGATTTGTAAAGAGATTTATTTAGATCTAAGCCAGTTCTTACGCCTAAGTGGAGGAGCAAAAATACGGTCGGATTTGTATGTAATATCTGACGTGATTATAATAAAGATAACAGTTAGAAAATGTTCATTTTCTTGTCAATTGACAAAGGAGAATGGATAAACTGTAAGGGAAATTGCCCCACCCTGTGTAGGGATAAGATGTATATCTACAGAAAAATTTCCTTACATAGAACATATGTTATTATTAGGACTCGTCTCAATTATTAGTCCGTTCGGAGTTATATAATTCTAGATATGACTTATCTCGTTGACATCTTAGTTCCCGGATGTACTAATTAATTATCATTTAATACTTATTTTCAGTAACAGTAAATATTACTTTCATTTATTACATGTAAATAATTAAGGAGTATTATTTACTTGAAATAAATGATAATATTAATTATTAATTACATATAATACTTATTAACAGTGTGATTGATTGATTGTGGTGATTGTGGGTGGCACGGAAGCGAATATCCTACAGCCAAGCGCATCCCGCCTATAGATAGTTGGCTTCCCTGCCACCCACATTCACCACAATCAATCCATTACTCAAACGACATATTTTGACTTATATAACTCCGAACGGACTAATAATTGAGACAAATCGTAATGATAAAAAATGTTCTATTGATCTTCCTTACGTATATATCGTATCGCTGTACATTGGTGGGGCAGATCTGCCCATTCTCCTTTCTCTCAAAATAAATCATCTAATCAAGATTAAAACACTCCTGATCACAACTGCTATTTAGGATCACACTTCAACTTTCATTTCCTTTTCCCTAACTTTGGAAAGCAATATTTACATTTTATTGAAGTAGTTTTTGAATTTTATGCTAAAATTTTTAAATTTTTAAACTTCGAACATTACAATAAACGTACAGAGCTCTAATAAAAGCAGGAGATTATAAGTTTCTCGCGAAATGAGGGACGTGAACCTCTCTAAGGCATTCTGTGCCTGAATAATATTAATACTGATTCGCACTGCAGAAGTTGAATTTGGCTTATTGACGATTACGGACTAAAAGTTTTTTTTTTCTTTTTTTTTTTTTTTTGCCATTCATTCTCGTGCTGCTATTTCACTAGTAAGCAGTCTATTTTTCGAATTATTTGCTAAAAATGATTGCCATTACTGCGGGCAAGAAGCCCTAAGACATAACCCTACCAAAATGTTTTCTCGATATATTAAATTCATCAGTGACCTTTTGGAACTGTGGCGAACTGAGAGTTGAAGGGAATTGTAACACTAACAATGCTTCGAAAAAAAACAAAAAAAACAAAAAACAAACCCAAGAGATCTTTATTTTCTCTCACTTCTTTTTCTCAAAAGTAACTAAAAATTTGAAAATGCAATAATTTTGGGGAATATTGATAGTAGAAAGATGCAGTTTTTCACAGCAATACTCAGAATGACGCGGGATTTTGTGCCAAAACAACAAAACTTAGATTAGTTCATTTTCGACCACCAGATGGCGCTATCGGTCAGACAGTGGCAGCCTGCCGGTATACAACAGCACCTTTGGCTGGCAACGTTAAATGTGAAGGTGATAACGGTGTTATTCCTTGTCGTTGTTAAATTACTTTACGAATCGGAATGTTGCCAAAGTCCTCCTAATAAACAATTATTATTATCAGAACGCAGAATGTACCAGTGGGACACTGCGCACATATCGGAGCTTTGCTAAGTGACAAAGTACCTATGACTTGTGCAGCACTGAGGCAATTAATTAACCAAATTTGAAGACAGAGGTTCTTTGGAAGCACGTTCACAAAGCGGAAGACCCCGAACATTCAGTACCATTGTGCAGGATGTCGAACACACGTTGGTTAGCTATCGGCAGTTTCCCAACATGGAGAATGCAGTGGGCGCGACGTTTCACAAAGAACTGGAATATCGTACGGCACTGTATGGAGATCACTGCGAATCATCCTGAAGAGATATCCCTACAAACTTCAAAACTTGCAGGAACTGCAGTCGATTTCACGAACATTCAAGAATTTCCCCATTGGGTTTTCCAGCAGATGGACGACCATAAGATTGACTGTTGACGGATGAAGCACATTTCACATTCAATGACAGTGCCAACACGTACAACTGCAGCATTTGGGCTACAGACAATCCACTTGCATTTCTAGAAACTCCCTGCATCAGCCAAAAATTACAGTCTGGTGTGGTTTCACCGCTGAATTCATTATTGGTCCCTTTTTCTTTGAGGAAGTCAGTGGGTCTGAATTTCAAACGGTTACTCAAAGGTGTATCGCGATCGGCGAACGTCACTGGCCAATAACAACAACAGATATGCTGCTGAATGCGGTGAACAGTTGTGTGCCTTATCTGACAGCTTTGCTCCTGACTGAGCGGCACCACATGAACTTTTGTAACCGGTATTCCGTGAGAACTGTCCTATCCACGGTGGTTGGAAATGTAACTAATCAGGCAATAAAGTTTTTTCACACAAAATCCCGCGTCATTCCGAGCATTTCTGTGAAAACCGCATCGTTCTACTATCAACATCCACAAATTACAGCATTTTCAAATATTACTTTTAGATCACCCGATACTTTAGACTATTCTCGAACGCAACAACAGATTTTAAGATTTTTTTTTATTATTATTTTCTACTAGCCGGGTAGCGTCGCTTCGCTCCGAAAGTCTTGCATATATAACATAAAAAAAAAAAAAAAAAAAAAAAATATTTATTTAGCAAATTAAAATCTAGATCGGATTGTAGTCTTCTCTGGATAATTCAAATGTATTGCGGATTGGCGCCACACACCTATATATCGATAAAGCAACTTTAAAAAGAAAATGTAGATCTTCTTTATTCCCTATCCCGATGGAATTTCGAAACATCAGTCCTTATTCCTTGTCTACATCATAAAGGAAACTCTGTGCAACATTTCAGCTTTCCAAGTCCAAGGGTTTGGGCTGGGCGTTGATGAGGGAGTCAGTGAGCCAAGACGTTTCTTTTTATATATATAGATTAAAAATTATATTTTTTAATCATTTTTTTTTTTTGATATTTTATGAAAGCAAGACAATACATCTAATTCAATAAGTAATGATTTTCTATTTATGTTTATTCTTATTTTAATTTGTTATTCAATTTACTATTTGAATAGGTTGGGTTCTGTCTGTACAAATTAATTTAAAAATCAACTGTCAGCATATATTTCAGATTTTTTCATTTGTTACATTTTGCGTTTTTTTTATAAAATTTGGATTTTTTTAATATTTTTTTCAGAATACATTGTAAAAATAAATTGTAAATCAATCTGACTACTTCTCTCTCTCGCTCTTTCTCTCTCTTTCTCTCTCTTTCTCTCTCTCTCTCTCTCTCTCTATCTTTTTTTAGAGATTTTTTTTTAATCTTGTTTTTAATCGCGATGTCCATCTGATCGTTATTCGACTGGAATTCGCTTTCCGGGATTTTTTGTTTTCCAATTCCGTTTTCCGAATGAATCTGTTTCTTCTTTTCGAGTGCGCGCTTCCACTCAGGACGCTGTTGGCGTTGTATCCTGTTGGCGAATGGAATGAACGCCACGAGTCTGATGTCTGCTACGACCTCTGACCCAGTAAAACCCAGATAGCACACGCCATACAACTAGGCTCGGCAATTCAAGATGAAGGAGGTGGGAGGGAGGGTAAAGAGGGGGATGGAAGCAGAGTGAAAAAAAAAAAGGCAATCGACGAGAGTCTGACCATTCCCTAGGCTTAATTCAACCACATGGCTGAGGGCCTGTCTTGAATGATTAATGGTTTCCTCCTTACCTCCCCCTCCTCCTCCACCTACCCTTCCTCGCATTCCCATCAACTCTTGAAGAAGTTCGCTATCTCGTGCTCAGGTCTTCCCAATCAAGCCAACGGGGGCGGTAGAATTTCTCCAGATAAAAACCGCCATTTATTCAACTGACAAAGACCGCACTGTTATGGTCAGAGGTAGTTAAGGGAACCCAATCAGATTAGAACAGGTGTGACGAAACTATTTCGACTTCATACTATATTTTCTGTAGTACGATCTCTTTTACAGAAGATTAACATCCAATGAAAAGAAGTCCTTTAGTAAACACTCCCTCTTCATTTCATAATAAATAGCTTCTTTGAAGAAAAAATAATTCAAACTGCTCTTAATCTACAAAATACGTACGTAATATAAGACAACATTACATAAACTGTTTCTCCAAAATATAAACTGGAAAAGATGTGTTACTTCTGTTTTCTGTTTCAACTTACAATTTCTCAAGCTCTTTAAAAAAAAACCCGAATCCCTTTAATAGACTAACTCCTCTATACTAGACATGTTAAATCTGATTTATCTATGCTGAGAGAATAAAGTTTACCTAGAAAACTTTTTTATCAACTTTTGTTTTTAGTTATAAATCTTAATATGTTGTAATATTACTGATCATGGAATCTAAAGTGAAGACATAATGCACACACACATACAAAAAAAAAAAAAATCCAAACACCTCCCTATATTTTGTTACGAATACTATGATGATTCCAAGATTATTGGCTTTCAGTTATGATAAAACTAAACTCAAAGAAAGCTTCAGAAATAGATTGAAACAATGAAAAATAAAGAAATGAAAATAGTTTTAGGAAAAGGGAATATGAATTTACACTACGGTCATTGATCATAGTGAACTTAAGCCTCTAAAGCTGATGTTCGGTGGTTCTTTAACTGACAAAATTGCGATTCTTTGCATACATTTCAGTACAAGATATTATCGAAACAAAAACAGAAAAATTTGGAATACAAATTATGGGTTACAGTATTGTTACAGTATTTTCTTAGAATTATTTGGCTTGAAAACATTTTGTGTAACAGGACTGCCCATAATCAGTTAGTAGCCAGTTATTATATTTCGATCCAAATTAAAGAAAAAGTGTTAGTCTTTGAAATATCACTTCAGAAACGAATTTAAAATACAGTCTTTCATCGACGCATCAAGAAGGAATTCCCCAATTAAGACAAAATTTGGTACGTTTAATGTGCATTTACAGAAAACGAAATGATTAGAATTTCAGAACAATTGGATGATTTATTGGACAGTAAAGTGAGCAGTTCAGTATGGTGTTGGTCCACCTCTAGCCTGGATACAAGCTGTTCTCCGAAGTGGCATTGATTGATACAGCTGGCGGATGGATTCTGCGGAATTTCTTACAGACAGACTCCAATTGGCTGGTTAATTCATCGACATTCTGGGATGGTCGCAGGAGAAAGCCCATTACATCCCAAAGGTGCTCTTTAGTAGAGAGATCTGGTGATTTAGCTGGCCAAGGAAGTGTATCACGACACGAAGATAATCAATAAGAGGCATGTCGTGTGTGGCCGGGCGTTATCTTGTTGAAAAGTAAGCCCGGGCTGCCGCGAAAAGAACGACAACAAAACGGGTCACAGAATTTCATCAACGTACCACTGTACTGTAAGGATGCCACGAAGAATACCAAAGGAGCTCCGGCTATGAAACGAAATGGCGCCCTAGACCATAAGTCCCTGTTGTCGGGCAGTGTGGCGTGCGACAGTAAGAGCGGGATCCTGACGATGTCCGGGCCATCTCTAGACACGTCTCCGGGGCTCAGGTCGTCGGGGCTCAGTTCAAAACGGGACTCATCACTGAAGATAATCAGCACGATTCCACGTTGATCGGCCCACTACAATCGCTCTTGACGGTTGACTGGTCAGTGGTAGGTGACGTAATGGGCGCAGTGAGCGTAGATTCTGCTTCCGCAGTTTTCTACTAATGATCCGGGTGGTCACTTCAAGACCGATCACATTTTCGATGGTTGAGAGCGACTAATCTGGTGCTGTAATAGCTGCTCTGACAATCGCTCTATCTTCCCGTTCTGTTGTCGACCTATGCCGTCCGCTGCACTCTTGTCACTGAAATCAGGACCCAGTGCTGCCTCGTCTAATTGCCGCATTGCTCCGACCCAAATGCAGAGCGAATCATGGTTTGACCATTCAGCCTATAGTAATCCGATGTCACGCCCTATTTCAAACTCCGTCGTATTGTCGTAATGGCCACGATTTCGCCGGCGAGCATTGTCAAGGTAAAAAAAAACGCAATCAAAATCCACTAGAAGTTTTGTTCCTGAAAGCGAGATTCGCTCTTTATTTACACCAGGGGTGCACAGCCATAGGAGGTCTGCGGGCCAATGTTTTTACAAAAGTTCTGATGGAGAGCCACAACGTTCCATTCTCCAACCATTCAACCCTTACTATATTTTACTACTTAATGATTTGATAATGTCGTTTATAATGTTAATTATTAATAATACATGTAATTTACATAAATATCTTACTAATTAATGATTATACGAGTGTCCTTTATACGAAGAATTAATAATAAATGTAATTTAAATAAACATGAAATTACCATATTAACCAAATTTACTTCAATAATGTGCTAGTTGTGTTTCATACCAACATTCCAATAGTTGCTATTGCAAGTTAAGACATGTTTTAATGTATCTGTTGCCAGCAGTGTAAAGGCTCTAAATTAATTTTGAAATTTACACTACTAGGCTGCAGCAAATTTACCGGTGGGCCGCGGATTGTGCACCCCTGATATACATCATCATGAAGCTCAGTTCCAATGCGCTGCAGATCCGGGTATTTTTTTTTTCCTCGTATTTTTTTTGTCAAAGAGTGTAATTCTAGAACAGAAATCTAGAACTTAAATTACTAGAGGTAGGATCGAGTTTATCATTGATTTATCCTAAGTATCGCATTAGTAACACAGTAAGTGGCTTCGTTTATTATTTCTGAAACGATATAGAAAGTCATTCGTATTTATTTTTTGGAAAAAATCAAAATAAGATAATAGGATTATATTTTTAATGTTTAGGAATGTATTAAATCAATAAAAATGGAATCAAAACAAAAGACAACGGGCAGATCTGCCCCACCCCTGTATAGCGATAAGATATATACGTAAGGAAAGATCTCCATCAATAGAATATTCTTATTATTACGACTTGTCTCAATTATTTGTCCGTTCAGAGTTATGTACGTCTAGATATGACGTTTGAGTCATTGATTTGTGGTGAATATGGATACAGAGAAACTAACCACCTACAGGAGGGGGTTTCTTGGCTGTGGGTGGTTGGCTTCCCTGCACTCACATTCAATCAATCACACTGTTAATAATTAATATACATAATTAATAATTAATATTATCATCTATTTCAAGTAAATAATAATTATTCACAAGTAATAAATGAAAATAATATTTACTGTTACTGAAAATAGTTATTAAATAATAATTAATTAATACATCCGGGAAGTAAGATGCCAATGAGATAAGTCATATCTAGACATATATAACTCCGAACGGACTAATAATTGCGACGAGTCGTAGTAATAACATGTGTTCTATTAAGGAGATCTTTCTATAGGTATATACCTTATCACTGTACAGGGTTGCGCAAATTCCCATACAGTTTGCCCATTCTCCTTTACTGTTAAAGCAACACAAGCAATTCAAGCTTCAGCTTGGGCGCGGTCTGAATTAAAAAAAGTAAATAAGCAACTTCAGTACGTAATTTACAATTTTTTTAGTAAATTTAAAACCCAAGCGACCTCGTACAATTTGTAGCCTATCAAACATTTGCTTTGTTAAAAGTTATACAAACTCAAAACTCATTTATTCAGGCAATTCCAAGATCAAGTACCATTTCAAGCAATGCCCGCATTGAGTTCATTAGTAAGTCTAAACCTTCATTTCGCACTAATCGGGTGACTCCGGAATTGGACACATTGGGTCGAGGATATCATATTCAACATAGTGAATTCAGTACAGCTAGACCCCTAATTTTGTCCAATAAATACTAATTTCTGCCTGAAACCGAAAATGGCCTGATCCAGAAATTGGATTTTTTCTCAAACCTTCAGGTCATGGGAAGTCACTACCGAGATAAGACTCACGGGGCTCCAATTCCAGGTTTCGGCTGTTAAGGTCGTTGCACACAAATACAGACACGAGAACCCAAATAGCTCCTCCTACGGGTCAGTAAAAACAATCTAAGAAACTAATTTTGTCGGATAGTGGTACCGGAAATGAAGACAAGATGGATTAGCACTGTTTCTTCGTGAAAGGAGTCTTCAGTGATGTATTGATAACATTTTCATTTTGTTTTGTTTTTGGTTCAATTATGATTTTATTGCAGCAATGTGTTTCAAAGTGGAATGCTAAGCGACAACCAACCTTTGATAGGACAATCTTTTGTTCTTTCCACTCTTATGTCACGGAACGAATTGTTCTGTCATTCATCTATCTAAAGTGATTTCTTCTGTGTGTGTCTGTCTGAAATAGGTCAGGTTTAATTAGTAGGAGTTGCTCTTCTATTGTTCTTATTCAAAGATCTTAATAATGTCATGTTAGTCATTTTCTTTGATTAACTTTCTCGATAAGTCCGCAGTTACATGAAAACAAGTTTGTGTGTTTGTTTTTTCTTCTGTTAAATGTTTCACAAAGTCAACAACCAATAAATTTAATCATTGTATAATTCAACGAGGATATATTGAAGGTTTTAATGAGCTTACAAGTCTAATCCATTAATACTCATTCATTATCGCTAAATCCATTTCAAATGTTGATTTGTTAATTACAGTGACATTCACTAAAGGAAATGAATTACAGTTCAAACAGTGTTTAATAACAAAAATCTGACAATCTAAAATCTGAAAACTAATATTTAAGTTGTTCCATTAATTTTTTATTCAATGGTTGATTGGTTGATTCAATCGATTGATTAACTATTTTGTGTTTGATTGTTATGATTTTTGTGCATTTACCATTTTCTCTTTGCTTCAATATTAAACCGTAAAAATAGTTTGTTTTCTTTTAATTTACCGAAATGTGCCTGAATCAAACAATGAGTAGCAAGACTATAATGAAACAGTATTAGAAAACCGTCTTTAAAGAGGCCATAACTAATGAAAAACCTAAATAAATATCTCATCATCACTTGTTTTTGTTTTCTTTCCATGGTAGAACAACTCTGATTTATACAGACAGTCGTAAGTTTTTCAATATCAAGATTGAGTTGACATTAAGAAAGATATCAAAATTTTCAATAAAGTAACATGATTTTCAAATCCAAAATTTCTTAAAATTTTGAATGAACTTACTTTCCAAGTCAACTTTACTTATTTTTTCTTTTTGCAAATATTTGAAAGAGTATTTTTAAATTAAATATTTTCATACAAGTAGTGCTCGTTCCTGTCTCTAATTATAAATTTTAAATATCTGACTTTTCGAAAAAAAATCGAGATAGCGAGTTTTCGAGATAATAAGGTCATAACCGAAACATAAAAATTCCCGTGAAAACACAAGATATGGAATAATATTGTAAAAATTAGAGCCTTGATAGATGAGAATAAATATAAATATGTAATAATAGTTATAATAAATCTAAATACAGCAATGATAAATTTAATTTTTAAAAGTAGTCGAAAATAATTACATTAAATTGAAAAGAATTAAAAAAAAAAATGAACTTACATTGCTAGAATTTCTTAGAAAAGTCCAGTATCGTGGCCAGAGAGATAATGAAGGGTGTGAGAGATTCTTGGAAAAATACAGTGGAGCACCGTTTATACGTTTCTCGTTTATACGTTTTTATCATTTATACGTTTTTTTGAATGGTCCCGGCAAAATCCAATGCATATTAATGTTAAATAATTTCATTTATACGTTTTCCTGAAATCACAAATTTCATTTATACGTTTTCCTGAAATCACAAATTTCATTTATACGTTTTCCTGAAATCACAAATTTCATTTATACGGTTTTTTAAGAACTCAAGAAGAGAGAAAATGCGCATTTCAACCTCGGATTCCCACCTGCCGATTGTCCAGTCTTAGAAAAGGCACGCAGTCTTAGAAAATTACACTGAAAAACCTCTGCCAAGTTTTCAAAAAGCTTTGGCGGGTTTTAACACCATGCAAAAATACCTCATTAGCAGAGATTTAAATGATAAAGTTAAAATGTCACTTTTAACTATGTACAATAAACTTTTTTCTGTGCATTCCAAAAAAGCCCTACAACCTAAAATAAAAAAATATTTTGTAAATGCTGACTGAATATGAATAGTAGTACTAGTTGTACATTAAATCCGGAATAAAAAGTTTTGTATTACATACCTCTTGTTTTCATATAATATTTTAATTTACCTCTGACTTTTAATTATTGGTTATTACGAAATTGTTCGTAACTTTAGTGAATTTCGTTTATACGTTTTTTCATTTATAGGCCTACGTTTTTTTTTCTCAGTCCCTTGAAAAACGTATAAACGGTGCTCCACTGTATCTCTATTTGCTTCGACACAATTGAACGGCGATTTTTCCGGAAAAATTCATTTTTTACTTCGAAAAATATTCGACATAAAAAAGGTTTTAAGTGAAAACTCTTCGACATAAGAATTAAAATTAACATTAGATGAATATGTAATATTAAGGGGAAAAATAATTTTTCGACATATCAAGGTTTTCGAGATATCGAAGTTCGAGATATCGAAGTTCGAGATATCGAGTGTATACTGTATTATCTAACATTTAAAAGATAATAATTTCTGAACTCATAATTTTCGGGAGACATGCTGATTTAAAAGCTAAATAACACTTCAATAATAAACTGAGACAAGAAACTTCTAGAATCTTTTCAGCTGCTTGTAAAAGCTAACAATGAAAAAAATCGAACAGAAAGTTTTACAGGAGTTTGAAGCTTTATTTTGTGATTTTTCAATAAAACACTTTTCATCTTACAAAGTTTATTTATTTGTCTTAAAATTCCATTTCATTTCAGTGGTAAGTGGTTTAGAATTAAGTCCTAATAAGTTGTTTACATTCTTTAAGTATCTGGAAGACCCAGCTCTGCTCGGTAAAATAAACTGAAAATAAAGCAAGAATACTGTAGCAATCACCTGGTTATTTAACTCCCCTTTTCATGACAGATCCGCAATGAATACACGCGATGTTGAAGGGAAAAAGTTTAAAAATTATAATTAAGTATTTTATTTTTTTTTTTATTTTAACACGAATTTATTAAGAATAAAATAAGACGAAAATAAAGTAAGAACCTTAGCCTATGGACAATATCTTAGCATCCGGGTCCCAGGTCAATCATTTACCCTCTAAATGAGTTTTCCCGAAGTCGAGACCTAGCTGAATTGCTTTCTCTCACCCGAAAAAGGTAGATCACCCCATATCATCAAAATCCTTAGGCCCGTTTTGAAGATAAAGTTTACAAGAATTGGTCGCTTTATAATATTTGATTCTATCAGAATACAAAATAATCTGATAAGATTAAAATTTTCATTTTAATAGAATAGTGGTTAGCTTAAAGATGAAAATGTACTTTAAAGAATGTAATTGTATTCTTAAGTTAAATAAAAATGTTATTTACACATTTATACAATTCTGCACGATTTTCGACGATTGAAAATTAGCAGGAGTCCAGAGATCTATTTTGTTCGCTGATTTCGAAAACCATTTTCCTCTTTCACGATTTTTTTTTTGCAAATCGCTAAAAAGAGCAATGCTGGTTATGCTTGTAATAGGATTTATAACTAGGGATAGTTTTATTTGTTTTACGCAACTGTGGCAGCACTGGTTAGACGTAGAGACCAAGCCCACCACCATACTTCAGGGAAGAAGATTCTATGTTTTTGTTGTTGTTGTTGTTGTGAATGTAAATTGTTTGATGAACTATTTTGATGTTGTGTAAAGTCTAAATCAAAAATCCTTTTTTAATTCGTGTTGACTCATCAAAAATGAAGTTTCAAGGACTTCCTGCTCTACAATGGGAACAGGTATGGATGCTTCCCGTGACATTTTCTGTACATCTGAAAGGGACTTTTTGATATTATTAAAGGTCTTCTGAAAAACGTGAAGCATGAAAAAAACGAATGGATGGTTTACGATGATTTGAAAGTGATTGACTGCTTACACAACAGTCAGGATACACTAAAATGCCCTGCTTTGTTTGTAAGTGGAGCAGTTGCCCTAAAAATAAGCATTGGAAGTTAACAGACTGGCCAAAAGAGGGGGATTATTCCAGGGTTCAAAAAGTGTTTAATCTCTACGTTCTGTGTTCGGAAAATAGTATTTCCTATTCTTCTGCCTCCTCTACAAGTAAATCCCTAGGTTCTCCCTACGAATGGTGTTTGCTTTCAATACCTAACAACAAAGTTTTGTAAAATTTCTCATGAAAAGCTGGAAGAATGCATTTTTAAGGCCCAACTCCTATCCAAATATGCACAATCTTGAAAGATGCGGAATTTGAGAACTCCATGGAGCAAATTATAATGAGTAATGATATCTTTTAGGACTGTAGTTTAAAGCTTTCTGGGAACAAAGAAAGATCCTAACTATAAAACATTAGTGAAAAGCTTGTTGGATAACCTAAAATGTTGGGTTGGAATATGTGCGTAAAAGTTCACTTTCTCCATTGGCACATTGAGTTTTTTCCGGAAGATTTTTCAGTGAAGAGCAAGATGAAAAATTTCATTTCATCAGGACATTAAGGATGTGGAAAAGCGCTATCAGAGTATATGGAATGAAAAATTTGATGGCGAATTACTGAATCATGTTGACAGGTCATACAGACGAAAGAAGTGCAAGTAAAACGAAAAAAGAGGAACTTTAACCCGGTTTAACTGACAACAATCATTGACTGACATTTAAAGAATTATGTGAAGATCGATTCTTTATTCTTGAAGTTTTTTGAGTAAGCTTGTTTAATGCTATCAGATGTTTACAACACAGAGTTGTATTCACACACGTGTGAATACATATTACATAAAATCTATATATTTCGAAAGATTTTTTCATGTTTGTTTGTTTGTTTGTTTTTTCAAAAGCCTTATGTCGTAAAAACAAAATCTGAAGTCATTTTTGACATCACCAAAAAAAAAAAAAAAAATGCTTAAGATCACTTGTTTAAATAATCCTGACAGTTTCTCTAAAAACCAAATAGTTGAAAATAATTAAATATATAATTATTAACAAAAATTAAATTTTAATTTCTGTAAAAGCCTGACAGATAAATTCTGAGGTGATTGTTGAAATCAGCAGTCAATACATATTTCGTAAAATCATCACTCAACTTAAAAAAAAAAAAAATGTAGAATGCTCTATCATTAAAATGTGAAGTAAGTGAAATGTTGAATATTATAATATTTGTAAGTAAACTATTTATAATATTTATAAGTTTTCTATTATAAGAACGATGTCTCCAAAGGATATTCCGGGAATACTTAAATTTTATAAAAAATTAAGTATCTTAATAAATATTTAAGATATGAGTTCACTAAAACCTTGAAAAAATATGTAACGAAAATGAAAATATTACTTTTTAGACGGCATTGATGCAAGAATTTAGTAAATAAATATTATATAATTCTCATTAAACTGAAAAGTTTTAATTTACAGAATACCTAGCAACAATACAGAATAATTGGCAAAGTATTTGACTATCGTTCAATGTAGGGTAGGTAGAAACTTAATGCAATCTATTAATTGTGTGTTTTGTTAATATGTTTTAAACATTAAACAACCATTTTTCTGAAGCGTAAACGAAACACTAGAGACTAATGTTTATTTAAAAGCTTTGACCGAATGAACGAGGCTCATTAATTGCGAGTCCTTTGCTGTCTGTTTTGTGGTTAGGATTTCCTTTTGCTTTGTAACACCTTTTCCCCCATCGACACAGCTTCTTTCTACGTAAATTCTAAATATGGATCTGTTTGTCACAGCTGGAACACGTGTCCTGCGGTCAGGTCGGTCACCCCACAACAATCGGTGCGGTCAGATGCGGGGCCTTGTTGCTGCCCTACCTCTGACCGCTGTACTTAGATCTCAAGAAACTTTGGTCATTTGTCAGTTAACCACCTTCTTTTGTCCTAAAAATCCCCACCTCGGTCGTAGATGGATAGATCTTATTCATGTGCAGGTCAACTCCATTAGGGCCTTTTCGGATAGTCCGCTTGGGTTTCGACAGAATGGAAGCTATTTTTCCACAATAGCTTGACTCTTCCCACTTTTACCATTCACCACTCCCTCCGACCGAGCAAAAAGAATGGGTTATTTCCTGTCTTTCTCCCTCTGATCCCCGGAAACTGACTCAAAAGTCCCATTTTGTGTCCCTTCTCCTAAAAGAGAAATCATTAGCCATTGTTAAGAGTTTGTTCCACCCTGTCGTTACTAAAGGTTATGAGCTTTCGGGGTAACAGTGACAGGAAAGCCTAAGCAAGGTCTTAATGGAACAGATTTAGTCGAAAACAATTCGTTTTTTCGTCAAGAGTAGCCTTTATCAAGCTTCAAGGAATAATTTTCATCGTTTTGAATTCAAGATCTTTCATACAAGCATTTTTCCGTTAATGCTATTTAAGAATCTAGTTATTTTGAGATTCCATAAACACGAATTATTATTACTTAAGGAGACATCGTAATCGAAAAGATTCCTCATATTTAATTTGCTCGCATTAAGAAAAACTTAAAAATCATTTACAAATAGTTTTACATATAAGTCTGTCATCCCAAGCATATCAGACAGCAAACAAGTCAGCTAAGCACATGACTGCATAGAGAACAATTATTCATTTTACATCTCTTTTATCTCATATTTTTTATGTAACTGAAATATAAAGGAAGATGAAATGAGGCATTTACAGAAATAATATGTTTGAATTTTCATAATTACAATTAAAAAAATTGAACACATCTTATTTGTATTTTTAAGTTTTTCTTCCTTTTCTTGATTCTTGATAAATTTCTTGACATTTCTTTCTTATTCCTTAGTAACCTATCCAAACTCATATGTTATTTCAAAAACATTTAAAGATCCCGAAAAAACAGTCATTCTGAAAAAAAAAAAGATATTATTGAAACAAAGAATTTTAATGAAAGATGCTGAAAAATGCCACCATCATAATTATGAATGCAAACAATCTTAACAAAATAAAAAATAAAAAAGATCGGTAGGTTTAATTAAGCAATGACTGCTTTAATAAATTCATGACAATACGAATATGTTAATACTTTTACCAGAAGTATTAGTGTAGAGATACTGATATTTTTAGGTATATCTATTCTTTCGAGACGAACTTGGATGATTCGAATTCTGAG
The DNA here is from genome assembly GCA_023159025.1 of Thereuonema tuberculata. NCBI lineage: Eukaryota > Metazoa > Arthropoda > Chilopoda > Scutigeromorpha > Scutigeridae > Thereuonema > Thereuonema tuberculata. The sequence goes on along the minus strand of JAFIDM010012231.1, from coordinate 126,419,840 downwards.
GTGGCTGACATTATAGGTACATATAAGTACCTCAGGGAAGTTAGTTAAGAAGGAAAAGAAAATCTAAAATAATTGATGTTCTACGAATACAGCAAGTGAGTATCCGTAATGCATTAGTAGATTTTGGCAACGATATCTTGGAATTCTGACTTAAAAGTTCATTTTTGGCCTCGCAAAAATCCTAATTTTCTCTTTTCTATCAACACAGTTATGAAATTATTCATTTTATTTTGTTTTTGGAGAGTTCGAGCACGGATCCAATTTATGGGAACGCTGGTGCAGCAAACAGTAACATCTCTTTATCTTGTTTTTGGAAACAAAGAAAAATTTGTCTTCTCCATTAAATAATATCACCTAAAAAATATAGAACGAGAATATCGTTTTTTACCTCAGAACATATTTGATGATAAACTTCATTGACTTCATCGAACGTTGAGGACTGATGTAACATCTGCCCTCCTTCCAAATTCCTGAGCAATGCTATGGTTTCAATCTTGTTTTTCAAATTTAAATTTAGTTTCCTTTTATTAAGGTATAAAAAGGAATGAAAACGCACACAAATAAAAATCACTGAGCTGCT
>JAFIDM010012231.1:126399625-126419250 GCA_023159025.1 Thereuonema tuberculata | reverse complement strand
TCCTGTCTCCTCGAAACAGTCCAGTGCAAATACCAAAAATAGCTCAGTAAATTTTTGTTTTGTTTACTTATGTGCGTTCTTGTTTTCTTTTCACGTAAAAATTCTGCTTATTGAACTTGATATTAAAAAAAAACAAACAAATAAACGAAGACAGAGAGTCGTGTTAGTGTTCAGGATGAATTTATGTTTAGTATCTGCTGAAGAAAAATAGGAATAACGTCAAAGCCTTTTCTCGAACCTGCTCACAAATTTTAAGATTTCGGCATAAGAAAAAGTATTTTCCTTCCTTTCATCGACTTTGGCCAACTATGGACCACGGGCTAGCCCTACCTGACAACGTTAGGGTAAGGCTAGGAAATTCCAGAAGGGGGACGAGATTCACATCCCGTCCAGAAATAATCCTGACAGTAAGTCCCAGGGGAGAAACGGACGAAACACAGAAGAAAAAAGATGAAACATCCATGCTCTCGACTGGGATTTGAACACGGCTACCAGCATACATGCCGCACGGCAGACCGACGCCTGAGACCACGCCGGCACGGCGAGAAAAAGTATTTTATTTTATGTTATTTTATTTTTACAAGTAATATATGCTCTTTAAGCTTATTTAATTCTTCCATCATCTAATTCATTTCAATTGTTAAGTTGCAAAATATATGTTATTGATATTTGCGTTATTTTTCCGTCAATTCTAACTATTTTCGCAGGAGTAAAGTATTGCTTAATCTAACAGGTTTTATGAAGTCGGATTCTTTCTCTTCCCTCCCCCCACCCTTTTTTTTTTAATAATGACAAATTGCTTCATAAATACTAAAATTTTCAAGTGATTGCCATAAATTCTTTTGACTTCAGAGAATTAGGAAGATTTATTTAATATTTATGAGCTTGAAGTCTTAAGAGAGTTAATATTTCCTTCTCTTTTTTTAATGGTAGTATAGTTATTAGAGGAGACCATATCTGTTTTCTTTCAAGATCAGTTGTTGCCGGGATACGAATTTGGCCACTTGACAGAGCTTCGATTTATGCATCCATCTCCCCTTCCTCACAATGGGGCGATCTCTGAACAAAAAAAACAAAAACAAAAAAAAGTTCTCAAATAGATTCTACGTTATTATATTTTCTTTTTAAAATAATTTTTCAGTTATGAGTGAAAAACAACAAGTTGCTGATAATTTTGACTTTCCTTTAAAAATAATAAGAAAGTGAAAATTATCAGGCACTTGTTGTTTTTGGCTCATATATAAGGTAATTCAAAAGTCTGATGTGTTTAAAATTACGAACTTTTGACAATTTACAATTCACCACAATGTGGCAAGATTACGGTATCTTTGAAGATTTGTAATCATTTTATGGCTTTTAAATGAAAATTTGTGAAATTTCAGTTACAATGCTTTACCATTTCTACGATATAAAAAGTTTCCTTTAGAGAGAAAACAAAAAAACTGTTGTTAAAACAAATGAGATCAAATAGGCCAAGAAATCAATTCTAGATATATAAAAAGAATTTGCTGGAGATTAAGGCATCTACAAATTGCCCCCTCTCGTAATTGAAATTCAAATAAGCTCATCTGAACCTGTTAATGCAACCCCCGTCTCGACCTTGTCAGACTTTGGATCTGGAGACATGTAATAAACGGACAGTCATGTTATGAATTAGGAGCAAGTGAGTTGCATTCATAATAGGACATCCGATTTGTCTTTAACATATTACTCCAACTTACAAGAGCTTGCTTACCTTACACTAGAACTTGTTTCACTTGAATACGCTGATATTGCTTGAATTTACTCTAACGTATCTGCAATGTATTAATGGTAATTTTTAAAGAATAACGATTTTAATCATTACATATGTTTAAAAAACTTTAAAGTACCTGCCGTAAAGAGTTAAATTATATTCACAGCAAAGAAATAAAGTTAATAAACAAAAAATAAACTCCTTCTACTTCTTTGATTCGAAACATTGATTACTTAAAAAGACAATTTAACATTCATATTCAATTTATTTCATTCATATTCATATTAATTAACAACTAAGAAAAAAAGGAGAGGAGATGTTAAATAAAGACAAACTATTGTTATTCTGTAATATGTAGATATAGATAACTTACAAATAAACTATTTCAATTAAAAATATATATAGTGTATATACAGAAATCATGCTAAAATATTTCGAAAAATTCTATAATTACGAAAATATTTCAAAATTTGAGACTTCATCTTAAATAGAATTTAATTCATTGTTTTTTTTTTTAGATTAATTCAATAGTGATATGTTTAATATTCAACATTTCATCACTTAAAAAAGTAAGTCTAAATTAATTATGCAACTTAAAACGTAGCAAAACGGAATTCCATATAATAATTAAATTAACAAATAATCCTAAAACTTTTCAAGTAAATAATTAAGATATAGTAAAAAGGTTATTTCTCATTAAGATACTATTTATCTACAGCTAAGCTATTGTGATTAAAATTCAAAAGTTTCTATTAATTAATTTCATGAAGAATTAAATTCCATTTAATTAACAAAATTAATAACAATTGCTTCTTTTGTAAAACGAAAATTATTTATTCGACTTTTGAATTTTTATTCAATTATTTATGAACTAGTTTTTTTATGATTTAGGTTTTACTTGAATTAAAGAGTTAAATCAAAAACCGATACGATGTATTACAAGGTCCTCTACATTACCTACAGACAGCATTAGATTAAAAAAAAAATGAAAAATTTTAATTATACTAAAAAGATTTTGATAATTCTAAATAAATACTTCTATTATAAATCATCAAATTTTTATTAATAGGGTTCTCCTAGAACCCTTCTGGAGGAGAAAAATCCCCGACCTCCGTCGGGTTTGAACCCTGCTCCTTGAACCTACCACTTGTCTACCACTCCTCCTACCACTTGTCTATTAGGACCACTTTACTTAATAAAAAATATTTAATGCATAGCATAGATACGGGCGTTATAGTTAAGCAAAGTGCTTAACTATCATCTGTTACCTATTTGCAGACGAAAAGTTTATTATTTTTAATAGTTAAAAATTTATAAATTCTTTCTTAAATACAAGTTAATGTTTTAGCGTCTGTAGTAAGAATGTTTTAGTATCATAACATTTTAGGCTAATCTTCAGCCTGGACAAAATTTAACTACTATTTTTTTTTATATATTTTCTCTCTATTTTGTCCTAATATTGATTTATTTCATAATAATTACTTCAGAGTGACAAGGAAGTCTTTAGCCTTTAGCGGCTTCAAAGCTCTCCAACTTTTATGATATATCTTTAAAATTTTTATTATATGTTTCTAAATCAACTTGTGTGTCTGTCGTTCCTTTTATTCAAGCTCAATAATTACTTTCCCTTTCTTGGCTACCGGGTCCACTACTCCTCGTAATCAGGAATCAATGTAAAATCTATTTTTTAATCTATCTATTAAATCATAATTTAATGTTACTGTAGTTAGCCATGCTTAATTACGATGAAAAATTAAAAGATTTGTTTTGATTTTATATTTAATTAGTAAACATAACTATAGTAATATATGAACGTATTAATAACTTTTTTATTGTTTTCAGTATGTAAGATAAAAGCAAGCCTTGCATCTAAAAGGCTGAAGGATTATCATTGCCTTATCTAAGCTTTTTCCCTTTGTTTAATCAATTAGTAAACTGAAAGTAATTTACAGGAAAGATTTAACAAGCAAAGCTGTGGATGAACAATATAAGGCAAAATTACGATCGTCATGTGTTTCGTATCAGTTCCGAAGATTGATTCACGCACAAATAAACGGTGAAGACAGCAGCTTACAAAAGAAAATATTTAGATAAGGCCCAACTCGAAGACACGCCTGACAGCAAACCTCAACACACGCTTGTTTATAATAAAAGAGCAGTTGTGTATAAGGGGGATCAGTTGATGACAAGTTTTGCTTGCTTTCGAAAGCGAGTAAAACACTTTAATGGTCCAATAGCCTCTCTTTCTCTGTAAATGCACGAGTATCTGGTTCTTCTCAATTACTCATCAAATCGGGGGTCAAATGATGATGGAACCTTTTTGTTTTGCCTGTTTTTCCGAAGAGAAGTATATTTATCCACGAAATACAAGGAGAAGCATGATTCAGAGCAGCTAAGTAGAATTAATAAATGATGCTGTTGTTGGGTACGAATTCCATAAACAGTATCCACCAACAAAACAGAATACCTGATGGGACATTGCGTCGATCCCCTGTGGAGTGGACTCACTGGGGGAGGCAGCGTCCCACTGTTCTGCAGGTGGCTGTTCATCTTTGTCTCTCTTCAACAACATCTTCCTCTTCATAACATTAAGCACACAGCTCATTTGTAATTATCACTTTTGAGATTTTTTTGAAAAAGAATTAACTTAATCAACCATTAAAATAAATAAATAAACCATAATATGGAGGCCGTGTTATTATATTCTTCGTTCGCTCTTTCTGTCGTAAATCACAATCTCATCTTACTCTTTCAACTGCATGTATTTCTTAAAAACTCTGAACATTACAGATATGGTTAGACGTTACACTATGTATCATCAAAACCTTTTACTTTCATTTTCCGAACACTATTTTTTAAAATGATTCTTTTGAATTTAAAAATTTAATCTCTTATAATGTATACAAAATATAATCTCACAATAAAATAGCATTTATCACCCAAACTACCATCAGACTTTATTTTAACCAAATAGCTATTTGATTAATATGATAAATTGTATTTTGCAAATAAGCTTAGTGCTAGTAATTATAAGAAATATTTCATACAGAAACTGTAGATTTGTATGTTTAATATAGATTTCAAGTGTCTGTTAGCTTATAAGTGCGAAAAATATATATATAAATATTCTAAGGCAATTACTATTTTATTGTATTAGCAATTACTATAGTTTTTTTCATTTCTATAAATAGTTGGCGACAAATGAATAATTGAATAGATATTCGTATATTTACAGAGAAAGAGAGGCTATTATGTCATTCAAGTGTTTTATTCAGAGTACGTTTAATTCACTGTATCGTAACATGCAGCACATAATGAAAATCTATAATAAATCATCAAATAACGTCATAAATTGTAATAAAAATATTTTTTTTAATTTTTTGTTTGTTTTTGTTGTTTTGTCTTTTTTTGCTATTTTTGGAGGGATAAAAATAAAATAAAATAATGAAGAGAAAATTAAAAGAATTATGGAGATAAAATTATAGATTTATTTTGTAAATAGACTTCCAAAATATTAAAATCTTTTTCAAAGCAATTAAAATCAATTGCTATTTGGATAAATTGATATTATCTTTTATGATGTGTTGATAACCGAGGAATAGCAATTATTGCTTCAAGTGGGAAGAGTCTATAAATTAACGCCCTGGAAGTTGTAGGATGAGATAGAATGAAAAACATTCATCATCGATAAAACACGGGGGTCGTTTTGTTCTCGTGTTGGCGTTAAATCACAAGCGTTTATTTACATTTCTATTGTTGTGTAATTTGTCGCGGACTCGGAAAGACGCGGGTGGCTTCAGGGGGAAAAATTGGTCAGTGTAAATCTTGCTCCCTTTCGATTCTTTTTTGGTGAATGGCTGCCCCCTCAGAATCCCCCGCGGGGCTCTCTCCCGTTCTGAATCGAGGTTTAAGTTTTGAAACTGCAGTCGGTGTCAATAAATATTCTCTCCAACTGAGTGAGGAATGGCGGAGTGTGAACGGTTTGCGTTTACACATTTATTACGGCCGCAGTATAGTGGGAGTAGAGTGAATGAAAAGGATCAAAGGTCGCCGGACGGGGGCGGGAATATTTTCATTCGGTTTCCTCCTTCCTTGTCCCTATAAATTACTACAGCCTCGAAATTTAGCACCACTGTCTCACCTGTCTTGTACGAAATATTTCCGTAGTGATTGTAAACAGTACGTGCACCTGTAAGGGACCTGCTGAGCATGATGGGACAGACAATGGAATCCATAAGGTCTGGGAGTCCTAACAAAACGATGTTCTGTAGGTCGGCACAATGTCCTCGGAATCATTTTTCTTTTTTTCTGAATATTTGGTTACCCGAAGGACAATTTGTCAGAGGGTTTCTTTTGTGATCAAAAATAATAAATTACTGTATTTAAATAATTCAACAATTCTTTTTTCTAAATAGCAGAAAAACAAAAAAGAAGATCTGCGACAATTTCCTCTTTTAAGTATTTAAATTAATAATTAGATAATAATTAATAATTTATAATAGAAGAGTCACATCTATAAGCATCTGAAATTACACTTTTAGAGTACATCAAATGGTGTAACAAATCAGCAAGAAAACACTGCGCATTTGGTAGGAAAAATATGTATCAGAACAGAAAGGTTTGAAAACAAATTTGAAATCTATATAGATAAATCTTTCCTCAGTCTATAATCAACTCAATATATATTTACCTTAGGAACTTGAAACATTAGTGGTAATTTAAGTTTCCTGATTGATTTAGTATCTGGGCGTACTTTTTGACTCAGAGTTAAGCAGCTAGAAATCAAAAACCATTCTGAAAGTACTTTAATCCATTAACTTCTATATCTAATCTTTAGTGGTAAGCTTGAGAATTAATGACAGATATGTTACTCGTTAGCTCCATATTTTGATTTTGGTCTGGACACAAAGTTGATGGAAACAAAGTTGTTAGCAGAAATTGAAATTAAATAAGTTTAAGATTTAGTAAACGGTAACACACACATCGTTGGTTGTTGTGAAATCTACAATCAAATGACGTCATAGTCATTTGTATTTGATTGTAGATTCTTTACTGCAATATTTAATGTGTGAGAATGTGTGATAGTATGTGCATGAGAGAAATGTGAGGTTAGTTTGGGAAACCATTATTAAAGTGTTGCTGTATAACAAATTTGTTCTGAAGGTAATAATAAGTTGACACAACACTTTTTGCTCCCAATTGATTTTGAGAGTACAAATTTTTTAGAATATAATGAATCTCTCAGAATTTGCAGAACTATTCGCTAGAAATTCAGCAATCCAACGTAAAATGTTTTTCTTTTCTTTTTTCTTAATAAAATAAATAATATTAAAAGATAAGAAATGTTTATAAAATTTAAATATTTATAAATTCCCCAAATGCAATTGCAGATCATTTACTTTTACACGATAATATTTTTACATAATTATTGTTCTAAAATCTTGCCCTTACACAAAGGTCTTTATACTTGTTACTTATTACGAATTGTAAAATGAAGACTTAAAAATCTATTTAAAGAAAGAATTTTTTTTTTAAAAAAAATACTGATGTTTATTTTCAGGTAAATAAATAAAGACGATTAGCGAATAAAAGAAAAAAAAATATTGTACAAAAATTTAAATTTTAGACGATTCAAATTTACCGAAACCATAATTAAATAAAGAAATCTCAGTTATATAAAATAGAATAAAAATAATTAGGGGAGAAATAAGATTTGATAATATTAAAATATTTTCAGAATTGTAATCCTAAAAATAGACCTAAATACTTACAACAAGCTATGTAATTGTTGTTAACAGTATTACTTACTAACAATCACAATTATTTCTACTAATTATTAATAATTACTATTCTGATAACTTTTTAATTACTTATTACAGCTTCATTACGCTTAGTAATGGTATTCTGTATTTTTAATTTAACAGTAATTTAATTACTTCTGAATTGAAAAGCATTAATTTTTAATTTTAGGATGTCAAAAGGTGTGAGACTAAAATAAGTATTAGGACCGCCTACCTATCAATCTATATCAGATAGACAGTTCATTTGTTTTTGTTGTTTTAAATAATGATACTTTGGAATGAGTTCGTAAACAGACTTCCTGTCCATTAGGAGATTTTTGTAATTTCGTTACCGAGGGGCTCACCTGTAGAACAGCTGTTGATTAAGATCCCTTATATCCCATAAGAATGTAGGTGAGCGCTGGCAGCTGGTCTGATTTCTTTAAGGTCCAGGTGGTTAATTGCGGGGGCAGAAGTCGTTCAGTCCTCTATATTTTATCTTGGCAGGTAGTAATCACGAATCTCGCAATCGTCAAAACGATGAGTAACATTAAGATTGCAACTATTGTCCAGTGACAAACAGATCCCACCCACTAGCACTCAATACGTACACTTGATGATGTTATTGGATTCGGAGAGCTGTTAGGTGAGCATTTGCAAATTGGATGATGTAATTAAATGCATGAGCCAGTTGCAGGGACCTCTTTTAACTGAAACACAGCCTTAGTCGATTCCTAGACATTGCAATACATCTATTCAATTAAAGTTCTTTCTATGTTATTTTACAATAGTTTATGTCCTGTATCTTATTTTTTTTTCTTATTTTTATTTTATCACTGGATTCCTTATCTTTTAGTGTTAATGTATCACTGGGCAAATTGAAAGTGTACTATGGAAATTGTTTTAAAAGGTAACGTCTAAAATATCAAAAAATAATGTCCCACTGCGAAATATTGCTGTCATTAGATGGAATTGTTTTGTAATAAATAAATTTTTAACACATAATATTCTTTAATTCTAAAATATGGCCACAATAGGCTACTGAAATAGACCCAGGAAGTATTATTAACATTACTACAGAATTATAGATTTCAGTTTTTAGAACCAAAATAATAAAAAAAAACCCAAAAGAATGTCTAAAATATATTATTGATAATTGTTTTATGTGTGTGAAAAATTTTGCTTTTTTTTTTTTAACTTTAACTTAACGTTTTGTTTTGTATCGATGCAATTTTTAAAATTTCTAGTAATTGTTTTCTTTTTATCTGGGTTGCTAAGCGCAGATGCGTAGGTGCAAAGCTTAAGAGAGGCAAGAACACAAAACAGAAAATGGTGTTTTCTTATCTGAGTGCTTATCGGCCCCTGAGTGTTCATAATTCATTCGTGATTTTCAGTCCAATAATTATTTTATGGAGATGCCATTATGTTTTAATTGGTGATGCTATCAATGAAAAATTAACTCCACTTTTATACGGTGAGGAATCCGGGCGATGCAGGATTAGCCCGAGAAATGGAAATGGAAATTAGCCTCTGAGTATACAAAGCATTAGGATGTGTCAACATATTTCTCTGATGTTTAGAAATAAATAATTGCTGGCAATAAAGGATTGCCCACGTGGGAGTACTTAGTGATTATCTAGGGCGAGCGGACGGGGTAAGCTGCCCGAAGGTTCAGAAGGAATATGAATGTGCTGCAACTCAAATTTAAAATCAATATTGCCTCCAAGACTAGTACAAAGCAAGGCGCATCTCACCGTCCGGACAAACATCTCCTACAATAGCAGAACTTCGACTCTCGAATATTGAAAACTACGCTGTCGTAGTTTGTGAAAGAGTAAAATACGTTTTCATTCCCCAAAGACTTTCTTAAAGTAACACGTGATGTAGTAACAAGATAATTAAAGACTTACAATCCTCTTCCTGATCATAATTAAATCATATACTACTTTAATGACAATTGATTGTAATAATCATTACGATGTTTTAATAAGTTGTTTGCCAGCAAGAAATGTCTTGAGAAAGATTTCAGAATATTCGAATGTATTTTTTTCCAATATATTAAGATATGAAAAGATGATTTTGAAGCTTCTCTTTTTGATCTTTAAAAATCCATAATTATTTGTCATTTGCATGTTCTCTTTCATATTTTAATGTTTAGGCTTTGTCTACGGCAATTATTAATGATAATAAAATGATTGAAATTTTCAAGCAATCAATGCAGCTATTAGAGTATCATTAGCGAATGAACATTACATCATTCAGGCTAGTACCTGTATTTATTCTCTATTCAATTAATGACGGTCTTTACAGTAACGGAAAAACTAGGCAATTTAAAATTCTATAAACAATTATTTTCAGAAAGATTCAAACTCTTTGAATTAAAAAACATATATCTAGTTACGGTAAGATGTTCAAGTAATGTAGTTTTTCAATAAAAATTATTCAAAATATATTATAAAGATCTTTGTATGCATATTTTTGGAAAGTATATAAGGAAATCAATCTTTACTATAATTTTCGCTTATTCAAATAAAAGTATTTGAAATCTTTACGAAACAGGATTCGTAGGCCTATTTCAAGGAACTTTGTACTGCAAAAGTTATTGTGCTCTTTAACCAATGTTGAAAGTCGTTTTCTTTTTCTTGGCAGTCTTTACCTTATCTCGAGTCATTTGTGTTTGTGCCATTGTCTGCTGTCGAAGTTTGCCATCTATATTGTTTTGTGGATGGCTAATTTGGCCGCAGGACAAAGGGATTCAGATCACTGCAATTGCAGCAAAAATGCCCGAGAAACGGTCGAAGAAAACAAGTTGCTAACAAGCGCTGGCAATTATGATCTACAGATAAATGCTCGCCAAGTGGTAATTTGGCCATTGTATTTAAGACTCTGTTGAGTGCCGAGTTGCAAGGAGACAAACGAAAAATTCTCAACTCGTTTGGGGCTGCAATTAGGACAATTACCGTCTGATGAGGAAAACCGGTAGCTGTGCGTTGAAGATAAACGCCAGTCTTTCTCATAGATTGTAGATTTGAATCGAATTAGAAATAGTTGGAAGAGGAATTGGAAATTGCAGAAATCTGTATAGTTTTTATTACTCGCTGCTTCTACAGAAAACTATTGACCAGAGATTACGCACTACCAAAATGTATTAAATTTCAGTGGGATAAAATTAAAAGGGTAATGTGTAAGAATTATCCAGATAATTACTATTGGAAAATTGAATGACGATATTTTAGTTGACTTTAGAACTCTTAATCTGCTCCTACAGTAATTAAGATGTAATCAATACATCAGAATTTAAATAGTAGCGAAATACGGAATTCATCATATTTCGAGTGATTTAATAGATATAAAGAATTTATATTGACAACTCAGTCCAATCTTAAACAATTTTACCACCCATTGAAGGGAAACAAAAAAACCAAATCTCAAGAATTTTGAGGATCATTGATAAAAAAAAAAGCAAGCTAACCTCTCAGCACTCGATCCTTCCAAAAATGTAGCTACAAAAACACGAAAAAGGTCTTAAGAATTTTTATTTCTCCTTTTCAATTTTCACTGGTTCCCAGAATTCACGTAATTCTGGAGAGAGGGTTTGTTTCATTAAAAGAGAAATTATTAGCGAAAAATTTATTTTTAAATTGTCACATGAATTTCAATTGTCTTTTTGCAGCTTGTTTCTAGGGGTGAATTGTACTAGATATCACAAGAGTTCTCTCTACAGGAATACTACCATCTGTCTGACATCTAACATCTGTAGGAATAGTGATTATTATGATTTCAGAATATGTGATCAGTCAAAAAACTTTTTCTTTTAGGTGTATTCAATTTGTACTGAAAGTTAATGATCAAAAATAAGAAAAGTAGAGACTCATGCTCAGCGAAGAGGTGAGGGTTAGGGACAAGTGAAAAGTTTGTAACCAGTATTTTAAATCTTCATACATTTAAATCTAAAAGTTTCTTTGAGAGTGTGTCATTTTTATAATACTAATTTCTTACATTATTATTGAAATGAATTTTCTATTTTACTATTCACATATATACTGAACTAATAGAAAGAAATCTTACTTTAGTCTTACTGTTAGTCACCTATAATGACATTCAAAATGGATGGTAGTCAATAAAAAGTATAACCTTAAATTCTAATGGCGTGTTAATTACTTCGCTATTTTTAACCATTAAACCAATAGTTTAGAAGAAAGTTTTTCGAAAACTTTTTTTCCGCATCTATTTACTTAGTTATCTAAGTATTCGAGTAAAAGAACTCTCTCCTAACCGTTTTACATGGATTTTTACATTTCAGATTATCAACAAGTTAATTGATAAACTCCCTGCTTGCTTACATTTTTTGAAATTCCACAATCATTTTGAATGGAAACATTCATTTCCATTTAAACTAAGATTTATTCAGAGAAAAGGTGAATTGAGTGAAATTCCGTAAGGTGAAGAAACATCAATAAGCTTCTTAGTATTTTGGTATCAGAACATTATCTTATGAAATATTCGTCTGACAGATTCATCATGACAAGAGATACTTTAGATTAATGAACGGATTACATAACTGAGCTCTAATGCAAAGCACATCAGTTATCGCGCTTTTATATACATATCTTTCTTCTCTCTTTTTTCTTTTTCTAAAGGCCTTTCTAACAAACCTAGGAATTTTTGGGATTTCAAATTAAATACCAATAAATTCAGAATCAACTCAGTTTTAAAACTGCGTTAATTCTTTGTTCTTTATTTTTTTAATTAAAAGCAAGTTTTTAGTTCTTAAAAACTAAGTAATACATAAATTCTTAAAATTAATTTCACAGCTAAATTTACAAAATAAGAAAAGACAATTTTGCAGTTTATGTCTAATATTTATTAACTTGAAAAATTACATTTTTTTTTTGTATGGAGATAAATGTAAATTTTATAAATTATTTAGTTATTAATTTAATAATGGTAAGCTATTTGAACTTTGTGTTTATTTCTTTTGAGGATTTTTCCAAGAGATAATAAATTGTTTATAAATGTTTAGCTAATTCAAATATCATCAGATAAACTTTTTAAAACTGGTTAGTGTCTCAATGAAGAAAATGTAAAGGAGTTGTCTTTTTCAAAGATAGCTGTGATAATTTTTTTTTCTCTCTATCGATGGAAGTAGCAGTAATAGGTGCAATAAATCCATTACATCGGGAGAAAGATGCAACCGAACTATCTTGCTGTGTTCATCTTTGCGGTTGGGCGATTATGCCGAAATTGGCCTTGTGGGCGTATTAAAGTTTTATCTGAGATGATAATTTAACTGTGGACCCGATGGTTTGTCCTAATTTTCCCCGGCAACCCATTCGGCGATATTGGAGAGGATAGTTTTACGGCGTCGCCATGTTCATCCGTCGTTGTAAAGCGGGCAATCACTGCCGCTGTAAAGCTTCCCGCCCAACTCCCACGATGACCGTTTTCGCTTTAGGACTTCGGCGGTGGCGACTGCCTTAGCGCTCGGCTGACTTCTCATCCACCGGTCCTTGTGCGAGGCTGTGATTCACTGGGAGTACGGAACCAGCATCGTGATCCTCGCTAAGTCCAATGCTTAAGGGAATGAATGGAAGAGAGAAACTCCTCACTTCAAGAGGAAATGCCTGCAACCGAACCAAATCACCAAACCAGTGAAAAAAAAAAATAATAATTAATAACAAGAAGATAAGAATAAACATGCATATCTTAAACATGTAAGCTCTAGTTAAGTAAGAAGAATAATTCCGTTTAATAAAATTGAACTCCATTTCGTTGAAAGTGAAATTATAACAATAATTTTCATCCTTCCATTGGAGTTTCAAAAAATAAAATAAAATAAATCTAATATTAGGACAAACAAAATCCAATGAAAGTGCTTCAAAATTACAATTTATAAAATTTCAACAAATACTGTATATGAATTCAAAAGCCTATGGTAGTTGCAGTAATCAACTTAAAGAATAAGAATAAAGATCGACATATATTTGGAAGAATAAAATAATCGATTATTAAGAACCATTAACATTTAAAAATTCATAATAATCTTTTAAGAACATTAAAAGTTACTTAGACCTAACTGATAAACAAATTACATTTTAATGGTAGTTTAAAGGTATTGTAAAGTTATTGTGATATATTTCCTGTTTGTTTGTTTTTTTTGTTTTTTTTTTAAATTTCTGCACGACAAATACTTTGCTTTTTCTAAAAAAAGACTAATATTTGTGTCTTGTTAAAAAGAAACGAAAGAAATAATTTGTTGAATTGATTTAATAGAATTATTGATATTTTACAATTGTAGTGAAGCAAATCGGACTTAAAAATTTCAAAAATTCTTCGTGTAGGTTTGATTTTAGTGATAAAAATAATTAATTTAATTATTCTTAGTTCATTTTTGGTAAGCTTATATTATGTTTTAATTACATGCTCAAAATTTGTCTTTGATACTTAATTAAGACTCCGTTTAAGAACTATCTTTCTTGTAATGAACGTAAGTCATTATCGTACGTGCATTAGAATCCTATCTTGAATATTAGAATTATGCCTTACATTTTCTTACTTTGAAAACAATTGCATATTTGCTTAATAATTTATACAAAGTATCTTTGTGGAACTCAGTGGTTTAAGATCCACATCATCAACTGCCAGAAATCTCATTAAGGAATTAGCCAATACCTGGCAAGTGTTGATATTATCAGTGCAGAGTACTTACTGTCTGACCTCTGCTATGGTCTATCTGCCTTTATCACTCCATCAGACGTTGTTAATCACCCTAATATCTTTATTATCTTTATAAATGATTGTAGTTTCATAAGGAATGAAGTTCTGCAAGACTTTCTGAGTTATCATCGTAATAGTATTGAATTTTATTTTCTCTTATCTTTAGATTTATATTTAAAGATCTTAGTTTTATCGAATTTTGACTTAAAATGTTCGTATTATTTTTATAACTTACGTGATAATAGCTAGTTTGAGAAGAACAAACAGATTTTTAAAGCCTGTTTGCATTATAACTACTGGTAATACATAAATAAGCTTTTGTAATGGATTTCAAATATGCTTTCTTTTCTTTACGCTTCTTTTGAAGACATTGTATCAGTTGTTTATTGAATATTCAATTGTACAATGATGACAATTGTACAATGATGACTTCAGAAATTTCTAAACAGAAAACATCTGATACATAATTATATTATATAAAAGCGTTATTCTGTTTGTCATTGTTATAAGACTTTACGTTTTTCCAATTTAGTGACCAAACTATAAGAGATAGTTTGGTCATGTAAATGGATAAAATATAGAGCTTTTTAAGACAAATAAAATGCTACAAAAATCTTTCGAAAAAAGTTTTTGGTTTCCAAGATGGCGCCTTTTAAAGGGTCAAATTTTGACTTTTTCTCAATTTAAACGAAAAATATAAAAGTTGGAAAAAAGCATTATATTGAGAAAATGTTGGTGTTTGGAAGTTCTATCGAACGGTATATTAGTCATTAACAAACGTTTCTGCATTTGCAAGATACATGTGTTTTTGCGGCAACCCCCCCCCCGTTTGAGTGCCAACGCGCAATACACCTGAGTTAAGCAGAGAAGCCCACAACGAGCTGGGAAGTCGTGCATTCTCCGATCTCCATATTAATTTGCTAAATAAATAAAGGTTTTTTTTTAATACTATACATGCAAGGGTTCCGGAGCGAAGCGACGGTACCCGTCTTGTTAAATATAATATTAAATCAATATTTGTAAATTCCTGGGCATTGGAGGATAAGAATAGAAGTTATTTAATAAAAGGCAATAAAGAAAAGTCTGACATACAATAACAATGAATGGTTACTAACTAATCAATATAAATGAATCAAAATTTCAGCGAACATATACAAAAAAGTCTATGCATTGGATAAATGTAGTGGAGTGGAAAATAGTACATTCCAGAAGAATTCTACTGTAGATAAGATGTAGGTAACTTCCTGGTTGAATGTCTGGATTATAAATTCTGTATGAAATTATTCAGCTTATTTTATTTTTCAGTTAAACTTTCCTTAACTTTTACATACATTAAGATTCTAAGGAAGAATTAGGTTTAGGACTAGTGGTTTGATTCATAAGTAATAATTGCATGCCATCCAACCAAAAAAAAATCTCGAAGATTATCTCAAAATTTCATTCAAATTACATTACGCCTATTTTTGTGTTCTGTCGCTTAGCTTGATAACTATTTCCTGAAGACAGGTGGTAGATTTTTTCTTCTGTTGCAGAAGAAGAAATAAAATTAATTACATAATCAAGTATTGCTGAATTGAATTGCCTGATTGTTTTGTTTTTCATAAACTCTTGTTTCTGTGTCCAATTTAACAAAGTCAATAAGAGCTTAAAGCTATTTATAGCTTAATGCTGCGACATTCACAGCATTTAAGTTAATCTTCCCAAAAATCGCGGAATTATCTTATTGTATTTACTTTGACTTTCAAGTCTTGCTTCTAAAACTTACTAGTGGAAAGCTTATCTTTACCACATTTTATTAAATTTTTTCTATATATTGAAATATTTCCAATGTAATTTATAATGGTAGTAGTGATGAAAGCTTACAGTAACCTTTAATAATAGCTCCCTCTTTATGGTAAAAAGCAAAACAGAAAAAAAAAAAAACTTCATAAAACTTGAAGTTTTAGACAATATACAAAAACTGCCTAACAGAATCGGATGCTTTCCATTTGTTCTGCAGAAGTAGGCGATAAAATAACAATGATTGTGTAAATTAGGGTGGTGAAAAATTGTACGTATTTCTTGTTCTTTGGGTTGCTTGTTGTTGCATAATGCAAAGCGAGCGAATTAATACGGAAAAGCAGAAGATGCTAAGTTATTTGTTCATCCACTCCCTTTGTCATTAGTGACCTGTGGTGGAAGCCATTCTCCACTGTGGCTGAACTGAAGAACTAATATTTGCTCGTGTTTCTCTATAAAAGAATCAACAAACGCTAAAGCAAATAGTGGACTCAAGGAGCAAACAAGGAACCGCTGTTGACTGCTGCCTTGCAGGTGAGTCGGGCTAATCTGTTTTCCAGTCGCCAGGGTCCAAGCAGCTCATACGGGCGACCTCACTCTCACTCCGGGCACTGTCCCTTCCGCACACAAAACCATCTCCTCCCCTTCGCTGTCTTCTGTAATCAACCAAAGATAGAATTTTACTCAAGTGGGAGGATTTAGGCTGCTTCGGTAAAAGATAACGCCATCTTTTTAGATTTAAAACATTAAAATAAATATTTGTTATTATGTTAGGCAAGCACCAAATAGAAAAGTTAGCTTATCTTACTTGAATTATACTTGATATGCAATTACATCTGAAAATATTAGTCTAATAAGTTTAATGAAATCACGAATTTTCCGCAGCCTGAGGCTGTTTGACCAATTTTTTTACTAACTATATTGTTTATGCTTTACATACAAAATGTTAGTTAATATTCAACCAACTTTATAAATTTTAAGCCAGACATTTAAGTAAAGATTATATTTAATTCACAAGATAAACATTGTTCAATATAGGTGAGGAATGCGGACATCGAACAGAGGCATCAGAAATATTGATGTTTTGATTATGATCTTTGAGCAAATTTGAACTTTGATCTATTTTAGTGATCTACTATTTTTTTTTTAATTATAATTAAAATATCATTCGTCTAAATATTTCTTGAAAGGTTAAAAAGTTGAAATGCAATGTAACTTCCTTTAACTTCTTTTTTCTGATTAACGACTAAATGTTCGGTAGGGATTACCTGGCGTCCATTGCTTTGTTTGAGTAATTTCTGTTTCTGAAATCATAGCAGGTTGTTTCGATGTCAACTAATTAAGGATACTGAACATACCTTGGCTACAGCATTTAGAGGACAATGAAATCTTAATTATTTGAATGTTTTATTTAGCAGATACTGTAACCAAATGATCAAAGTACCCTGCCGTTTCACGATTGCATAGATTACATTATGCTTAATAAATGTTATTTAATAAAAACTTCTTGGCCTTTGATGCTAATTGACTTTTTTTATAAATGGGTGCTTATTAGATAATAGTCTAAGAGTTAAGTTGAACAAAGTTAAGTCTAACACGATTGATGTTTTAAATCCCACTCTATCTTAAACTCCTGCACTCGTTTTTTTAGTGCTACTAAATAAACCAAGAGAATTTCTACAGGAGCACAAACAAGCATTTCTCTTCCTTATACTTGAGTATAAAATTTAGTAAGATTATCATTTCATATTCAATAACACTTGATAGATGTCTTGCTTTACTAATGCTGCATAAAAAAGTTTTTAATATCATCTTTTCTAATTTGTGAATATTTTTTTCTTGGCTTGACTACTTACATTTCCTCCAACAGTATTTCATATGTTAAGTCAATGTATTTATTATCTGTGTTTTAATTTATAAACTGATTGAATGATTATGTACTAATTTGTAAACTGATTGAACTTAACTAATTTCTCGGAAAAAAAAGGAATATTTCAATTATTGAGTTGCTTCTTTTGAATTAGCAGTCCTGTACTCCAGGATTTTCCTTCTACTTTCCCCTCCTTCGTATTCAGGTGACAACGCCAGGGGTCATCCGATCTTCTAGATTACATTTCCCCCTTCTTCCAAACTCAGATGAATCATCAGAGGGTGTTTTTTTTTTCTTCTTCTTCTATTTTATTTATTCATTTCGTCTTCGTCATTCATTCATCTGATTCAAGGTTACATCCACTATTTCTCATTTTTTTTAATAACCCACAGGCTAAACGGGAGAGCTGGTCCCCATCCACCCACTACCTTCTTATGTCGTAACTGATTAATGATAGTGGCGAATGCTCCAGTCACTCGCACTCTGTCGCTACACTCGACCGCGGGCGACAACAGCATAAATTCACTACTGCCCAACACATTCTTCTTACCTGTACTCATTGGATGGAATTTGATGAATGGCTTCTTTCCTATTAGGCGACGGTTCATCGAGCAAGGCTTTGCTTTATTACTTTTGATTCTTTTTTATTGAATGAACTTCGTATTATGTTGATCGTATACCTGTATTCAAATCCACAGCTGCAATACTTCTGTGAAGAATATTCTGTTAAATTGAATTTTAGATGTGCGAAAAAAAACAGGCATATTCCAAAAAGTTTGTGTATACAGCTGGTATATTCCATTCAAAATCCCAATAGAAGATAGAACAGTAAACTTTTTTTTAAAAACGAAAATTTCTAATATATTTTAATACATCATGTACCTAATCGGGATGAGAAATCTAACATGTAAAATTATTATTATTGTGATTGAATATTTAACTTGAGAGAAATACTGCAATCTGGTTGGGAACGTACCCGTAGAGTTCTATTTTATAAGTAAAAAAAAAAAAAAATGGTCACTGCCATTAAGTAAATTAAATTTTTAATTCGTTGTTTGTTAATTAAATATCAACTTGCAAAGAAGTATTTGAAAAATTATCACTGAAATCAGGACTTAAAGAATATAATTTCAAAATGAATAAATAAATAAATAAATAAGCCACAAGACACAAAAGAAAATCAAAAGATTTCGTCCCTGAGCTATCATCGCTGGGAGTCTGAGACGGAAGTTTCCTTTATGGACTCCTCAGCCAGACAAATCCCTCGATGAAAAGCTCAGTTCGCAAAATTAGGTTTTGGACTGAGAACCTGTAGCCTTTTGTGATATTCATTGCTGCCGCGGCCTTTCGAATGCAATTTCAAATTTATATGTGGTTTTTAGTAGAAAACTTACAAAAAGAACAGTAAAAGGATTATATCATAAATAAATTGAACACTGACGTGCTGGCGTGGCCGTGCGGTCTAGACGGCGGCCTGCCGTTGTGGCCAGTGCGCCAGTTCCCGGGTTCGAATCCCGGTAGAGGCATGGATGTTTCTTTCTTCTTCTGTGTTTCGTCCGTTTCTCCCTGGGACTCACTCTCTCAGGTGTATCCTCGACGAGAATGTGCATTCTTTCTCGTCTCTGATTTCTTAGCCTTGTTCTGACGTTGTCAGGTGGGGCTAGCGCATGGTCCGTTGAGGCCTATTCGCGAATAATAATAATAATAATAATAATAATAATAATAATAATAATAATAATAATAA
>JAFIDM010012231.1:126318104-126393571 GCA_023159025.1 Thereuonema tuberculata | reverse complement strand
TGTGAGTCTTGGCAACTTATTTTACACGAAGTGTTTTGGGTGGGATTTCATTTCTTTTTGTAGGATGAGATCTGATAACTTTTTAACAGTGAAAGCGTTATGAGCATGCGAGTCTTGGCAACCCCTTATTTTACATGAAATGTTTTGGGTGGGATTTCATTTCTTTTTGTAAGATGAGATCTGATAACTTTTTAACAGTGAAAGCGTTATGAGCATGTGAATCTTGGCAACTTATTTTACATGAAATGTTTTGGGTGGGATTATCTATTATAACTAAATTTAGTTTTACGATTATTTAGAAAATGGATTTTTTTTCAATACCCTACTTTTCTGTTTTTCTATTGGTCAACTTGTATATACAAGCTGTTTGCACTTTGGAAGAAATCACATTATTACACAGTATTATTTAGGCCGAAGCATTGAGGGTACGACGTATTTCAGATCTTAATAAAATCCAAAGTATAAAAGCTAGATAAATGAAACTTAGCGTATTTCATTAGTATGGTAACTGCATCTTATCCTGAAAATTTGAGCTCTCTAGTATTATCCAGGCCGAAGCTATGAGGGTTCGATAATACATAACCAGACCCCCCCCCCCTTTATGAGGGGTTGGAATGTGAAAGTTACGGATTTCTTAATTTTTTTGTTGTTTGTGTGCTAATCCTAACCTGCATACCAAATTTCAGCTTTCTAGGACTTCAGGAAGTACCCTAGAGGTTTTGATGATCATGAGTCAGTCAGTCAGTCAGTCAGTGAGTGAGTGACGGAATCGACGTATTTTAGGTATTAATAAAATCCAAAGTATAAAAGCTAAATAAATGAAACTTAGCGTATTTCATTAGTCTGGTAACTGCATCATATCCTGAAAATTTGAGCTCTCTAGTATTATCTAGGCCGAAACTATGAGGGTTCGAAAATACGACGAAACACTTCCAGAAAAGGTACGTAGTGCCCTTCCTGCCTTCGGCTCGTCTTGGCGGGGGCACTGCCGTGCCCCCAGATTACACATCGTTTTGTGTCAAACTTTCATAAAAGAAACATTTTCATTATCTTAGTTCTGCATTCGGTGTTGCAAGATACAAATGTTTTCATATAAGTGATCTATGATGTGGATGGAATTTGAAATAAAACAGTGTAAATGAAAAAAATAGTTGGACTTTTCTGAGAGATTTCCATTAGGATATTCTGATGGTGATTTCGTTAGCAAATTCCAAAATTAAAAAATATCAATTAATTCTTAAAAATTCTTAAAACGATAGCTCTCTTTCAATTATGCAAGTAGCAGGAAAACGGTCCAAGATTTTTGGAATCTAGTTTATCTATTTTAACCCACCAAAAAGATACTAAGAATGCCTTTTGTGACCAACATCTAAATAACTTACTATTTGAACCGTTAGTAGCTGATATACATAATGCTAATTCAGATTTGTTTCCTTTACAAATTACTTAATAGATATCAAAACTTTTGATACTCTCTTTGATGCTTTTGGAGAATCATTATATCCAAATATTCTTTTGTTTGGTCTAAAATTAAGAGTTTATTTTGTAAGATTTTGCAGTTAATCTGTTCCTGTATATAGACTTTCTAAAATGAACTATTCTGTAATTAAAAATTAATCTAATATTATTTTAAAAAAACTAAAACCTTCATAAATCAACTGTCTAATAAAACGATAATTATTTGCTGGTTTTTTTTTTTCCCTGCTGTTAAAACCCATTTATTTTCTGAATTTAATCGAGTCCATCCGTCTCTTGGAACGAATGTCAGCAAAGTTACCTTTTCCATATTCTTTTTTTATTCTTTGTCTGTAAATTAGAATATAAACACCATCAACAGATGTTTAGTCAGTGTCATTAATCGTTGTTGGCTGAAATTGCGATCAAAATAAGGTTAATGGAGGAGCTGAACTCTTCATCGTTCGACAATCAATACTTGGTCCACCATCTCATGACCAAGAGGAAATAAGATTCACTTTCACTTCCAAATCGATTGCCTGGTTTTATAAGAGATTAAAAATGACTAAATTCCAAATATTTTCTATCCGAAGCTGAAAAGAAACAATGCTGAAATGATTTAAGTAATAAAAGATTGTTGAAATCATTTCTTTGGTTAATGAAACTGATTTGGAGTGATCTGCGAATGACTTCTGTTTAGACTTTCAGGAACTTAGATAATGATTTGGAACTTAATTTTGTACAGATCTTTTTAACTAATTAGTGATCCATTTAGTTAGTGATTTACATAGCAAATCTAGCCATGAAAGGATTAGGATTCAATCCCTGGAGAAGACATTAGAGTTAAAGTTGTCGAGCCAAAAGAAAAACATGGAACAGTATGCTTAAACCTTAATTTGATTCTTTATTTTAAAATCTTAAAACAGCGAAGTTAATTAAATACATAGTTTTGACGAGAAAAGTTTAAAATAAAACCGAATTTGCGAAAGTTGTAAAAATGTGAAATTCTTATCAAAATAAGCGAGACCAATAGCGTTATTTCGATAGCTATTCTGTCTGTTAAAGAAAAACATCAAACACAATGAAAATAAAATTAAGGAGAGCACTTTTGATTGGTAGCTAATGGGAGAAATTTGTCGTTAAATTACTTTTTAGTAGTTCTCTTTTTCAATTTCCTTCTTTCCGGAGACGATTATCACCAGTAATTAATCTCGTAAAATTTTTGAGAAAGTAAAGAACTGTAAAGAAAAGGAAAGATTAATAATAGAAATGAACGAAATCATTGATGAAAAAAATCTAAGATTAAGAGATTGGAAATATGAATAAGGTTCTTAAAGATCCTTGTAAAGTATACATAACTTACTGTAATAGTAAGTTATATATACTTTTAAATTAGTTAAAAAAATAAGAAATTTACAAACTTAAAAATTATAATTTATTAAGTAATTCCCTAAGAATGTCTTTTAAAATTTAAATTAATATTTATCTCAGCAAAGATTCTTTCAATGTGAATATTGGAAAGAAATATGAAAGAGAATTTGGAATGTAATATATGTTAAAGAATAGCTGATCTTATAGCTTTATTTTAAAGCATAATGAGAAAGCTTTAACAGGCTTGATAACGCTCTTCGAAAGCACTCTTTCAGCTTGCCCTATGTAAACGCGGTCTCAACTAATATTGGAAATATTCTTTACAATTTTTGGTTTCCTAGATATCTTAGATTGTTATTCTGTTAGATCAAAAAGCTAATTTAATGTTAACTGATTGAAATTTTGATAATAGGTTTGAGACGGCAGAAAAGTTTTTACAGTTGTTATTATTATTATTATTACTAGTAGTAGTAGTAGTAGTAGTAATAGTAGTAGTAGTAGCAGTAGTAGTAGTGGTAGTAGTAATAATTGGAAGAATGAACAATTTCTATATTTTTTTTACATATTTATTTTTAACACCAGGAAATTCTCTGAAAATTTTTAGTTTTTTAATTTCCTCATAATTTTTCTCGTGAAATGCATTTTTTTAAATCTAATGTAATAAAGAAATATTGTATATTCCCTTATTGTTAAATTTAGCTGAAATATAGTTATATATTTTTTTTTCGGATATGATTATAACGACAAACTATATAGATGCTTAATTTCCATGAAGATGAAGAATTACAGAAATGTACTTCAATATTAAAAATATAAACCACTGTCCAATATCTTTTAAACTAGCAAAAAGAAATCTGACGACATGCAAAAAATAATCTGAAAAATCATTTTATTATCAACTATCAAATACAAAGTAAATGTAATCTAAATACTGTGCTAACTTGTGAACGAAGCTTCTACGGCAAAAATGGTTTTGAGTTTTGAAATCAGCGTAAACAACTGAGTAAGTATGCCAAATTTCATTAAAATGGATGCGGTGATAACAAAAATATTTGGTTTTGAACGTATATTTTGTTAGAATTTCAGTTGTTGAGGTCAGTTCCCAAGAATAAAATTTCATGGAAACAGCATGGAATGACACAATGAACTAATATTTTCATCCAATTTGAGTACCCTTGATTGAACGGTACCATTGAGAACCGTTGGATCCAGCTTAATAGCTTAATTATATGAGTTGCAGACAGACAGACAGACAGACGAACTTAGCCAATTTATATGTATTACTATATATATATATATGTAATTCGATTGATGATTTGATTTGAATTTTTTTTTTTTTTTAATGTTTATCAGACCTATTTAGGTGTACTTCTTACCTGAACATCTGTAATATAGGTTCTGAGAGTTCAATCTAAAGGATCATTTTCCACCCAAAAAGAAAAACGAAATACCAACCATATCTAAAGTTTAATTTATCTAAAGAATAATTATTATTTTTGACTCATAACGCCGAAAGGCATTTAAAACTCACCTTTATGTAATCTAAATACTTGTGAATGAAGCTTCTACGGCAAAAATGGTTTTGAGTTTCAAAATCAGCGTAAAAAACTGAGTAAGTATTACGTACTTAAATTTCATTAAAATCGGCTCAGTGGCAACAAAATTATTTGGAATGTATTGAATGTTTGTATGTATGGAATGTTTTGAATGTATGTTTTGTTAGAATTTCAGGTAAAATTTCATGGAACCAACATGGAATGACAAAATGAACTAATATTTCATCCAATTTGAGTACCCTTGATTCAATGGTACCATTGAGAACCTTGGATCTATCTTAATAGCTTAATTATATCGAATTACAGACAGACAGACAGATGGACAGACAGACAGACAGACGAAATTAGCAAATTATATAAGTTGACAGATTACATCCTAAAGGAAATTTTTCTCAAATAAATTTCCTGTTTTATTATTTATTTATTTATTTATTTATTTACTTATTTATTTATTTACTTTCATTATCTCTTAGTGTAATTTGCGTAAAGGTCAGGGAGGTTTAGGTGAATGTTTTCTTTCCTTTAAGTCTGACTAACATTGAAGAAGAATGATGCATCAAGTCCCACGCCGGGATCGAATCTAGGATCAGATGAATTAACCGCGTAGCAAGCCATCGCCTTGGCCATCCGGCTGTGCCTAAAAAAAAAAAAGAAAAGAAAAATGCTCTCTAGTAAAATTGAAGAACGAAAGAAAATTAATTTCAGCTAATTCCATCTTTGCACAAGTACATAAGTAAAAGTAGAATAAGCCTAACTTACAATTGTAAATCCACTTTTATCTAGAATTTATGAGAAGTAATCAGAAAATAAGTAAATTCTGAAAAGGGCTTGATCTTTTAAATTATTTACTACTTTCAGAATTTATTTATGTTGCGATGGATGAAACGTTGTATCTAATTGAAATTGGGCAGCTGATGAAGTCTAATCTCAAGTATGAATGGAAGAAAGAGATAATTCATGCTTATCTTTATCCCGGTGAAGATGGAACACAAAAGTGTTTTGATAATGGGATGGTATTTTTTTTTTAAGTATTCCTACTCTCACCTGTTTTCTAATTCTTTCTTTTTTTTCTTTTGAATTCATTACCCTGTAGTTTTATGATTTTAATGTATATTCATAGCAGCAGTGCTGTTTTTATGACGTTGTTCCTTAGGTGGTGCTTTTAGTCCCCAGGTGTGTCCATTCTTTAATTAGGCTCAATCTGCCATTCCAATGCATTTTCCTACTCCACCTTTTAACATTCCACAACCTAATGTCTGCGTAGGTGGTGACCTTTGCCAGGGACCACCAACGGGGGCCTGACCCCCAAGACGCTTCTTCACAGTATCGACTCCTATTGGCTGGGTGTCCGCATTGCTCTCTGTGTCATTGGCGTTCTGTGAAGAGACTGACAGCTATGTTTTTCACCCCCGCGGGTGGGAGGTCGCTTCTCCCGTCGTCACACTTTGTTTACAGTCGCTCTCTTCTTCCGCTACAAGCTTTTAAGGCCCCCATCAAAAGCTCGCTTAGACGCCATTCTCCGTTACTTTTTTTTTTTGTTGTTGTCTTCTCTTCGCCTCATCCTCTTGCGTGTAGTCGCATCAAAGGAGAAGGTTTTGCATCATTACACTGCGTCGTTCCTGTTCACCCCCACAACCAAAGAGCCTTTATCATCGTCGAACAAACGCGTAAAACGCCCATCAGTTCTGAATACTCTATGCAAGTATCTTTTAAAAATTCTGACTCAAAGAGGAAGGAAGAGCTGTGAAAGATGAAAAGAAAATGACAGAAAAAAGATAGTTTATTGAACGGAAATAAAAACACTGAAATTGTCATTTTTATCATGCATTGTTTTTAGAAAACTCAAAAAAAAAAAAAAAAAACACCTAAAAACAAAGGAGGATTTAATTTTTATCAACCATTGCTACTAGAATAATGCAAACAAAACTGGAACTTTTATTATTTTATTTTTTTAAATTCCTTAGACCTAAATTAAAGGAAATAAAACCAAAAATTTTATTCAGCTTCTTAGCTACTAACCAATTGAAATATTCTTATTGTTACAACAGTGGAACTAGCAACTTCGCAAAGCAATAAAATGCAAAGATAATTTCTAGTGTAGATTCCTTGTAAGGTGTAGTTTAAGGTGTATAACTGAATAAAATCATTTTTGAAATTTGAATTATATAATAAAAATACATCGAAAAATTACTTCATTAAAAAACAAAATAAAAATAAAATAGAAAAACTTTTTATTGTTTATTTAAGCAGAAGAAGGAGATTATTCAGCAGAAGATTATCCTGGACTACGGAAAGCAGAAGAGAGTAAATGTTTCATTTTTTAAAAACATTCCTAGCGGCTTAAAATTAGTTGGGTAATGTTTTCGTAGATCTTGCGTTATAATTTAATTCAGACTCTCTATCTGTCGTACATAGATGTTTCGCATAATCACTCTTTTTACAGCTTTCCCTTGAATTCTTGTCTCCATTCCGAGATCTATCTATGGAAAGTCAATTGCAAACAACCACAGCATTGTAACAGTACCCAAACTTTTTTCACGAAACACTATTCATGATCACGAACCCCTACTTCACTTAATCATACGCATAAGCACCATGTTTATAAAATAGGCGAGTCACACGCTCAACCAAAAATATTGCAGAGAATTCATGATGTCCAGGAAGCTGTACAGTTTGCATGTAATTGATTCCTACACTATTACAGAAACTTTATTGCGACTTTCCTGGACATCTCCGCGAATTAACGGATAGGAATGACTCTCCTTTGTAATATTACACAAACCGAACTATTATGTTGGCAATCAAAAACGATTACGAATTAACTTAACTATAAATACAAAAAGCTCTGGAAAGAAGTCACTCATTTAAGTAAATTAGATTCTTTTATATCTTTATTTCGTTCTGTCAGCCTTTGAAGTTAATACTATCTTGGGGCCGGTAGCCGCGTGGGTAAGGCTGTTGGCTGCGAGTTGGAGGTGGCGGGTTCGATCTCCAGCCCCAGTGGAGGCAGGGATCTTTTCATGATCCATTCTCTTCCAAACGGATCCTAGGATCTACCCAGCCCTCTGTTGAATGGGCACCGTGCTCCCGACCTCTACTTAGTCCCGTTGGTCACGAAACGCCAGAAGCCTTTCGCGACCCCAAGGGCCACAAAGGTCTGTAGTCGGACACTTTAACTTTAATATTATTAATATCAGATTTCATGAATATGAACTGACTTTTACCAGTATGGATTGGCAGACAACGAACCTGACAATTGATTTTTTTTTTATTCTGAATTTTCTGTCGTTCTGTGTTTTGAGATTTAGTAATGGGTTTCACAATTTTTTTTCTTTGAATAGATGAGAACAATTTTTCCTGATATTATAAAATTAACATTGTAAAGCAAATTCAAATAATTAACATAGAAATCTGACTACATTAAAGGATTTTTATTTTACTTGTTTAAAGTTTCAATGCCATCTTATGGGATTATAAAAAGAAAATCCTATCGCTTGTGAAGGTCTGTGTTTATGAAAGCTGTAGGTAATGGTTCCTTCATTCCCTGTGTTAATGAGAGGTTGCGAATAAGAGGAAGCAATGTCGAGCCTTCTCACCTCGAGTGTTTTGGTAAAATCGCATTTGTGTAATAAGTATCACCAGGTTGAAACTCAACAAATACTCAACACAGTTCTCTTGAGAAGGAGACACGACGACAGTTTCTGACATCGTTTCATGTAGATAATGATACGTAATTCAACATCATCTTATCTTATGTATATAATTTGTGCAGAGAGCAGTCAATAGTATAAAATGTGTTATGAGAAAATTTGCTATTTTATTGAATGAAATTAAACAAATATAAAAGGAAACATTAAAAAAAGAGGAATGTCTCAGTCTCTCTCTCTCTCTTTTCTTCTTTTTTTTAAAAAAAAATAAAAAAAAAATACAGAAAGTAAGTAAATACATAAACAAATAAATAATAAAAATGCCTAACAATAATCAATAATTTTCCCTGAATAAGGCCCTCAATTTCAATCTATATTTTATTTCATTAGAGTTTTGCAAAGTTTCTGATTTTCTTTTTCTTAATTATATGTATCTTGAAGCGATTAATCAGGTATTGTTTCCGTCTGGTTAAAGTCACTCATCTTGTTCAGTTTCTTTGTTAAAGTATTAATTCTAAGAGTTTAAAATTATTATAGTGTCAATGTGTATTTGTTAAAATTATTAAACTTTTAGAACAAGTTCTTACTTATGTACTATCGGAAAGCATTTTCTATAATCAATTCCTGGTGTGTATTTATTAACCCTCTAAATGTGTAATAAAATACGTATTACCTGATATCTTTGGGAAAAAAGTTCCTTTTAATTAACACCAGGTTAGGTTAATTGAGGTGGGATCCTTTCCAGGATATTTCGTTTGGAAATACGACGGAAATTTCAATCCATTTTGAAATGATCAGCGATATCATAAATAACGACAACTACAAGTTATGTTTAAAAAAAAAAAAAGACAAAAATAAATGAAAAGAAAATACCAGAAATCGATTATAAAAAACGGGTCCCGATAGGATGTAAGTACCGAAATTATTAATTATTGAAATTTCTCAATTTGTTTGTTGACTTTGTATATTGCGGAGTTAACACGTTTTTGAATTTCTTTATTGAAGTTTTTATTTTTGTTTGTTGCAATCATTCAATGTGTTTAACAACAATTTTGTAAATGCAAGTATTCTTAACGAAAAGAATAGTTAAAACTTGATAATGATTGATAAAAATTTAATAAACTCGAGATATTTGTTCCGGAATTCCAACAACTGATAAAAGCATAAGTTTTAACTTAGTAATTTCTTGAGAGTCAAGCAAATTGAATCATTTAATGATTAAATCTATTAAAATTGCAAAAGACTCATGCATTCTTGCTTCAAGCATATATTGAAGCAACATATATTGACTTCTCTGTTTTATAATATACAAGGTGTTCGCTAAGGCGATGCCGACCCTGAACACGGAGATAGAGGGGAATCAATCAAGGTATGTATACCATACATACCTTTATGAAAAATGCAACTTTTTTTTTATATTGGCCATTTTGTAATTTATTAAAAAAAAATCTCCATTTTTCATCATTTATTTAAATAATTAGGCACTAAGTTTAACCTTTGATAATCTGAAATCATTTTGTTCTTTATCTCTAAGAAACATACTTCCAACGAAAAAAAACCCCAAAAGTTTATGTTGGCAAGAAAAATAAAAAAATAAAACAGAAAACCAGCCCCATAGGTTTTAAGGTATATGTTGTATGTTTGCTACAGACAGTATTCAATGCGCACGTGATGATATCCACTCAGGATATTGTTCGCCACAGTCGCGCATGCGCTGATGAGTGTTGTTTAGGAGTTCGTCGTCCTGGGTGCGAGTAATGGCATATTCAATTCCACAAGGCGGGCGGAAACATGCATCGAGGCTGATGGCGGCCATTTCCAACATCTACTCTGAACATGACAATAAAAATATACTGGCAATAATGTACAGACAACATGAACAGGAGCGATAGCGATAACTAGTGTCCATTTTCAGAACCAAAATATATCTGGAAACCGTTTGGGGCCGTTTTACGTGCGCCACACTGTAGTAATGATAATTTTAAGTGTCACATTTCAAAGTTTTATAAAAAATTTCAAAAAAAGTAATTCCAGATGTTATCGAGGGCTCTATGACATAAAGGCCTAAGTGACATTTTTGTAAAAATTGAGTTACATGTCTTAAGTGAAATCCTAGAACCATACCTTTTATATGAAAAAGAGACCTAACTGAAAATTTCATTGCAACTGGTAGAATTCTCCTTCCATAAAAAGCCTAACTGATAGGACTGTACAAGCAATATCAACATAAAACCCTTAATATCTCGGAATGGAGATTTTGTCACCTAGGCCTTTATGTCATAGAGCCCTCGTTATAATCTATATTATTAAAATCTTTTATTTTTCTGTCTGTCTGTCTGCCTGGCGCAATTGCCTTTGAGAATGGAAAATAGAATACAATGAAACGTCCGCGAGGGGAATTGAACTTGCAACCGTCAGATCCGAAGTCAGAACGATTAGGCCACGGGGACTACAACTCATTTTAATTGTTTTGTTTTTTTTTACTTATGTTTCCTTCCCCTTCCCCCCATCAATAATGAATGTTTTCAACCATTTTTTTTTTAATCTCAAGATTGTTTATTTATTTCCAATCCGTCTATTTATTTGTAATTCGAAAGTGACAATTAAACCTAAAATTGCCGAAACGTTGCAATATTTTAAAGATAATATTCTTACTTAACCAAAATCTAAGTGATATAGAAAAACAAGGGCGTGTATACGGGAGATGGCTAGTTATTTTTAAAACCTCTATCTTATTATCTTTAAAATGACATATCACAATAAAATGTTTACTTCATAGTCAAGAGGTTTTTACTATGGCAAAGCAAATGCCTATCTTGCCCAAGGATTGTATCGTGAGCGATTTCATTAGCGAAGATGAAATCCGTGAAAGTAAGTGATGCGGAATACAAAGTGTTTTGTGATTCAGCAACACTTATCGCCGAAAAGCTGAAACTGGTAATTTGTATCCTTCTGACTTGAGAGCCTGCTCCAGATTCCTTACGCCATTGACCTGAAAATAATGAAAGTAGACTATTCTAATCGCATTTGCTGCAGATTCCACAACGAGCATAAGACAAGTTGCACAACAACTTGGATTTTCAATTTGGAAGACTTGGTCGGGGATAATGCAGAAAAGAAACATCCGTACCATTATTCTTGCAGTGTAGGGTCTCGAAGAAGGCGACTTCTACAAAAATTAGCATTTTTGCCGCTTTCTACTAAATGCTGATGCTGAGGAACACTATTTCTTGAAAAGTATTGTATGGATGGATGAATCATAATTCTCTCATTGTGGGATCTGCAGCAAATGCGGCTATAATACTTTCATCATCTTCAGGCAAATGGCATGCAGAACCTAGTGATGAAAATTGATGTGATGATGATCGGTTTCATCTATTCGGCGATAAGTGTTGCTGAATACACTTGGATCTGGATGAAATCGCTCACGAGACAATCTTTGGGAAAGATAGGCATTCCCGTTTGCTTAGTCAGATACTCTATTTGCTGACATACTCTTCGTTTGTAAAAATAGCCTTTGAACTTATCTTTTACTTAATATCAGGAATTCAAACCTAATTAGTCAGAAAAAAAAACAACACAACACGGAGAATTCAGGTAAAAACTTCCTTACAAAACAGAGGAGATTGGCACATCATAAATCGCAGGATTGTTTCATTATTAGAGCTCAAACGCTTGTAAACATTTAATTGTGATATGTCATTTTAAAGATAATAAAATAGAAGTCTATATAATAATTGTAACACCTGAATTACTTACAAAACTGTACATATTTCTTAGATGAAAACTTCAAGTTTTAGAAACTAGCAACTAAACTGACAAAGGAGATTCCGCCAGATCGATGTTGACGAATTGATTGGGAATGATTCTGTTAAATTTGTAGATAAAAATAAGAAGGCATGTGTCTTGTTTTTCTGCTTTACAAGTCTTAGTTAACGAGAAATTAAACAAAAAAATAAAAAAAAGACTTTAGGAAAATACGAGAGTAATTACAAATTGTAATATCTGTGAGAAATAAACAGACTATTGAATTTTTTTCCTTAAAATTTCTTTAATTCCACATTATTTTCCTACGCTGTATAAATACAATTAATCACATCAATGCAAAGCGCTTATTACCAGACTGCTTTTTAGATTAATTTGCTTTCTTCAACATTAATAGGGATTCATTGTTTTGTATCTTATGTTTTTCTACGAGAATTTTAGAACCTTTACGCTAATTGTCTTCAGAAAAATTTCCAAATACAGAAGTTGGATTGTCAATACATTGAAAATATGCAAGCCATGTTATATGAAGATCCATTCAGCAGGTCCAAATTTATTAAAGAGGGGACTCTCTCCCTCACGAACACTGGATAAGACTCACTTTTCTAGTAGCGCTTACTAAGTTGGAGAAGAAAAGTGACCACTGATATCAAATGGGATCAGTGATTTTCCGCCCTCACAATTTTTTTTCAAACGATAATTAAATATGATTAAAAGGCGCATTAAAAGTCGTGCTTAAAATATAATACATATTTCCTTTAAGATATTTTAAAATCCATGAAATAAAAAGGACCTTTCAGTGAAAGCTCAAAATAATGTAAAAGTAGTTCATTTAGAAAATGACCAGTTATATTCAAATTGGACTTATATTAAATAAGCTCTCATTTTTTTAAAAAAAAAAAATCTTTTTAAATATTTAAAAAAATTTAAAAATAAGAAAAAGATCGTTTTTTAAAAGACTTTAAATATTTAAAAAGAAATCTGTATTTTATATAATCTTTATTTTAAAAATGAAAGCGTATTTAAAATAGTAAAGCGACTCAGTTTACGTAAGCAATCAAATCTTTTGTCTTAAGATCTGAAATCTCTTGTTCTAGAATTTCGTTATAATTTTATAATTTAGCTTGAATTTGTTGTAATGTACTTGGCATTCGAATCACAATGTTTATTTATCTTAAGCTACGATCTTCAAAGACGTTGATCTTGCGAATTTTGAAGTAACTCCATTTCACTGATTTCCCTGTTGTTCAGCAATATTTACAAAAAAAAGGAAAGAGAATGAAGATGTTTTACCGAAAAAAATGATAAAAAAATCAGAACAGAAAAAGGCGGGAAGCTTTCGTATGATCCCATTCCTTATTTTTCACAGATCTCCTCCGCCAAAGTTTTCTCGTAGTTGGAGACGGGAGGAGGGGGATGGGATAAGAGAGAGAAGCATTGGGCGCGAAATCTAGGGCTTTCTCGGTGATGAAGAGCTTAGAAGCGCCGTCCGCGGAGCCCAAGAACGCTCGGAGAATTCGTCGATGGCATCTGTATTTGTACATTCCGACGGTGAGACCGCTGGCGTCGGCGTCAAGGGACCCTTTTTTTTTCTCTTCTTCTTCTTCCTCGCTGCAAAGCTCTCCCCACTGAATAAACAGGGATCAAAACTGCGTGTTTGCATTCGTAAGCCATCGGGGAAAAAGTCTCGCAGAGGATCACAGCTCCATCGTTACAATCAATAAGTCCGAGCTGTGAGAGAAATCACCGATGCTTTGTCTCCATCGCAGAAAAGAAAGTTAGGCTTAAGGAAGAAGTTTATTCTTCGATGATAAAAAAAGAAATAGTGGGAGGAAAAAAATCCAAAGCTCTAAACATAAATCCCTCATCACAATCTTATTTCAATAAATTTTAATGACACATTAACTGCAAAGCTTCCCTCTTTTTCTGTTTATGCTTTTGGCCAAGAAAAAGGAAAAAAAAAATCTTTTTCATTTTGTGATTATTTAGTCAATGCCAAAATTAACTTGACAATTAATAATTTTAGTGGAAAGTTACACAGAATTTCTAAGAAAACTCACTAAAATATCACTAAAATTATGTAAGATGGCCCAAAAGAACTTGAAGGCTTTCTGTTATTTTTTTCCTGGAGATAATTTTTATTATATAAGTTATATAAATATTAGTTACATCAGATTTTTTTTAAACTGTGATTAACTTTCAAAGAAAAAGAATAAAAATTAAAAATTGAAAAGTAAATAAAATGAAAGCCAAAAAAAACAAAAACAACAACAACAACAACAACAACAACAATAATAATAATAATAATAATAATAATAATAATAATAATAACTTCCACCAAAGAGCACAACACTCCTCACTCCACTCAGCCATTGTCAAGGCTGACACACACTTCACACCCCTGGACCTCGCAAACCCTTCTCTAACACTCACCACTCCCGACACCCACACACAGCAGCTGCGTGAATCATGGGCTCGTAAGGAACTCCATGGCAGACATCGCCACGAACTCAGCCAACCTCCTGTCGACATGGAAGCGTCGAACAGATGGCTGATGAGTGGTGAGCTGTTTGGGGAGACCGAAGGGTTCATGATCGCGATACAGGACCAAGTCATTCCCACACTCAACTACAAGAAACACATTCTACACGACGCAAACACACACGACGACAGATGCAGGAAATGCCACACTACACATGAGACGATCGACCACGTAATATCTGGCTGTCCCCTTCTGTCCCAAACAGACTACCTCCACCGACACAATCAGGTAGCATCGATCGTTCATCAACAGCTAGCACACAAACACTCACTTATTAAGAACACGGTCCCATACTACAAGTACACACCACAAAGCGTACTAGAGTCACCCTCACATAAGCTGTACTGGGACCGTCCCATTCACACAGACAAAACTATACATCACAACAGACCTGACATTACACTTGTTGATAAGGTCAACAAACAGAACCTATCTCATTGATATTGCAGTTCCTATCAGCAAGAACATGCAGAAAACTCACGCTGACAAGATAAGTAAATACACAGACCTAGCACACGAGCTCCAGAAGCAGTGGAGGCAGGACCGAGTACGTGTTGTACCCATCATCCTGTCCGCTACTGGTCTGGTGCCTCACACATTGCATCACAGCCTCAGCACACTAGGACTTCATAAAAACACTTATGCACAACTCCAGAAGGCTGTGGTACTCAACACAACACGCATAGTTCGGAAATTTATGGACACAAGCACACATCCCTAACTATTCTTCCAAATTTTTTTTTTTTTTAATACACTTGGCAATATGTGCTTTGGTCCTTGACCCGCCATATTGTCTTAGCTGGGGAATCCCATGGTTTGAAACTTTTTCGAGATAATAAGAATAAAAAAGCTAAGTCAATGACTTTTGAGAAACCCTAAATATTACATCTTAAACTCATCTTAAATATCATAATATATGATTACATTTAGATTTCTATACCGTAAGGATAATTCTTTAGTTCATATCAGGCAACTGTAAATATGCTCTAAATTCTTTTTAGGTTTTTTTGTTTTTGGAATTATTTTATTACTTTAACTTTAATAAATGATCCTAAGATACTCAAAATTATTAGTATTTTAAATAAGGTTTTTTATTATTTTTTTAAAAAGAATTCTTCTCTTTTCATTTTAATATATTCTTCTGAGCTTAGCTTCTATGAAACATGCTTTAATATCTAATCTGAAGCTCTAAAATTTTCATTTTTTTTTCTGTTTCTTGAAGCCATCTTGTGTTGTTCCTCTGTTCGCTGTATATCAAACACAGGTGGCGCTGCGAGCTCCTCTTCTCCCAATGAATAAACAACCAATTAATACTTGATACTTAGAGTTGCTGCTTTGTAAATCGGTGCTGAGGAAACATCTGTGGAGAAATTAATAAAATATTAATGTAACATTAGTCGGTTCCTCGTAATCTTTCTTGGCGTTTGGATTCTGACAGCTGCAGCTCCTTGGCGCACAATAATCACCCTTTGATGAATGACACATTTTGAATGTCTTCTGCCCAAAAGACCAAAATAAAAGATGCAAATGGGTATTAATGGTGCGAGTCGCTGTCATTGCGGCTGTGGAAGTGTTCTGGTCTGGGTCGTTCATTTTCATTTAGTGAAGCAAAGTGTCACACCTCACGGCCTTCGAGTAATCTCTGGTCTGAGATTCCACTGGACAGAATCAAGGGAACAACAACCAAATTACAACGCTTGCCTACAGTGAAAATTTATTACTGCTGCTTACGTACAGCTGGATCGGAAAGGCTCTGCCTTCAATAACCTAGTAAATAAATTTCGAAATGATGTTTTGAATTTGAATCCTGGAATAGTTTTATAGGAAATTAAAATTAAAAATAATAAAAAAAAAAGCATCAAGACAGTTCACAAATTTATTGCTTTTTATTATCAAGACATTTAAAAATAAATAAATGTGAAAATAGGATTGTTATAAAGAAGCCTCTCAAATTTCAAATCTATTATTTACGTAAGTACGTAGCATTTGTGGGTCTCCAAAATAACAGGAAATGTAAATTTATAAAAATTGTTGTTTAACAAATGAAGTTGTGTATCTGTCCACCAGGTGCAAATCAAAATGGAGGATTTTTATACTTGTTCTGAGAAAAGAAGTATGTACAGTGTTGTGTAAATCGTAAATTGTACATTCGTCTACAGACTAATTATTGGTTGCATAGGTACAATATTCCTCTAATTTTTTGTGATTTATTATTATTATTATCATCATCATTTAAAAAAAATAAAAGTCTTCCAATTTAATAAAAAAAGTAATATCATGGTATGTCCATATTTTATGAATGAGAGAGCCAAGAGGGCCAATTCAAATATAATAGATATTATCATATAGCAGACAAGAGTGAAAACCATTATAGAAAGCCTTAAAGATAAAAGTTTGTAAGAGAACTTGAATAAGATTCTTTTAATCGGGCTTTACACCAAAAAAGATACGAGAAATACCATAAAATGTAATTAATTTGAATGATCTTCAACTTCTGGGAATAAAGTACTTTTTTTTTAATTTTTTAACATACTCTACAATCCATTACAGTTAGATATCATTACAAATTATATTTCTAAATCTTGTTATTGAAACCTGAGATATAATGGATGCTATAAGATATTAAAATAGTTCCTTAAAAGTTCTTTATTTTGTCTAAAATACACGGCATATAAGCCATTAGTATCCCCTGAGAACATCTTCATCTTTTAGCATTAACTGATGTTGCTGGTAGTGGGTACAATGCTACAGATACCGTCATTTCCTAATTAGACTCTGAATAGCAGTTTTGATACAATTCAGTTAAGGAATTGCACCTTATTGTTATTCTTCGTATTGGATATTATAAAGAACATTAAAGAAAACGATTGTATTTAGTAAATCTCAAAAGAATAGAAGAATAGTGCTTTCTCTTTCTTATTGAATGACAAAAAGAAAATGCGGTGATTTTTCTCTTGTTGGGCAATAAGCAACCTTTAGCACTCTGGGGGACACCGACTCATAAATCATTCCTGGTCCACTGACAGAGGGTAAAACTTATTTGGCCGAAGGGGAGAGCAGGAAGCTAAAAAGTGCAGGTTAGAGGTTGGCCGTTCTGTTATTTGGGAATCGAAAACGTCACTTAATGACGGAATTTGGAGAAAGAAAATGGACGGCGGAGGGGATTTTCTGGGTTTGAATTTAATATAGATGTTTGCAGAAAAATAAAAAAAAGGAGGAGAAACAGTCACTTATTTACTGCTTCTCCAGGAGAAAAAGACTCAGGAAAGTAGGACCTTAACAGCAAGCGATAAAATACTTAAGTACAGAGGAAATAAATCATAACGGAGTGAACTAGAAGTAATATTGTTAAGAAAATTTATGTTTCTCTTATTGAAAGAAATATATTATTTTCTTCTTAAATAAATGACATTTCAATGGTAAGGCTATCAATGTATTGAATTTCAGGTTTAATATCAAAAACTTAATGAGACACGATTTTTCCAACATAACAAGCTTTTTCCTATAATAAGAACTGAAAAAGTATCAGAATTGTTATTATTTGGAAATTCAGCATGAGTCTAAAACTGCTTTACTGTAATGTTTGAATATAATTTATAAATAGTATCTCCTTACTTTCATTTGTATTCTGTATTATTAAATATGTATTAATGTATATAAATTCGATAAAAAGAATTTACGTAAGTTATTGTACATAAACTTCTATCTTTATATTAGTAACATTACTCATCAACTTTGAGAAGAAGGATGATAGCTATTGGATGTAGCGGATGTTTAGGTTGATCAAATTTGATCAACCAAACTGATAACGATAACAATCGCGAACTGTGTCTTAGAAAATAGTTTAAGACTTGCTCTTTATAATGTTTAAATTTATAAGTATAACCTGCAATTTATTTATGTTTTCCCAATTATCTCAAAGTCGTAAAGAGCAGTCATAACTTGAGTTGCTCTATATCCCACATCTAGCATCGTTTTGTCAAAGTTTTCAATGTTACTACAATAATTAAATATTTTTTATTTTAGAATTTATAGATATTAATACAGTTTCAATAAAAGAATTGGAATTATAATGTCGAAATTTTAGCGCTAAATTCTCAGGAAAATATACAAGATAGGTATATGGTGGGCTATAAAATAATGCGAAAATCAATTCAGAAACTTTATGAAACTCGAGAAGAAACATTAAGTAACGACTATATGACAGTATTAACATCCAAACAGGTGTCGTTGTAGCCTTCAGTCGCAATTTTCATTGATCGTCATTTTCATTGCACAGTTGGTTTGACAGCCTTGTACTTCTGCTCGCCCGCCGAAGAATTTCGAGAATGATTGACATAAAGACACGATGAATCCTTTTCTTGTAAATCTGCAACAGAGTTCATCCGATCCGACTAAGCTTTTCCGTGATGTAGACCACAATCAGTCGTTGCACTTTGTCAAGTCAGGGCTTCGCGAAGGCTAGTTGAGAAGTGCAACTCGTCCGATCTACACTGAGTGCTCAGTAATTCTTGAACGGAGACCGGTAATGACCTGGAGCACCAGGATTCGGAAAGCGGCTATTGCGACAATATGTTGAGATACGATGTACTAGTCAAGTAGAAAAAAAAAATGCCCAATAACAACATCCGGTGGACAAGAAGTTAGTCGACTGAGGGCTGGAATAACACCGTTTGACAATGTCAATATCATATTGTCATTACTTATAAAATAACGTATCTTCTCGATTTTTTGAATTTGTTTTCACATTTCATTATTTTCTAAACTTCTAGTCCAAACTTCCTCCTTAAACCTTTTCTTTTAATGTTCATATTAATAAATAAACATTACTCCGCACCTTAAACATATTTAAAATATTCAAAATACGTCTAATAACCGCAACTTTTCAGAAAGAATATCCGTCTTTCCTTTTCCAAGCTACAAATAAATATAACAAACTACAAAACAAAACAGGAAAAAGTAAACATTAACTTACTTAACCTACCACAATAACAAAACAACTGATAAACACAATTTAACATTTACCAAATACTCTGTTGTTAAATTACTCACAAGTGTAATACATCAATTCTTCAAATTTGATAGTTTTGTTTGGATTTAAATTTACCAAATCTTTAATCAAGTCTAAAAATCTGTCATTAACTTCATTTCTGTTTAGGTTTTGACCCCTCATATTTCTAATCAGAATACTTTCTATCACTTTTCTAGTTAAAGTGTCTTCTTCTGTGTACAATGTTTTTATATTACTATTCGGTCTGTGACCGCAATTAAAAGAATGTTCAGTTATTTCTGATTTATCTGTCTGATTATGCTTTAAATAATTTCCATGTTCCATTACATGCTCCATAATTACATTTCATTATTTAGTAATGCACCATATAAAGTATCTGATTATGACTTACGGCCCCTGTTCATATAATCGGAGATATTGTAACAAATTCAGTGAAGTGAACCGCAAAAATCCTAATCACTTAATTCTAAAGTGATATATTTTTTTTTTCAAATTGCAGTAATATTATTGTTTTTATTAATTAATTAAAAGCTCACCCCTTGAATGAAAACAAATGTGGTTATTTTAGTGATAGTAAATTCATGATTAGTAAAATCATGAATTTTCCATCATTACATTAATCTTTTCATAATTTTCTATTTGTTTTAATAATTGAATCTGATTAGTATCTGCAATATCAAGAAGTCAGACAAGAACAGAGGGAATATCGTTTCAATACATTTCGCGCCATTTATTGATACGAATTGAGTCTTCAGGATGTTGAAAAAATTAATTCTTCTTTTTTCTATCAGACTAAACAATTGTAGTTACTCAGTTCTGAGTGATGAATTTCCCATCTTTAAGCTTATGTTACTTGCAGTTCATTATAGTAATTTGCACAATTTGTTGTTGAAACGAAAAGTTCATATTCTATTCGTGATATAGGTAATACGTAAGAATTACAATAAATGTTCAAGTGAAAAATGCCAAAGGCAATTTGAGCACACAGAGTGACATTAACGGTTTTAGATATTGCAGGAATTATCGACTAAGGCAAATATGATAACGGAGAGTTGAGATTGAGGGTTAATTCTAAAAACGGGAGTTGAACACTTACGCTGCCAAATTACTACTTTCTTGTGGTTTGGCAAACCACTACTTATCTCCGTAGACTTTATCATTAATAAAGGACAGACCTTCAATATTACAATGAATATGAATGAATGTGAATTGCAATCTAATTATCTAGTAATTACCTTGAATATCTCAATAATAGTTCAATATTGCATAGTGTCCTGGAAAACGAAATGAAGTTACTATTAAGTGTTACATTTACTGTGTTACGAAATGAAGTTACTATTTAAAACCTTTACAGAAATCATTTTAATCAAGGAGAAAACATAAAATATCTTTTTATAAAATCATAATTAATATCTTTTAATATTGGTTATTTAGAAAAACCAATATATATCTAACTAACTTTTGTAACTTTATGGTTTTCGAACATGTTAACAACATATCTTCTTCTTCAGCTTCTGCCGATATACCGGTTTTAACATATTAACAATATGTGTCTAAAAAAAAAAAACAAAGACAAAAATCAAACTGAAAAATTGAATATGAATCTCCTGCTCTTTTAATTGTGGCGCCATCTACTTATCTCCGCAGACTTTATCATTAATAAAGGACAGACATTCAATAGATATACCACTGAATAAATATCTGATTGACAAGGGAGCCGCGAAAGGCCTCCGAAAGCTCTCGTAATGAACTTTTAAAATTTTTATTACATATTTTAAACCAACTTATGTGTTTGTTGACTCACTTATTCACGAATAAATATCAGGATTACTTTGCGATCTTCTTTAACGAAATTTTAGTGATCTAGAATTGTTTACAAGTAAATATTTAATGATGATTCTTTTGTATGACTTTTACTTATAAATTCTATTCTATAAATTTAAAGCCTACAAACACTTGCTAAAACCTATTCCTGGTAAATTTGTCGATAACTTAAGCAGAAGAAAACATTTTGAAATATATGTAGATTTAACTATAAATTTATTCCTCATAAATTCAACATTGTTGAAAGAAAAGAAGACTAAAGAAGTTTCACTTTTTCAAAACATTATTTGTCAGAAGATTTTTGCCAAAATAATATAGAAAACGAAGGTTGAAACTATGAAAAGTCTAGATCGGGGAATTTTGAAGAATCCTACTTATAAAATAAAACCTAAAAGAATCAACCACACTGTGATTAGACAACTAATCTTCACTGTTGCTAAAATTCTATAAAGGCAACTATTTCAATACAATTTTTAAAACATTAAAAGTGGTACTTTTTAGTTTAAAAAGGTATAGTGGGAATAGAATATTAGATTGTTGTGGATGTTATTCTGTTAAAAAAAAAAAGAAAAAGAGCGAGGGATGCGGGAGGTGACGGGAGGGAAAATAAAAAAAAGCCGCGAGATATGACTAGAAAGAAGAGTGGAGACAGGAATATGAAGTGATAAACCCAGGGGATTGCAGGGGTGGATTGACACCTCCGTTGCCGTCTTGGTGATCGGCATTATGCAATGTTAATCGCGTGTGCGCCACATCTGTCGACCGCGTGTCATACGGCCAAGCGAGAGTGGATCGGGCGAGGTGGAAGTAAGCCAGGCTGCCGTCGAACATCACGACGCACTGATGCGAACGATGCGCCGCTGATCGCCTCTGGATTCGGCGGGCTTAGGGCCTCGTCTGCGCCATCCAGATCAGACTAAATTGGGTTTTCTGTCAGAAATGGCAGCAGCGGATGAAGGCGACATTGATTCGGATCTAGCGAATAAAAAAAAAATACATGGAGAGGGTGCGGCTGGAGGGGGAGGGGGTTGTAGGCGCGCGTCTCGGGCTGCGAGTAGGACAAGTTTCATCCCCAGGTGATGCGTGGCCTAATCCATCACGATCCCCCCATTTATTTCGGGTGTCAGTAGCGTCTTAGAGAAGACGAAGGCGCCAATTCAGCTGCATCGCCATGGCATCGTCGACTTCCTTTGGTCTATCGGTACTCCACCCACGGCACCGACCGCCAGGTCAGAAGATGTGTACTGCACCGATCACAGCTCGTCAAAGGGACTGTATCAAAGGAATGCCCTTTATGCAAATGGAAAGCCCCATCTAAATATGTTAAAAAGATAACATTCAAACCTCTATTCAATCAAATAACGATTATTGCAAAAAGTCAAATAAAAAAAAAAAAAAAAATCCTCAATAAAGCAGATAAGAAAAAAACATGAGTTACATTGAATTTAATATTTTACAGAATTTGTTTTTCTTTAATACAGTAATTAAGATCTTTAAACATACAAAACCGAATGCCTACTTATGCATTCACACACCTACTGGATCCAAATTTTGTACAATAACTGCTTAGAATCTTAGTGTATCA
Organism: Thereuonema tuberculata; assembly: GCA_023159025.1. Classification (NCBI taxonomy): domain Eukaryota; kingdom Metazoa; phylum Arthropoda; class Chilopoda; order Scutigeromorpha; family Scutigeridae; genus Thereuonema; species Thereuonema tuberculata. The sequence goes on along the minus strand of JAFIDM010012231.1, from coordinate 126,370,815 downwards.
AAGGGTGTAAGTTATTTTGAATTTTTTCACGAGTGGTAAGTTTTTTTCCTCACCAATCTTTGTTTATAAGATGCCACTTTTTTTTGAAAGAGAATAGAATAAAATTTAAATTTTCAAGGGCAGCGCCAGAACTTAAAAATTCTCCTATAATATTCAGTTTCAGTTCACTTTTATGTGAACTGAAACTGAATATCATAGGAGAATTTTTACGTGTACTGGAAATTCTTTGAAACATATGTGGAGCCGTACACCTGTTTAAGATTGACAAAAATTTTAATTACACAATAAATTACAACAACTAGTTTCACCACTCGACAGATGGCTTTTTCAAGTAACTGTTACAGCAAAGAACAGACAATATACGCAAACTGAACAGGAAATTAAGCCTTCTGGGAACTTCAGGTGTTGCAAGCTGGGTAAGTTAAGGACGACCCCGCTGCTGCAATAAAACTGCTGAAACTGAATAGTCCACAGATATAGAAGACACGAGATTGCAATAATAAACATTGCGACATCTTTCAAAATTCAAAGTATTAAATTAATTTTTACCTTCTTCTTTTGTTTTATTTAAAAAATAGAAATAAAAGTAGCTTAATTTAATGAACTTTATAGGTTGTCTTTTATTAAATGTTGAATAATTTCTCTCATTACATTAGCTGTTAATTACAAATATAGGTTTCAAGTTCAGTGGTTCGAACTCTGAAACTTGTGTGGAAGAATTTTGCAGCAAGTAAAGGTAAATAAATAAGAGTTTTGTTTAGCCACATGAGAAATTCTTGGCTACTAAAGTATTAGAAGGTGAGGTGAAAGAGGGAGTTCACATAAATTTAGAGAAAGCGTCTATCACAAACTTGGGAAGCACTGATCTAAAATTACTTGAGAAGATAAAGCGTATGTATTCCAGAAAGTTAAAGGGATGCAATAGAAATGGATTAACTTACCTGCATTCATGATTTTCCTTGGGGCAATTGTTACCGTAAAAGAATAATATTTACAGGATTGGGCTAAAAGAAACAAGCAACATCTCAAAACACTCCAAATTATAACGTATTTCAAATGATGAGAATGAAGCTATATCAATTCTTGACATATAAACAGAGTTGATGTGATAGGAACACCTGCAAAGAATGAATCATAAAACATGTTTCAGTAGAGATTGGAAATGGGTTCGCGAAAGAAGAAAGGTTCAGTCAAAATTGGATCAAATGTCCAAAAAAGACTATCAGAGATGTCATTCGGGAAGATTTTGAAAGCGAGATAGATGCGAAGAATTTAATATCTCGCAAAAAGTTGACTAATTTTATGCTTGTAAACTTTATGTAAAATTTGAGTTTTCAATATTGGATTAGAATATTACAGAAAGCATACTTCACTTGAGTTCATTGTAATGCAATCTTTCAACTATTGTGACACTTGTATATCAAGTGAAGAAATTTAGAATAGTCTATATTTCGTTATTCTCAGTGTGTTCTGTTAATAATCTTTAAGACATTACAATATAAATTCGTAAAAGAAGAAATTGCCGACAAGTCTGACGTGAATATTAATATCATTTTTTTTAAATACAGCTTACATGCAAGAGATCCTCCGGAAATTCGAAATGTGTGGAGTTAAAATCTATTTTAAACTTTTGTTTCTTTATTTTTGGTTGGATGGTCAGTTGATCATCCAGGAAATTTTTAAGAATTGTTTTTTAATGAAAGTCTACCTCCTAATTTGACCCTTCTTCGAGATAAAGTACTGTTTATCCCCATGAAATATAGAAAGAGCTATTGAAAAAGTGCTTTAATAGCTAATGATATTCCTAATTATTAGCAAAACTTAATATTTGAAAACTTTCGTTTGATTATTTTACTTATGTAGCTGTTTTAAATCATCATATTTCTAAAGCCATCAAAGAAAACAGGATCGAAAATCGGATTTTGGAACATCATTTGAAGACACCTTTTCAAAATTGTTTACGAAGGATTTAAACATACCGAAATATTTCGCTGTATTGTAATGAAGTTATACAGAGAAGCCAACAATTTCGAGAATAGGGAAATTCGTCATTTCTAGGACAATACCTGAACTACATATTTGACCCTACCTTTCCATTACAGCAGCTATAATTACAATTGTTATTATATAATTGTTATATTATATTAAAACAGTGTAAATAATTTTATAATATATTGTAAGCAATTATTAATTCATGGTATAATTAACATCATACTAATTAATATTAAATATCTTATATAATTGTTGTATTTTTCAAAACAGTATAAATAATTTTAAAATATTTTGTAAGCAATTATTAATTCACGGTATAATTAACATCATACTAATTAATATTAAATATCAAAACCATCTCGCATTTATAGTGTGAACGTATAATACTCTTACTAAGAAGCTCTTACTATACGTAAAATAGTTTGTAGATAGTTATTTTTTTAACAAAATCCAATTAATCCAACAAAATAATAGTTAAACAGCATTACAAAGCATTTATTTAACTTTATTTTCCTTCAATTTCGATTTAAAATGAAAATAGCAGAGCGTTGATGGAGCCATCAAGAAGAGTTTAACTCCCATAATAATATCTGATTTTTTTCCTTTCCTTTTACTTTTTTTATGATTTCTTTTTACTTTCCAGTGTCAGTTTTCCTAATATTTCTCATTAGTGAAAACAAACGCCACTGATATTGGTCCGGAGATTGGAGAGAGGATGCGGGGGTGGGAGTGTTGTGCGTTCTTCCTGCTTTCTTGATTAAAATCCTGATTAGAGTCTCTTCTTCCTCTTGCGAAGGCAGATTTAATCGAGGTTGGAATGCTGCTATTCATAACGATTATACTGACGCCTACATAATAATCAGCGCACAAAACTGTCCAACTGAACAAGCACGACATTTTTTTTTGCTCCTCTCCCACCCATTCTTCCTTTCATCTTCTCGTTAATCAGTTCTGTGCGAAAACAATGAAGAGAAACTGTGAATGGCAGAGAAAGAAGAAGACGATGATGATGATGATGCTGTCTTTCCAATCGCCGGAAACTGTAAACACTTCACCTTCAAAATGCACATTATAACAATATTAGAAATTTCTGAATAAACCCTGGAGATTTATAAAAATGTTATTAAATTTTCGGAGATTTATTGAGGAAATCTTGTTGTAAGACCAAAAACATAGAATCAGCTCATTGGTAATTTCAGTTCTGTAAACTAATATGTATCCGATCAATTATACATGATCATCTATCAGCTTTTATTTAAATGGAAAAGAGAATAAATGATTAGAAGCGTGGCCAGTATCTGATGAACAAACAATTACTAAGTAAGAAAATATTTATATATTTGTTTAATTGTTCTCAAGAAATATTAATGGTAACTTAGCACTTACTATATTAACTACATGTAATTCAGTCATCTTCTCTTGATTTTTTTTTTTTTTTTAATTTTTATTAAATAGCCGGTAACATTTTTAAAGAAATTATTTTCTATTAGAAGGTTTGACTCCAAAGCCCTTTGTCCTGAAAAGTAAACATATAAACGATATTCTGAAAAGTAAACATATAGGCGTAACCCCCCCCCCCCCCCAATGCATCCGAGGTGGATTTTGGACTTTTTTTAAATTTTGATTGGAACGTTCATTGCTTTTTTTTTGTAACCCCCAATCTCGAAAGAATAAAACGTGTTTTTTTTTTTATTGGATAGGTCTAACCACCATAACCCCCTCCCCATTTCAAAATCCTAGGTACGCCTTTGAATCAGTATGTATTGCAAAGCTAAGTAATAAAAGAAAAAAGTTTTCGTTTGTTTTGTTTGTGTGTGTGTGTGTGCATTTTAGATAAAAAATTCTTTAATGAACGAACATCAGGATATTTCGAAAACCTAAAAATATCGAAGTTGAAAGTTTCTAATTTCGTTTAGAGATAGAATTTTCTTTTTAAGTAGAGTTCATTATGTATTTCATTAACTTATGTTTTGATTGCACTTGTTTTAGCTTTGATGATTTTCTACAAATAATGTATAATTTTGTATAATCTTTCGAAGAGTGAAACGTTAATTTGACAAATAATCATTTATAAAAAATAATTAGTATTATTTGCAGTTTTATTTTTTAAAATTATTCTTACTCTACAATTAATAATAAATAATAAAATAGTTACTTTAGTAAGTGACTATTCATTCTTTCTTTTTTTTTAATGATACTATTAAAAAATGAATTATTACTTTTTTTATTAAAAGATTTTATTTATTCATTCATTTATTTATTTATTTTCAAAGTTACGTCTTTCTTCAATTGTTTGAATTCAAATCCTTTTGTGTTCCAAAAGCAAAGGAAATAATTTATTCTAAACGATGAAAAGCGTTTTTGTTTCCTTTTCTTCAAACACACTTGTTAAACAGCTTTTGCTTTCTTTTGTCATATATTTTCTTTTGACTTACGGTTATTGAATCGGCGAAACCTCTGTAATTTGCATTGGGTACCTGTTCCAGTCGCTGTCCCGTGGCTCCCTCTGCCGACTGCCGGCCTCACTATCATGGTTGCCGTTTCTGTCGAGCGGCGACGAGCAGCTCCCCGACACGGACACGCGAGCAGCATGGCCGGACAGCTGCTGTCTCTGAACGTACATAATCGGTGAGTAAACGGGCTCTGCCTCTTGTCTCTTCCTGTTCTGCCTTTTGCTCCTCATACATTTTTTTTTTCTTTGATGATTACTCTTTTTTTTTTTTTTATTTTATGCATTTAGTAAAGTAGTGTATTTTGTCCCAATATATCGCTTTTCCTTTTAGGAAGTAAATGAATCGAGAAATAATTTCAACATTTCTGGAAAACAAATATGACAGAAAAATGTCCACTTGGCACCGTAAGGATCTAACATCGCAAGATCCTAAAAAGAGATGATTTAGAAAGACCCTGCTAATCAAATCCATTTCGGACATATTATTATTACGTAAGACTTTATCAAAAATTAGAAAATAATAAACCTAATAATAAAATATTGGAAAAATAATCGAAGAACCTTACTCATAAATTTTTAAAATGGTGAAACATTTTTCTATTTTTTTAGTTTGTAATGATTTATAATTAGTCTTACAATATTTATTTCTATATTAATAAATTAAAACATATTTGAGCAGACTGTTTTTACATGACATTTCAAAATTGTGCTGTATTTGCTACGAAGTTTTGAGCTCTATGAATTCAAAACAGAAATGTAATATACCTAAATGTAAATATACGTACTTTTTTTTAAGAAAGTAATATTGAAATAGTGGAAGGGTCCGGTGAATGTTTGGTCTTACTCTGTGGCATTGACCAGGCGGAGTCAAGAGGATCTAAACCACCTGGTGTTGCACTGCAAAAATATCTTGTGACGGGTCTTCGACGCCACGTCCTACTTCGGGCACCCACGCACGCTGGTCGGACACTGAGCGAACTGCGCTGGGTGATTAATTCCTCCTCGTGGGGGAAGAATCGGGTTGCAGGTGCATCCATTGGTCGCGTCAAGTGTATTACCAACCAGAGTTTTACTTGTTTTTGTGACTAAACGGAGCCTGAACTGGAAACTGCTTGATTTCAACCTTACTCCAATTATATTTTGGTTTCTTACAATCACTAAATAATTAAAATAATAGACAATGTTTCGAAGAAACCCCTTAATAATGATTCTACGTAAAAAACAGAAAAACAAAAAAACAAAACAATAGAAATATAAGTTAGAATTAAACGATTTATTTTGAATTATTACATTAGTTATTCTCTTTGTAATTAATTACAAAACTGCATCCTTTCAGTACGACATGACAAAAGGTTAGCAGAAATTAAATTTTATTAAAAAATATTTATTAAATAATTATTTATTACATCAATTTTCGATGATAGCCATCTAATACTGTTCTTAACGTCTCAAGAAATTGTAATACACTTTAAAAGTTTAATAATTTATTTTATACAAATTTATATACAACAATACAAATTTATAACTTGAATTTTATTTTAGAAGTTACAAAACAATTCCTTTTGGTTTACAGGCGTTCGGCATTTTTGGAGATTATATAAAGATAATATAAATTAAATAAGATAAATTGCATATTGGGAACGTTGTAGTAGCATTTTTTCGAATCTTAATTAATTTAAATAACACTTGCAATCTATTTTTTAAAATTGAGAATCATAGGATTTTCAAAACCGTACACTTAGTAACCCTAACACTACTTTTTGTATTGTTATTCTTCCAGTTTAAACGCAGTAATCTGATATTTCAGCTAACTGTTCACCAATTTAAGGCCAATGGAAATCCACTACATTCTCTATTGAAATCATTCTACAATAATAATTAAAAAAAAAAGTCAAGCGTAATTAGCATTATTGAATAGTGTACAGAGTCACCTATACTGTAAGATTACCATAGCAAGTTAAGACTATACAAGCTATGAATAATCAAGAGGTTCATATTCGAAACCTGTACGATATTTCTTATTTTACATTTTTTCTTATTATCTTGTAAGAAATTATAAAAAAAAATTGATAAGCAAAAATATTCAAAAATAAAGAAAAAACTATTTACAATAACTGTTTTAATTAGTGAGGCTCAATGAATCTATTTAACGTATAATAACACACATTCCATATGACAACATTCACTTCACTTAACCTACATTCCGAAATTTTCACTCTTATTTTTCCTATGGAGATTTATCGTGCAATAAAATTATTCAGAAGGTATTTGAAATGTAAAATCTTAACGCTTTTGAAATCTTCGCAGCAAACATTAATTAGGCCTACTAAATTTTCATTTTAAGTTAAATCATGAAATACACTGAAGGCTTCGGAATTGGAAAAAAGAAATAGAAGTAGCCGAAATCCAGATTAATCATAAATTTTGAAGGCATGCGATTACATATAAGTAGAGTAGATATATATATAAACATATATTTCCACTCAAGCTGTTAGGGTCAAATTCCATCACGCTCACATAAGTTCAGGGCATATAAGTTACAAATTGTTTTTGTTTTTTTCCTTACAACTTTGGATTTTTAATGAAACATTCGATCAGTATAGCTTATTGGTATAACAAGGGATTTAAATTAACAAACTGTTCGAAGACTTAATTAAAAACCACATTTTAAATTGAATTAATTTCATTTAAAATAACTTAGACAATACACTGTTATAATTTCATGAACCCTTATTTTCTATGTATTTGCTTTTTATGGATATTTAATTAAAAAGTGCTGCTTCTATTTAAAAAAATTGAAATACATTATATCATTATCTTTTAAAATAATATTTTCGCTTCTGGAAACAATTTTTCCTTGGGGAGGGAAGACGATAGATCCCAGGAATTTCCGATAACGGTGAAACTATATTTCAAACTATATTTTTTCTTTTTAATTTCATTTTTGAAATAACATTCATTGAAAAACTGTATATTTTTGTATGAATAAAATATCTGTTTAGATTTGATCGTTAATGGTCAGTTTTCTATGTTTTGTTTTTTGTACAATCTTTTACGATTTAATATCCTTTATATTTCTTCCACGATAAGCCAAAGAGAAACAATCACGTGATTGCTTAGATTTTTCTCGGTATCCCTCACTCTCTTGGGAATTTGGGGGTTGTGTGTTTACTTTGCTTCGAAATACGAGACATTAAACGAATTTTCTTTCATTTAAAACGTAAAAGCTTTAAATGTTCAAAGTTTGAAGCTTTTACCTCTTAAATGAAAGAAAATTCATAAATAAATAATAGCTATTCTAAACTCTTTAAAAAAAAATAAAAAAAAATACCTGTTTCTGAAAGATTTGGAGTAGTGGTAAACCGGAAGGTCGAAGTTGTTTGATATGTTTCTCAAAGCACTACAGAAATCAGGCGTTTCTCTCTTTTATTTATTCAATAAAAATAAAATATTTTATCAAAACAGTTCAAATGCGCAGTTTGAATTTTTATACTTTAAAAAAAAATCATTGAGGCCGACGAACCGGCATATGAATTTTCTCACTAATTTTTCATTAATGAGTTTTTTATTATCGTTTTTTCTTTTGAGGCACCACTGAGCTTCCGATGACAAGTTCATATTTACGAAGAAATTTACGTAGCATTCGCTATTCAAATGAATGTTAGTTTGATGATAAAACTTTTGGTAAAGAAAGATTTCAGTTTCATGGACCAAATTATTTGTAAGTTCAATAAACGAAGATTTATTTCTTATAAACTCTGAATAATTCAACTTCATTTTCATTTTTATTCTGTTTACTTTTTTTTTCTTCTAAAAATAAAAGACATGAGATCAGTAATAAAATGAATCTGGGTCTTAAAAAAACCCAGATTATTTCTTTGAGGTTCATTTAAGAATTACATGTAAATCAATTCCACTTTTAACAATTTATCTTGGGAATAATTAAAATATTCAAGTTCGAGTCTATCCGATAGAGTAGAGACTTATCTTAAGGCTTAAGAACAAAATATCTTCCAATGAAAACTTCCAATCTTTCGGCAAATTACGCTTTAAACTATCCAAACTTTTTGGATCAATTTTTGTTATGGAATACAGTATTCGTATATGAGTAATTCCTCTTATAATTTGTTTATGCTATATAGTTTATAATTGGATCTCGGATGATTCAGGCAACCCAATGCAAGGCTGAATAATAGTGTGCGCAGCGTGGCATAGAGGGCTCTGAATGCCACACTAATGTGTCCATTGTAGCGGCAAACAGCACTCTATAATTAGACGAATTACGAACGAATTGCCCATCGATTGGAGCTTTGTAGTGAAAACTCTCAACAGAAATGAATAATTTACAATCTATTAGGGAATTTGAAAAGAAAAACTAGAGCGAATATATGAGGAAAAAAATAAACTTTAAAACTTTAAAAAGGCTCATCAGAAAGAAATTTACCAACAGAGATTGATTCTTACGGGTTCAAGACTTATTTATTTTTTTATTTATTTATTTATTTATTTATTTATTTATTTATTCATGTATTGTACTAACTTTTGTAAATTTACATTCTGTAAAATTTTATCAAATCTTGAATTCTATTAAATCTTAATTAGAAAATAGTTACTTTTAAGATTTCTTTTATTTATATAAGCCCAGAATGATAACAAATTATAAGGTAAAAACTATACAATATTATTATTATTATTTTAATTATATTGTTAAAAAATTAATAGCAATATTAAGTTTTTGCAGTATATATTTCACAAAGAATTTTTTTTTTTTTTTAATTTCTACGTATTTCAAAAATTGGTGAAGTGAATATTCATAAGGTCTGAATGTTCAAGCATAAACGAATATAAAATAAAACTTATTCTAAGTATATCATATTACAAAAAATTAAAGTTAACTTATTTAAAATGTCTTGCTAATATTTCGTTCTTAAGCGAAATCCACTAAATACCAAGTTTAATAATTTGCAAGTTTAACAATTTTTGGATTAAATGTATTCTGCAAATTTATTTAGAGCATTGATTTGAAAGTATAAATATTTTAAGAAATTATTTATTAATTTTATATTACTGGACAAAAATGGAAAAAGTGATTCGCGCAGTTTAAATCTTTGCTTAGTTTTAATATTTTGAATTCAGATCAATGTAATATGTTTCATAATAAGTTTTTTTATAATTTTTCTTAAAAATATCTTTGTGAAAACATTTCAGTCCTTTGATAAATAATTTCCATTATATTATTATTATTATTATTATTAAAAAATTATATTGACCTTTTTTAGGTATTTTGCGTTTCAATATTTATTCCAAATTATTAGTCTAATAAAGGGAAGGGTTCAAATGTATTTGTGATTTACTTGAGAATTTCTTTCTAAATGTAAACTTAGCAAAGTTAAAACCTATCGTTAATGGCATAAAACTCCTGGCGTTTTGTTTGCACAAAGTCTCGTTTGGTTTTTCTAGTCAACATGAGGACTGGTGTAAGTGAGTAGGTGTGGAAGAGGGGGCGAGGGTGGTGTTTCAGACAAGACCAGCCCGATCTCTTCATTAGTAGAAAGTCCGCTAACGATTGTGTTATTCTTTCTAGACCCAGAATAGAAGGCGGCTGAGTTGGAGCAACTCCTGAAAACACATGTCTATGCACCTGAGAGCGGCCAAGGTAAACAATGGGGTTAATGGAAGAGAAGGGGACGGGGAAATGTTAGTGTTGTACTCCTCTGCACACACATTTATTAGAGGAAAAAATGGGATTTTTGAAGGAAATAAAAAAGGCATCAAAAACTTTTAATTTTGTGGATATGTTTTCTTTTTCCTATTACTTTTTTATTTATTTATTTTTGTTTTAATCTATAATCGATAAGAAAGTTGTTATCGATAGTTAGTTGTTAAAGTGATAGTTAGGAAATATAATAAGTGAAGGGGATTACAACTGACTTTTCGTATCCTACCAATGAGGGACAGACCAGCAAAATACTTTTTTTTATGATTTTAAAATAATAATCTCAATAAAAAGTGATTATATTTTAATTCTTATTAATATATGAGGTATCTGCTTTGAAAAATTAAAATATGAAATTGTTTTAATAGAGTAAAATGAAATAATTAGATTTTATTTTGAAAAATCTCAATAAATAGAACTAATAGATAAATAAAGAGGAATGAACGGACCAGATTAATAAATATCTTCTCAAAAACATAAATTAATTCAACTATTAACTATTTTTTTAATCTGAAATTAATTCTTATAAATCAACGATTCTCGACCATGGATACGTTCACTTTGCTGTGCTTCAAGTGGGCAACGGGATATTGCGGACGTTGCATCCACTTTGCAGAATTTATATTAATTTTGAAGTCGTTTTACATTATTTTCTATTATTTTAAAAAGCTCAGAGGAGGCCACTAAAGATCCTAACTATTCTTAACTGATTATTTGTTCAGAACTGTTGCCCAGGGGTTGTAGAGCTCGTAAAGAAGATGTTTGAGAATCATTAAATAATTCGAATTGTCGATATTTTAAGCAAATTATAAGAAAGAGATTTTAAAGTTTTGTTTTCATCTATTTTTTTTTTTTTTTTTGAAATTTCGGGGGGGGGGGGTTATATCTGTTTAATAAAAAATACTGAAGATGATATACAAAAAACAAAACAAAAAAACAATGGCTTTTTTATTGTGGCTTTTGAAAAAAGCAAATTAAAAAGAATATGTAATTCTTATAATTATAATTCAAATTAAATTAATACAACGGTATGGGTCAGCGGATTTTGAAGAAGTTTTTATGACTATAATTCTTACATTAAACTAATAAAATTCATCTACTAAAAATTATCAAATAATTAGTAGAATTATTGCATTCCAGAAGCCAAACTGTGGGACTCTTGTTTTTCTGTAAAGTAGCACATAAATTAGTGCTTAACTTTTAAAACTGAGGCTGTAAAATATCTTCGTGGATTGCTCTCTTTGATCGTGAGTGATTTTGTGATTTACAGGCGTTCTTCCTCAAGACCATCCGCGTCTTCAATAACTTGCGTTGTAAAAAACAAATGTTAATAAAAAATCAAAATAATTAGAAATTCGAAAATTTGAATTCAATAATTTCGTGCGCCGTATGTGTGGCGTCCTGAATCATCTCTCGGTTAGCCATTTCGTCGTCTCGCGCTCTCAGTAACATGGTTACTATCACATGTGAAAGCGTTTCTTTACGCTCGGGGTATCGCTGCTGAGAAATATTAAATAAAAATTCTATTTTTGTGTTAATTATTTTTGTTGATGTCTTAATGTGAACTAATTTTTAAATTAACTTGTTTCATAGATATGTATGTTTGCTTAAATATATGTTATAGAGTTCGGTATTTTCCGTGGTTTCAAGCATCCTGGTTAAGGCTTGGAACCAAATGTCCGCGGATAAGGAGGGATTACTGTATATTGCTAATCATCTACTCATGTACTAAAATCAATAAATTTGCAAAAAATTAAATTAATTAGTTTGGCTTCTGAGAGGCTTATTTAACAAAATTATATTTTTTGTATAATTTGAAAGAAAATCCACTTCATATAAATTCCATCCTGCCTTATTGCGTTTTATATTTTTACTTATTAAATTCCAGAAATTTTCATTTCTTTAAAATACTTTATTTAAACTTCAAATTCATTGAATCAACAAAATATTTTAAGAAGGAAATTTATCTTAACTATTAAAGGCTATCATAAATTGTTACTAATCGATGTTACTAATCCTTCATTTGGATCGAGACAGAAAAAAAATTAGAAGAAATAAAGTTAGAATACAATTTAAAACAGAATTCCGTTCATCATCGACCAAGATAAATAAGGGCACTTCAGATAGAGATGAATATCTCTAGGATCTACTAATTTACTGATATCCCTGAATCTGGGTCCGAATCTGGGTCCGGATTGGCTTAGATTTTGCCTATTTTTCTTGTGTTGTCTGCTTCTTTTTCTCTTTCCGGCTGCCGATGGCCATATATGTATTGTAGGGTCTATTGAATAGGCCTAAACATCAGTGTTAGTAGGGGGGGGGGGGGGAATCAACGTTCAAAATTATCTCAGAAAACTATTTATTCTACGAAGCTAAAACTTTGAACTTTCAATGATATTAAAATAGCCTCCTATTGTCTGTAATTGGTACCTTTAAGTTAAGAACTTAACAGCAATCAAATTTTTTTTGCTGTCAAAGCGTCATAATCATGATAATTCCTAAACTACTTTGGTGGTAAAGGCAATATAACTCTCTGTAAAATTCCCTGCTTAAAATAACTGCTGTTGGCTACTTTTAACATGCGAGCATTCGGAAGTTGATACTCCAACTAAACTGTCCTGTTTTGGAACTGGTTAGTATTGTTTTTACGGTCACTCGTTCATTTCATTAACTTGCTCTCTTTATTTTTTTTTTATCACTCATCCGCAGTCTTCACCTTAGCCATTAGATCTCATTCATACTGAGTAAAAAAAAACTGCTGTTTAAACATATGGCGAACTTCAGCCTTTACTGATGAATATCGCGTTCCACCCATAGTAAGAATGATTCTCTCAAACCGGTCTTCCATTCGATTACCATTGCATCACGAATGAAGCTGATGATTTGTCGCTGAATGCCACAACGAAAACTTAAGTGACTGTTAGGTACGAATCCTCAGTCAAATTATCTACAGACAAGCTCTGAGATCCAGTTCGGGCTGCAAATGATTCGTACTTGTTAAGGATTGAATGGTTCGGTATCACTATTAAAGTATCTTCTGTGCTATGAACCATGACTTCACTGTAATTCAACTATCGGCTCCTAAAAATGAAGGATCTGGTTAAAGACCCATTATCTTAAAAGTTAGTCGTAATATCAGTTATCAACTGTAGGTGCACACAACTTTGTATGGTAAAATGTAGAACTTTTTTATTATTTTTTTTAATTAATTTGTTATAATCGTTGTATTTGTTAGACATTTTAAATTTATATAATAACTTAGGGCTAACTTTAATTATGAATTAACTTTACTTAATAGATTTATATATCTACATTGATATAGATATATTTATATCTACATTTGTTTTTATTTTTATTCGTCTTTGTATTCATGGATATTTTGTGCAGTCTTTGTTGCAAGTTTCCATCATATTTTCCACAAATTAAGCCTAAATTATTCTGTCTGCTTTCACTTGATTTGACAATTTAATTTTAAAGATTATTTTAAAAAAGAAATTGTATTGAAATATCAGTACTATATTATATTTTACGACAATGTTTTATTGTATAATATACAATGAGAATAATAAAAAGTTGTATTGGAATGAAAAAGCTAAATAAATACCTTACAATTCTGCATTGCCTCTTAAACCTTGTAGTTTCTAAATTAAATTAAGGGAATCCCAGAAACTTAAAGATGATGTAATTTAAAATTCTAGTTAACAAGGAAAAAATGAATCTAAACGATTGAATTTGAAATGTGAGTAAAAATTAAAAATCAAATATAACCAAAATAATATGAGATTCATTTCATTAATTGAAAAATAAAAAACGATTTTTATAATTAAGTTTTAAAAATCTTAGGACACCATTTTGATAAATACAGAAAACTCAGATAATTCCTTGGTTTTTACTTTCTTTCTAATTTTTTTTGAGGTTAAAATAAAAATAGATACAGAAGTCACAGATTTCTCTTTTATATAATCAAATTATAATTCGTATTAATTGTCATTGTCATCTACATTTGGCTCTACATTTTTAGGTCAGTAACTGGGGTCTGGAGCAATCGAAGGACTCGGCGCCCAAACCTCAAATCCAAAATAAAATTTGGTTCTTTTTAAGAACAAAGAACAAAAAAAAAAAAAAAAAAAAAGAACAAAACAACAACAGTTTATTCGATTGGATTGATTTCCAGTTTGGCGCCATAGGGGTGACTTTCTTGTTCGATCTACGTGGGCTGATAAGATATTGTTCACTTAGTGAAACGTTGGAATAGTGTGTTTAATATCAATCACATTACAAATTCCAAAAACAATATCACAATCCCAAATCATGCAGCAAAGTCAGATTCTTTTTTAAAGCAGCTTCTTTTCTTTTTTTTTTTTTCAATTTCCGGTCATATTACAGGATTTTCAATTATCCTGACATGGGCATCAACAGAATGATATTCCAATTCGATTATTCTCTCGATGTCTTTTATCGAATGTTAGGTCAGTGGTTTGTAATTACAGCTTTAACTGAACTTGATGAAAGACCTAAGGATGGACAAATAAATGAAATGAAGAAATGAATAAATGTAATAGTAACAACAATAATAAATGGAAATAAGAAATTACTTTTCATTAAATAATAAAATAAATAAAAACCTTCAATATTATTTGTTACATATTTGTTTTACAGTTCACTCTCTTAACAGAAAGTTAACATCCTGAATGACGATCCACTGCCTTAGACCTCTGCGTTATTGGGAGGATTATCTCTTTCATAATTATCAATAACATTCTGTATTTTTTACTTTTAAAAGGAATTAGTTTAATAACGCAATCTGAATTAATAGTGCTCGCAAAACAATTAAAAGATTCTCAAAAATCTACTTTTTAAAGTATTTTTATGTAAGAAGGTTTAACGTGCAATATATGTAATATGAAAACCAGAAAACAATGGAAATGCACAATTGTTTACTTTCACGCCATGAGTCATCATCGACGGGAGTCTAGGACAGCTGTTTCGTCCTTATTAGGACTCAACAGCCAGATCATCGAGGGTAAATCTGGCTGATGAGTCCTAACAAGGACGAAACAGCTGTCCCAGATTCCCATCCTGATGGCTCAAGGCGTGAAAGCAAACGATTGTGCATTTTCATCGTTTTCCGTTTTTAAAATATTTTTAAAATTTTATTTTCAAAAAAAAAAAAAAATAGTATACGTGACAACTATACTTGGGTGAATAAGAATGGAAAATAAATATAAAAAAATAATTGAAAAAAAAAATATAGGTGGCCTATAATAAATGTTGTACAAGCTTTGGAGTTAACGAGAACGTAGATGAACCTGCTTTGGTTAATCCATCACGGGGCCAGAATGGGAGGAGTTAGGTGATGTTGGATAATTGAGTTTTCGTTGTGGATGGGGCCAGGTGGTGGTAAACTATCAGCAGCTCACGAGATTGAATCGCTAATTGAAGGGAAGCAATAAAAATTAAAATCAACTAAAATTAACTCATTTTATCTTTACAACTAATGATAATTAACCTTTCTAAAGATTAAAAAAAAAAATGTATGAAAACTAGATTAATTAATTGTCTTTTACCAAAGACAACGACGCTTCTATCCCAAAGACTATAATTAGTGTCTGTAAAACATTTAGCACCCAATAGTTTTTATTGTCTAACTCTAAAGTTTTCAGTGAGTTAACATTTGCTAGAAATTTTTTTCTTTATTAGCTTATTTTCCTAAGGAAAAGGAGGATTATGAAATTTTGTGCTTGTATGTGAGTATATTAGGTCCTCATTGATTCTATGAATGAATCTCCTTGAAAGTTGACGTTTATATTTATGGAACTGAGAAAGTCTAAATTTTGTTCTTGAAAATTTTGTTTTTCTGGATTTCTGTTGAGAAATTTGCGCATGATACAAATTGTTAAAAAAAAAATCGTTAAAGCGGAACAATGAATTTTTCTATTTTTTTTCTATTTTAGGAAGTAAGTTCCGGAAGAAAAAACGAAAAAAAACAAAAACAAAACAACCGAAGAGCTTAAATAATGTAATAATAATAATAATAATAATGAGGTAATTCATGATAAACTTTCCTGCCTGTCAAAATTAATTAGGCCCACTGCATTGATGAATTTTTACCAATTTTTTTTTTTTATCCGAGTTTAAATAAAGCTTTTATAAAATATCGTTCCAATTAATGAAAATAACTGAAAAAGAAAAAAAAAATTCCTTATTCTATATAAGAAGCTACGCTGATATTCGAGATCTGAAGATTTGGCGTAGATCTGTAATAACAAGAAAAGAAAAGAAAATTGAAAAATATAATAAACTGCATAAATGTACGGATACTGACTGTGTGACCGCCATTTTTGTGTATGTGCTCATCACCTTGTTAGGACCAGTTATTTTCTGTTTTGCTCGAGGCCACAGAAATCAACGTGTAACTTGTCGCTTTATCGCTGTACGACTGATGATGGCTAAGGCCTTTTTTTTTTTTTTTTCCTCCCTTCCTCTTCTCCTTCCACCCCCTCTGCTGTAATTATCGGGACGCGTCGATTGGGAGGCTGGTAATTTTTCAGTTGCGATCGCACAACTTTCAATTTCTCATTGACCTGCCACGGAGACAGATAACCACTTTTCACACCGGTAGTAATCAAGCGGCGAGACGCTCATCGCAACCGGAATCTGCTCGCGGTTTTCGGCGGCGCGTCCTGCCTCGGAGGCCCGCCCGTTCCCCATCGAGCACACGCTGCCCAGAGCGCCGAGATGCCATCGCCGCTTCCTTTCGGCACGAAGATAACGCTGTTTTTCCGCTGATGACGACTCCAAACGCACTTGTAGCCAAATTACCACGGAATATTCTACTCCCCCTCACGTAAAACTGTGGCTTTTTTTTTCGTTCTCCATTTTTTTTCCTCCCTCCCATTCCATCATTTTCTTTCTCTACTTTTTCAACGTAATTAGTCAACTACAGAACAAATTCCCCTTTAACTTCACATTTCTTTCTTTGACTGATACCTATCTAAGAATTGTGTGAAAATGAAATAATAATTATTCTTATCAAATAATCTACTAATTATAACGTTTCTTCTCCGAATGATTTTCCATCATTTTTTAAGATTAATCTTTGCTTTATATCCGGCGTCAAGTAAATTCTTCCTCCTTTTTATTGTGAAACTAAGAATTAATTGAAAAACACGTCATTTTATATCTTTGGAAATACAGGCAAAATACATTTAGCCATTTTCAAAGAATGTAGGCTACATTATTACATGAATATTATAATAAAACAATTTATTGCTATTTCATTCCAAAGGCAAATACAAGATATAACATAAAAAATAATGCAGGAAAAATGTAAATAACTGTATAGTAATATTAGTAAAACAAACCAATGAAATGTATCTCAACTAACGACCAAAGCCATTCTAATTAGAGTTGCAGAGTCGGAGTCAGAGTTGTACTTATTCAATTACTGAAGACAAAAGTTTTATTGACTCTACAGTCTCAATTTCAACATAACAGACAATTACACGATTTTTTTTTTTTCATGTTTAGAGGAAGTTTTTACATTTCTTTTGTTCTGTTTTTCTTTTCTTTAAATTTTCACCATTTTTATTTGAACTCTTGATAGAGGCTTAGTAGAGCTGCGATTCCCTATCGTCTATTGATGGTTGAGATGCAACTAACAATGCGTTTTCTGTCCATGTTTCATTTGATCAATTACTTTGGGTAATCGACTTCTGATTACAAGTAAATTATTTATTAAAACAAGCCCAATTATTCACACACAGGAATAGTTTGATCAAATCAGTTAAATGATAATCGGTACAATATTTATTAATAATAAGGAAAAAGTTCTTGGAAAGACTTGTTCATTCATTGCCTTTGGCTGTTTTTGAGATTTGTTCCTAAAAAAAATTTGAAATAAAAATATTTATCAATCATTTTAACGTAAAGCGTTTAGCTTGATTATAGAAAATAAATTTAAAAAAAAGTTGTCTTACTAATTTCTAAAAAAAAAAAAAAAAAAAAAAAAAAAAAAAAAAGTCCACTTATGCAATTATTTGAACCGCTTTTCGTTTCACTGCTTTTGACTTAGTAATAGAGGTTAAACTGCCTCTCATTAATCTTTACAAGCTAACAAGTAAGTCACATCAATCAAAGAATGTCTTTTTTCCATCTTCCTGTTGCTCCGGATTTCGCATTTTTGAATAAAATATAAAATCTGCTCTTTTCGAAAATTTTTTTTTTTTTTCTGGTAATAAAAAAAAAAAAAAAATAATAACATTTTCTCCCCGAAATTGACAATTTTGTTTGAAATAATTAAAAGACAAAATCTTCTTATTCAGATTATGTTGACCAGTGAATTAAAAAAAAAATAAAAAAATAAAAAGCAAATCTATAGAATTAATTTAAAGTTTGATATTTTGTTCCTGAATACCATGTCCAGTATCTTTATTCTGAAAAAAAAAGACTAAAGAAATCATTTAATCAATGAATTGATTAATAAAGGCTTAATGTATTATTTTAGATAAAACTAGGTTAAGGATTGTGGTCTAGTATCTAGGATCCTTATCTATTATTCTTAATATATAAAAAGAACACATACACACTTTATATAATATGTAAGTTATACAGGGTGATCAAAATTCCCTAGAGATAGATCAAGAATACAAAAACAAACCGTATTCATATTCAACGTATGTCCGCAAACACCATTCGAATGCGCTAGAGATACATTAAGGTTCAGAAATAAAAGACAACAAATAAGGTAGACAGCATGTTTGTTAGCTCTATGTTTACAATATGACAGTAAGGTTTACACAATCATGCCTGTTTCCATCGAATGATCCAATTTCACAAAATCTCTGGTGATTGGGCAGACGTCTATTGGGTAACTGTTCACGATACAATTGTACAGCGGCTTGTCGGTTTCCGTTCGCTGCTCTACAGTCTAGGTGCATACCTGCTCTTTCTCAGCATTAGTGAAACAATACATCCTGCTCACACAAAGTCAACGTCTCAGGTAACGATGGCTCATACTATCAACTAATGTGCTGCCAAACTGCGCCCTCTAGCACTTTCCGGTGGCTGTTGAAGACATACGTTCCACTATGAATGTGGTTTTTAAAGTTTGGACAAGGAATTTTGAATCACCTTGTATATATACACTCATGGACAAAAAAATTAGCGCACCTAGAAGGAGTCGTCAAAATGAAACGAAAATTTACATACGTAATGACTACTTTGATATAAGTAAATGATTAGAAAATCAAAGAAAAAGGATAATTTATTTCAGAGAAAAAGGCAAAAGAAAGGAGAAGTTAATACTCCGTTGGACCCCCTCTAGCACGAATGCACGATGCGATACGATCGGGCATTGAGTCATACAAGTTCTGTATGATGTCTTGAGACATTTCGTTCCATATTTCCTGTAACCTTGCCTCTAGTTCGTTCAAACTCGTGGGATGCCCAACTCGTCGTCCCAAATGATCCCAGATATGCTCGATTGGAGACAAATCTGGGCATCGGGCAGGCCAAGGAAGGGTAGTAACAGTGCGGAGACAGTCTTGTGACACCCTTGCCGTATGAGGCCGAGCATTGTCTTGTTGAAAAATGGCTCCTGGGAGCCGTTGCATGAGTGGCAACACATGTGGTTGCAGGATGTCATGAACATACCGCTGGGCTGTCATGGTGCCACGGAACAATATTAGGGGTTACCGTGTATTGTAGGCAATGGCACCCCATACCATCACACCAGCTGTGAGAGCGGTGTGTCGCTGTACAGCAAAGGCAGGATTGAAGCGTTCACCACGGGCTCTCCACACACGAACACGATTGTCATCACTGCCGAGATTGAATCTGGATTCGTCGCTAAAGGCGACCTGGTTCCATTCCGCTGCAGTCCAGTTTCCTCGTGCGCGGCAAAACTCCAAACGGAGGCGTCGATGGGTGGGCGTCAAGGGCAGCACACGTAATGGGCGCCGCGATACCAACTGTCCTTCAGCCAGGCGCCTTCGTATGGTTCGAGAAGACACAGCGGCCTCTAGTGAAGGTGGTACCTGTGCCTGGATGGCGGCCGATGAAGCTGTTGGCTGTACGCGTGCATTTCTGACTATGTGGCGGTCTTCTGGACGACTGGTCTGTCCTGAGCCAGGTCTTCGTAAAATGACATCTCTCGGGTCCATTGGTCCCAACACCTCCTCACAACACAATCAGAGCGGCCTAATTGACGAGCTACTCGCCTAGCTGACCACCCAGCTTCCATCATCCCGACGATTCTCCCTCTCTCAAACTGCGACAACTGCGTATACTGTCTTCGAACACGGCGTAATGGCATGTCTACCTCAGCTCTTCCTTTGTAAATGATTCAGCACACTCAAACAAGCTTTGGTTACCTGCGCAATCACGCTGCATTTCTAATCATTTGCATATCTCCCCGACATGTACCTTCATTGCAAGTTTTGTTACGATCCCGCAATTATTTCGTGGTGCGCTAATTTTTTTGTCCATGAGTATATCTATATATATATAACAAATTTTACTCTTTTAAAATATATATATATATATATATATATATATACATATCGAATGGCCAAACTCGAATGATGCATAATTTCGAGTTTAGCGAAGCAAAGATTTCAATTAATCATTTGCAATTTAGAAAATTTAGAGCGTAAAGAATATAAGAATAAAATTAACTTATATTACTAAACATATAACTAAGCCGGACAGATTTCTGAAATATAAATTACCAAATAATTTCAAAAATCTGTTTCTGCGAATGTATCGGCTTCGAATATAACATTCACTTCATCAGCGGCATCTGGTGTTAAATTTTGAAACTAAAATAAATTTGGAAGTCACAAAAGCGCATTAATTTAAGAAATTTGCTCTTTCTTATTGTAAATATTCTTTTTTAAGTTTTCTTTTTTAATACTTTTTTTAATTTCTTTTGTATTATTTTTTAATTTTTATTGTTTTTTATATTTTTATATATATATATATTTAAAATAAAAAAAAAAAAAATAAAATAATAAAAAAAAAAAAAAAAAAATGTAAAATTAAAAATTAAATAGATGACAGTTATCAAGTCAAACGCAAAACTTCCTTAAATAAAGGATTTAATTTTGAATCGTCATAAGATAACTTATATGATTATAATTTAACAAGTCCTATTTAGAAGAATAAAATGATTAAATAAAATTATGAATATATTTAACTTTATATTTTTTATAAATTTGAAATTTAAATTTTTTCTGAAATTGTAAAATATAAGAATTTAATACTTTATTTGGAAAATTATTATTAGTAAATTCATTGATAAGATAGGTTAAATTATTTAAAAAATCCTCCAATTTAGAATTAACAATAAGATATCTTCTCAGTTCTTGTATGAAAATATTTTTAAACAAATTTAAACTCACATTACTTGTAAATTTATGAAATCTATTTATCTTGAAAGGAAATAAAAATGTTTTATTAAATAGTTGAATATATGGAATTTGTTGATGATAATATATTCGTAAATCTAAAAAATCAACAAATTCAGAATTAATATTAGTTTGTTGTAAGTTAATAATATTTATATAAATTTTATCTTCTATATAATCAATTTTAAAGTTAGTATTAAATATAATTAAATCATCTATATATCTATAAATTTTAAATTGGAAAGGGGAATTAGTACAGAATTGATATTCGTAAGCCAATAAAAATAAATTAGCAAGAATGCTACTATAATTTACTCCCATTCCAATACCTTTAATTTGGGAATATATTTCATCATCAAATTCAATATAATTATTATATAAATTAAATTGAAGAAAATTAAGAAATACTTTAATAGAAATATTAAATAGACTAGTTATATTAAATTCTGAAATTAAAAATTTTATTTGTTGTAGTAAAGAATCTAAAGGTATATTTGTAAATAAATTTTCAAAATCTGCAGTAATGATATTAAAAATTTTATTATTATTTACATATTTAATAACTTCATCATGGTTATGAATAAGCCAATAAAAATCAGGATTAATTTTATTTTTAATAATTTCATGTAACTTATTAAGAAAAATTTGTAAAATAATATTTGATTGCTTTAATATGGAGTTAGTTGTGCTACAAATCATTCTAAATTTGCCCATTTTGTGCATTTTTGGATTTAGAAATAAATAATTTAAATTTCTGTTAATTTTGATTTTTTTATATTTGAGTGTTTTAAATTGCAATTTAAATTTAGAAAAACATTTATCTAAGTTATTTAAAATAGAATCTTTAGTTTTTTTAATTTTTAAGAAAACAGATTGATCATTTAAACATTCTTTAATTTTGCTAAAATAAAATTGTTTTCAGATGATAGCTAAATTATTGTGGGCCTTATCAATAGTTGTGAAAATGTAATGTTTGTGATAAATGGAAATGATTTTTTTAATTTTAAATAAATTAAATTTATGATTTGTAGAACTAGTAACTCTGTCATATGAAGTATGTTTAATATTATTAATTTTAGATATTAGATTAAGTTTCCACTCAATAAAATTTTGATAACATATGTTGTATTTAAGACTTATTTCTAATATAAAATTATTTATATCTTTAATAAATATATTAATTAATTGTTTATATGTTTTATTTGTATGTAGTCTATAGTTAATACCTAAATTTAAAAAATTTCTCAAAGCAATATCCTCAATAAAATTTATATTTCCTGTTACAATATGTGAATTCCATTTAAAATTGTTATTATATAATGTGCATTGACAATTAGAATTTAGGTTAGAACTTACATTAGTTTTATAATTACAAATATATTTGCGAATTGGTATGTCATATTTATAAATGGGCATTAAGTAAATATCTATAGGAAATTTGGATTTAATGTATGAATTAAGTATATTACTGATATTAACTTTGTCAAAAATAGTGGAAGTATAATGAAATAATATTAATTCTTTGAGTTTTTTATTATCTGATGAGAAGTATAATACAAAATAGTTTTTCTGAATAGTTTCTGCAAATAGTTTTTCACACACATTCTTATTTGATCTTCATTGGATTTGGAGATATTACAGATATTTAATCACTTGAAGTGATTAGTTGACAACAATGAGCGAATTTATTAGAGCAAAAGGTGTGAAAACGGGCACAGGTGTAAATATGGGCACCCCCTCCCCAAGGGGTTATGGGAGGTGCTGCAGTTTTGCGACCAGGACTAGACGGCGTCTTTTATTGATATAAGATAGCAGAGAGCAGTTGGAACCTTTAATTTCAAGTAGTGTGGATGCAGCGTCAGTTATTGTGCGAATTGGTGTTGATTCTGGACTGCAAACCTTTGACAGATATGTGAAATCGTTTTCTTTTCATGTCCTTGTGGTTAAGTTTAAAATAATTTCATAGTGATATCCCGAAAGCGGAGATCCTAAGCTACTTTTAAAAGCACGCCTTTAGTCACACACGCCTTTAGGTTACGTATGATAGTGGCCATCTTGCTTAGGTGGGGTTGGTGTAAATATGGGCCTCCCATTCAAAGGGGGGGCCTATAATTACACCATCTTTCCTCTTAAACAACATAAACCAGCTATGCCAATTGATGAGGCTGCTGAAACACAGCAATGTTCCCCGGGAAGTTCAAATGCAGTTTCTCCGATCGACATATCTCCTGTCCCCAACATTAAGAAGAGAACCACTACTCGGGGACGCAAAGCAGCAAGGGCCAGCCTCATCACTGGAACGCAATACAAGGATCAGTTGACCAAGTCGCTTGACAAAAGTGCTCTCAAGAAGAGGGCGTTGAGTTTTCCCGGGGTTAGAGACAGGGTTGGGAGGACCAAAGGCCTTCAGAAAAAGAAAATTCAACCCACGAAACGAGTCTACGATTCATCATCGGACTCATCAGACTCCTGCGACCCTCCCCTTGTGGACAGCGATGATGACCTGATATCAACGATGGGGATAAACCAGAATCGAATGGTGCACCTTGCATCTTTTGTGAGGAAAATTTCTCTCAAGACACTCGCGGAGAAGTCTGGGTTAAATGTGTTATGTGCCAAATGTGGGCACACTTAGATTGTGCCGGGTCTGAAAGAGTCCTTTATGTTTGCGATTTCTGTAAATAATTTTTGATTTGATTTAAAATTCTCAAATATACAACTTACTCTTTGTACCGTTTTGTATTGTTTTATCCTGTTTTAAAACATTTTAAACTATTTTTTTTTTACTTTTTTGGAGAGGGCCCATATTTGCACCCCATTTTTTCTGGTGCTTTTTTAGAAGCTTTTTGTAAATCTTCATTTTCGAATTGAATAATTGATATTAATCAATGTTTTGCCTCCTCTCATTTAGTAAACTTGTTATAGTTTTTAATGAAGGTCAAAAATCTAGAACTTTTCCAATAGAAAGTAACTTTAAGTCAAAAACAAAAGAGGGTGCCCTTATTTACACCTTTTCCTCTACTAGATGTGATCTGGTAATATTCATTTATATAAGTCAAAAAAATATTGTATGTATACAATCAAAAAAATAAGATAAAATAAAATGCTACTCTTTTTATATAATAGCAAACATTGATCCAGGTTCAGGCGTATCAATCACTTGAAAGATCACTAATTAAACGATATGAATACACTTGGCGTTTGGAACGTTCGGAAACTTAGATAAAAGGTATATATAAAGGTACCTATATAATTACCTTATTATTCAAGGTTTATATGAATTATTCGGGCACGTTAAACTTCTTTTATTTATATATATATATATATACGTATAAACTTTAAACAATAACATTATCGAAATAATATTAAATGATATTAAAATGTGATATTAAAATTGATATTAAATGTGATGAAAATTGTATCTTCTTAACTTTGCGACATTGTCCACACTTAGCCAATATTTTGAGTAACTTTCTGATGGTAGATGGCACATTCTCAAAATGTTTGCTCCATATGAACAATTATTTTTCTATTTCTTTGTAATGTACAAAATAAATTTTAAGCACGATTCATTCTGTATTGATAAGTAATTTAAATAAATAAATAAATAAATAAATAAATAAATAAATAAATAAAGGGAGCGATGTTCTTCCTCCTAAAAATGTTTACAGTAGTCCTGAAGAAGTCTTTGGAATATAGAATAAAGACGAAATATTGATGTTAGTGGTTGTAGCTTGTATCATTATGAATTTGTTATAAGTTTGACATTTAAAGTTTTACAAGATTTTAAATTAGAAAATTATTTTAAAAGAAATTAAATATATGCATTGGCCACATTTAATTTTAACATTAATTATTGAACGCACGTTAAACTGCTTTGTTTCTTGAATAAATTAAATAACTTTGACATTAAAAATTAATTAAAAATGCCAGCTAACTCGACACTTACAAATTAAAAATGTGCTAATAAAATAATTCCATAATAAAACCGAGACGCACGTTTCGTAACCTCAACATACCGGTTACTTTGTCAAACATAAAATACCCTACCTCCTCCAATCCTCCCTTGTTAGGAGTCGTCAAGCAAAAAAAAAAAAAAAAAAAAAAAAATTTTTTTTTTTTTTTATTATTATTGAAACAACACAGCTTTGGTGTACACTACAGCTCATGTCTAAGAACATAGATGAACTGCAGAGATGTGCCAACTGCACAGTACAGTATATGTATGCTGTTATTAAGGGCTGCATCGTAAGACCAAGCTTTTTCAAATGAATAACTGAAAATTTAATTTTTTTATTAAAAAGCAAAGAACTTAAATATTGAAAGGAATAAAAAAGGAAAAGAATAAAGAAAAGAAACTTGGCATACATATATAAGGACAAGAGATAATCTAATGTCTGTATTTGAAGTTCTCTCCATCTGTTCTTGTTGTGATGTTAGCACTTCATAAGACAAAAATTTCCTCAAAAAAAAAAAAAAAAAGCAATGAATCGAAGCATAGATTTCTATTGATGTCTTAAGAAATGGATATTAATCCACTTATTAATTAATTTGTTTTGATATGATTAGGCTTAATCGGATTTAAGAAAATTTAATTAAGTAATGCATATTTAAATTTATTAATTCCATTAATAAATGGAAAATTTTTACTGTTAGTATTCATCAGACATTTTAACTTAAAATATATAGACTATGTTTCTGTCATTTTCATAAAATCTCCAAATGTATCGAATATGTCCTATTTTCTTTAATTTTTTTTTTTTTTATTGAATGACCTGTTTAGAGACCTTGCCCCTCCTCCCTAACCGAAATTTTGAAGACAACTTTTTGTTTTTGGGAGTCGGGTCCCTAACTTGATTCCTCAGAAATAAAGTCCTATAACCGAAACATTTCAGTTCTGAAATTATTTGATATTGAAGAAATGTGTGGAAAAGGTCTTGCACTGTCGTACTACTATAGTATGGCTATTAATTTACAATACTAAAAATGCAGGCTACGTTGTGCAAGTGAACATCCCAATGTGTCACGTTGCAAGTGTTTACGTATGTTTTATTCCACACATAGCTATAAACAGTATTAGTAATGGTGTCCACTGAAGAAAAGGTCTTTTTAGTGGAGAATTATTTCTGCTCATACGGAAGAGAAAGGCAAAATGGTCCAAATTTGCAGTTTTGTGTGTGAGCAGTTTACAGAACGCTTTGATATAAGAGCATCCAGTACTTCTGTTATACTGGACATTATAACCAAGTTATGAAGCACCGGAAGTGTGATGCGCCAAGGGAAGAAGTGTGATTGCAAGTTTCTCTGATTTTTCCGTCCCATCCCACTCTCCTGATCTAACGTCATCGGATGCAAATGTGTGGGACATGCTGAAGGAGTGGTGTTTCTGAGAAACTCTTCATCCACGGTGCAGCAATGAAAGAGAAAATCATTCAGAACATGTATAGGCATTATTCATTAATATAGCTAAAAACGTAGAGGAACGGTATGAACTGGGCATCAAACGCAATGGAAGATATTAGGAACATTTTTTTTTTGTAGACAACATGCACACTGATTTGTTTTCCTTTGTTTATTTCTATTGCTGATTTTAAAATGCAATCTTGAAATGCAATGTAGTTGTCACAGGACCATATCAACAGTTCAGCACTGTAAATTAGCATCCATATTATATTTCTTTTAATCTTTAGTTATTTCGACAACTATCTACTGTGTTTTAAAATTGTGCATAGTTTCTAAAACTTTTCCCTAATGAAAAATGAAAAAGCCTTAGATAGTATTAAATCTAGAAAAAAATTAAAGTTAACTCAGGTATTTTAGTCTTTGTATATACAGTCTTTGAATATTAATTTGCAGGACATATTGTAAAGAATTGTTCTAATATACTTCTAAAATGATTTTCTCAAATATATTCTCTTAAAGAATAAAATTGTAAATAATATAATAAAAACAATAAAGTTTCTATAAAATCAAAAATTTAATAAAATACATTTAATTGTTCATTTATCAATTCTTCAACCTTTTACTTCTCAACTGTTTTTTCTTTGTATGTTTAAACCAATAAGTCATTGTAATTTGTAAAAATTAAGACGGTAACTGTAAAGCCTGCGGCCGATGGATGAAAATGGCTGCTATTTGGTAACGGATATGATTGGGCATTGATTAACTTTGGCTTCTGGGCAGCATTTCTATCGGAACTGTGAATCAACATATTGACTGTGATAAGAAGAAGTTTTCAACACTTCAATAAATCAGACAAATTTCCACTGATGACGCACTGACATGATAAATGTTTTCAGAGGGTTCTTCATGTTAGTTCTCAACTTCATTTTGATTTACTTACATAAACATACAATAAAATAAAACATCAAGAATAATAAACTACATTGTTTAACATTCTTCAAAGTGAATTAGCTGAAGAATAATAAACAATGCAGTTTATTATTCTTCAGCTAATTCACTTTTAAATTGCAAACAATTATTAAACTCAAGAACTGAAAAATTTGAAGGTTAATTTTATTAAAATGCGCCTTTCTTATTTATCTTTGTTTTTTTTTAAAAATCATGAAAATTAATTTAATGTTATATTGTCTTCTGAATACAAACAGTAGAAATACCCCATTTTCTGAAGGGAAACAAAATGTGCATAAAAGTTATTAATGGAAGACACACATACATAGACACATATTCAATGATTTGTTGAAACTCATTTTTCTTATGAAAGTAGGCTAATTTTTAAACCTTCATGCGCAAATTTATCGGAAAATTTTTAAATCAAAAGTCAGTTCGTCGTTATCTTAGAAATGTGTACTCATAGTTCATGAAGAAATGGTTTAAAAGTTTTTAGAGAGAACATTCACATAAATACACACAAACATACCAAGTGATTTTATGAGCCTTACTTTTCTTGAAAAGTAAGCTAAAAATGTCGTAGCTTTTCAAAATTAATAATTTGTAATAATTTGTTTTCAATAATAATAATAATAAATTTTTCCGTAATAAACAAATAATTGAATAGAATAGAATAGAATAGAATTTATTCAAAGTGCAGCCCTAAGCTGAGTAAAACACTTAATGTAAAGCAATATTTAAATATACTATATACTAGTAACAGAAAAATAAAATAAAATATATCTTAGTGCTGAATTAACATAGAATTAATCTTTGATTTAACATACATTCCTAAATTTATAAATGTTTGGAAATACAAAACTGCAGATTCTGGTAAGCTTTGCAGATTCTGGTAAACTTCATGATAGGATAACTCCAAGGTTCATTTACATATATTGGATTTAGATTGTGAGCAATGATTTAGACTAATATATGAGTCGTTTATTTTGAAAGTAAGTCCATTTTTCATTTTTTTTTTGTAAGCTGTAGTAACGTGTGTGGAATTTGCACACGTTACTACACTTTCCAAAAATAAATTGAAGAATAGACTTAGGCCACTTTCAAAATAAACTGCTCATATGTTCTATATTATATTCTATTTTCTTGTTATTACATCTACAGAAGACATTGTGTGATAGATAATACTTTGCCAGTTATGCCTTAAAGTTGCCATGACCATTATGAAATTAACTTACTGTATAACTGAAATTAACAACTGGAAGGATAATGCGTGAGAGATAGTAGGAAAGAACTTTTTATTACTTGGCCATTAATGGTGCTTTTCCATCTCCTACTGCTTTTTTCAATTAGCAGATTTTAGTAGGTTTGTTTTAATCACTTGTATTAAATAAGCTCTCATCTTCAGTTGGTGTCTTTGCATTTTCATCTGCCCGTTCATACCAAAGATTCCCATAATTATGTCGTGGAACAGTTCTTTGTAATTAGACATTGTATTGATCATAAATCATATTTCCTGCACAATTGATACTGTATGTTGCTGCTGTGGTTCATTAATGCTTGAAGTGAGGATTGACAGTTAATGTACAAATTTACTTTCAGTGATTTGTTTCAGTTTAAAACCCACTTTACTCTAAATTCGATTGCAGTTAGTTCAAACAAATAAAAAAAAAATATCTCCGGAAA
Source organism: Thereuonema tuberculata (assembly GCA_023159025.1). Lineage (NCBI taxonomy): Eukaryota > Metazoa > Arthropoda > Chilopoda > Scutigeromorpha > Scutigeridae > Thereuonema > Thereuonema tuberculata. Next base: position 126,341,213 of record JAFIDM010012231.1, on the reverse strand, counting down.
ATATCTATGGTGTGCACTGGTCTATTCTATTTTACATTCAATTTATTCATTCAATCTCTAATATGTCTACTATTGCAGTTGGCAAACGATAGAAGTAGGTCACACCATCTATTAATTATTAAATAAATAAATATTAAAATTTTGATGATGGGTAAAATTTAAACAAAAAAGGCAAGTTAGTTTGAGTATAGTTGAACTGATTATAAAAATTTGTCATATACGTATCCTATTGCAATTTGTTACTGTGATTTCCAGTTTCCATGACGCCACTTCTGATCAATAAATCTCATTTGACTCTTTATATTTTTCATTTACTATTTCTTAAAGTTACTTATTATATTTGCAGATTCTTAAAAATCCTCTTAAAAAAACCTATGATACTTAGCTTTTCTATAAGAATAATAAGTCTTGCAGTTTGAATTGCAATTCAAGTGGTTTTTTTTTATTTCACAAAATTGAATAAAAAGATAAATCATTCAAAAAATGAAAACGCTTCATTAATTTTTACTGCAATATTACTAATTATTTTGTTCTTAATATTGCAGTAAAAATTAATTAAGCGTTTCCTAATTTAATTAGGATTGCTAAAAAAGGAAAAAAAAAAAAAGTAAAGATACATCTTGCAACACTAAGTTTTTACCAATTTTTAATTTTTAAACAACTCAACGATTCCAAATTCATTTGCTATTGAATCAAATTCTACTGAACATACTAAATTATAATGTTAATAATTCTATTCTGGTTAATGAAATTAGGTAGAAAGTTATTTTTATACATTATTTTTTAATATTTTCCACTTTTCTTTGAACAAACTTTTACGTTTAGCAAAGACTTTGAAAAATGTCGAAATGTTGCATTAAGTAGAGAGATGTTAGTGCCACTGTAGACACTGTCCTATCGCTCCGGTCCTTCTCCTGTGGTGTTGCTTTATCAATTAGAAGTCGAACTGGGCTTGAATTCGCCGCGGGCCCCTCATTGCTGCTTGATTTATGAAGAAAATTCTAGATCTTCTAATCTTCCCAAGAGGAAGGAAGGGAAAAAAAAAAGCAAATAAGAAGTAAATAGTCTGTGGAAGCCAAATACTGACAAGTTTATGGTGACCAAAAACCTTATCTCGCAGTGTTAAGTTGGGTAAATCAAAGACTTGTTTTGAAATAGGTGTATTTAAAACCTAATGGAATCAGCTAATCTTCCAATTTATTTGGAAGTCTTGGCCAGCAGCGGAGCGGTTCATTGTCAACAAGACAAATGGAATTGACTGGAGCAGAAACGTGTGTGCAGAAGAAGCAATGCTTCGGAATCCAGGAAAGTTTCACTAAGTTTTGCAAACGTTTTACTAAATCATGTCGCCCGAAAGAAATTAAAAAAACGATAGAAATTATCCACTTTTTAGTATTATTTTTATCTGAACATCGTATTTTAGAAACTTTTCTCAATAAGATTAGGAAAAATGTAATGAGAATATCTAATGATAAATAATAGAATTAAGCTTTTATTTCAAGATGTTCGGTAAATATTCAATTGCCTTTTGTTTTCTTTCAAAGACAAGTAGGTTTCGATAGAATTTTATTGAAATAAATTTATATTCTATTACTTTATTGATTTGTAATAGAATTAAGTGTTCATTATATCTTTTGACCCAAATATCCTTGAAAAAATTATCGTACTCTCACCTTTGTCAACCTTCGTCTATTCAAAACTGACGTTATTGTCAATAAATTGAGGCTGTCATTTATTATAACTATCGTTTATTATAACTTGACCGATGTCCGAATCGATATATATATAAAAAAAAAAATAAAAAAATCGACATTTTGATAGGCTTATCGTTCATCGATTTGTTATCAAACTTAAGCTACTATCTTGGACGTAATTTAATCCATTGCTGGTTAGATTCCCCTGTTGGTAAACCCATTGGACAATATTAGATCATATTTTTTACCATATATATTCGTTCCTTTATTATGAGAAATAGATATGTCGCAAGTTCTTCCGTACAATGTACAATGTACAAAAGATCACATGTTTCTTATTTAGTTTATTTTTTAAGTTACTTGTTTTTCAAATAAACCATCCGTGTAAAATAAACTGATGTCTAACTGAAGAAGGCCCCGAGTACTTACTAGATCGAAATATTTGATGCCTAAGCAGATAGCCATTTTTTTCTTATTCTGTGTTGATAACCTTTTTAAATAAGTAAAGTAAAATAGGACTTTCTGATGCCTTGTATAAAGCATGACTGAAGGAAGGCTGAATAATACCTCTAATGATTATTTCCGAATTTGTGAACTATCAGCGTACAGTTTTAGATAAAAATAAAGGATATTTCTCTAAAAAAAAATAATTTCTTTGATACTCAGCAAAAGCTGATTTTTTTAGCAGTGTGAAAAAGGGAGAAGAAAAGTGTAAAAAAGGGAGAAGAGAAGTTTTTATGTTTATTCTGTCCGTCTTTCCATCCCCGTCTGAAGTAATTGTACCTCTACAACCCAAACTACAAGGCGGACAGACAGTTAAAAGTCATAGTTATTCGAACCCTTATGATTTTAGAGATGGGGAAAAATACGAGTTTCGATATGTGGTCACTTCCTGTTCCTGTCTCGTGCTGTACTTAAGAAAGAGTATTCTAAACACTTTACACAATTTTATTCAGCTTGTGTTCGTACATTACTTTGTGACTGCAGTAACTGAGGTTCGAATCCTGGTAATGGCAATACTTAAATAGCAATATCAAAGCACAGGAGGGCCTTTTCTTCCTTTTGTTTTTCTCTCATTTTTTTTTATATTCTTCTATTTTTTTTTATAATATTTTACATTTGTTAAGTTTTTATAAATCATATTTTATGTTTTTTTAATCATTATTTATAGAAAAATGAAGCATGTACGGGTCGCCCTGGCTTTCATGTACGCTATTTGCTTTTTGCTTTTTTTTTCATTGAAGGAATTGCTTTTGAATATTTTGTAACTGAAATAAAAATAAAAATAATAATTTCTAAGCTTCTATCTAATTATTTATTTCTTAAATAAATTTCTCTTTTTGTCGTGATTATAAAATGTCAGTCTTGTTATATCCATGTTTTAAGTAATTGTGATCAATTCACACAAATAGCAGAGTAGGATAAGATAGTTCTTTGACTTCTAACATACGTACATTTGTGAAAATTAATATACAATATCTTTGGTATTAATCCGATGGCAGTATATAATTCCTTCTTTTTTTTTTTAGTCTCCATACTTTAAGTAGACAAAATTTCCTCTTGAAACTTAATACGGAGAGAATCTTTATGTTTGAATATTTTATTTTTTTTTTGCACTTGTTATAGAAATGAATGCCTAGATTGATGTTTCGTTCATCCAACCATCTGGATTTGGATGAAATTTGATATTGAAAACCCAAAAATTATCTTAAGTTTCATAAGATCGGGGCGTTTTAAAAAGTGCTTTATTTTATTATACGGAAAAAAAAAAAAATAATAATTTTAGTTGAAGTTTTTCTGTATTAAACTTTTATATCTACTAATATTGTATTCCTTTGTTTGATAACTATTTTCGAGAGTACAAAAACTTTGAAGTTATTGGACAATTTATATTTTGGTAATGTTTTAAATTTTTTGGATTTGTAAATGTGTAAAGAAACGCTGTAAACTATGCAAATACATTATTTTTACACTTATCAAAGCAAAGATTTTATTTGAGTACAATTCATCTTAGAATTTACAATATTTTTTTTATTTATTTATGTAGAATTGTATTGTATCGTTTGAAAATACACATTATTTTATCTGTGAAGCAGTTCTAATGTACAAAGATTCAATTTTTCTTCTTAACGTTAGAGAAATAGTAGCAAACAAATGAAAGTTTGCTCTTAATATGAAGAAAAACTATCTGATTTTCTTTAAACCAAAAGAGCTGTTGTATTCACTGCCGTTGACAATTTCCCAACAATGCCAGGACATCGAAATTAGGATGAGGGAGGAGAAAATGGAAGATTAAAAAAAAAGAAAAAAAAAGCGGAAAGCCCCCTTCTTCGTAATGGTTGCTGTGATGACTCAGTTGGTCCGATCTGTCATATAGTGATGTACAAGGAACCTGACCTTCGGGTTATATGAGTACACGCATTATCATAAAAATCTCCCTTGGCTCAGATCGATTACAAAACATTTTGAGGGTGGAATTAAGAGAAATGACAATTCTTAAAATGTTAGGAAGATTTTAATCTCAAATAGAATGAAGTAGGTTTTATTGAAACTAATGAGGCTTGCTTACAATTAAAATTAAATCTGTTACTGATAGCAAATTCTGAGTCTGCTTTCAAAATGACTAACAACTAACTAAATAATAATAATAATAATATAAAAATTAAAAATCACACTTGATTTTAATTTTCCCTTGAGATCAATTCTTTAAATAAAATTTATGGCGCATGATTTCAGAGATTACTATCAAAAACTCCGACAATTAAAGACGTATAGCAGTAGTGGTATTAGCGTTCAAGAATCATTCTAAACATTTACAGCTGTATGATGAATAATTTTGCACTTTTTCTTTTCGAAAACTGATATATTAAGAAAGGAAAATGTCATATTTTATTTTTTATATGAAACAGTTTTATGAAATATGCTTTTTTTTTTTTTTTTTTTGTAAAGAACGTATAAATTATTTTTTTTTTTACTTTTTTCATGAATTTTATCCAATCCCGGTGTCGGTGATGAAACTAATTCATTACGTATTAAACTTAAGGTGGTATTTTATTCTATTTCAGAAACGAAAATATTAGAAAAATATATAAAGAAAATATCATTTGCAGAATATTATCTGAGATTCGATTCGATTGAAGAGGAAGAAAAAAAAAACTTTTTTTTTTTTAACTTGTTTTTAATTTAATCCATCGAAATTTCTTACACTTGAAAATTTCACTTCAACATGGAGAAACCTAATAAATCTTAACCTCTTAATAAAAATAATATAAAAATTTTATTAAAAATTAAACACTAAGAATGCTAATTGCAAATTGTATTTAACTTGTTAGGAAAACTTAAAAAAGATAATGAGGCAATGTCACATTTTAACATCTTCCCACTTTAATTTACTAGATATTGTTCTCTGGTTTGCATCAAATATATTAAACTCATCAAATCTTAGAAAGTCACATCCAAAGCCTTCTTCCAATGGCATCGTAAATTAGTTTCTCCATTTTCAAATTTGAACTGTGCTCATTACACTGAGCTTTTATGATTTCCAAAGCTCTTAAGCCCATTTTAGAGTTCTCTCTGTATTTTAACACAAACCATGAAGTCTCATTTATATACCTGACGACGTACAAGAAATGTGTATTGGTCTCTCTTTTGCATATACATAGCTTGGATCAACTTGTTAAGTATCAGGATGACGTAAAGTGCCTTTTTACTCAGAACATAATGGAGGGACGCTCTACCTTTTGTCTTCAGGTCCCACCACAGAAATGGCGGTGCTGTTGTGGTTATGAGTCTTTGGCACACTTTATGGGTTAATTACGTTTTTCCTTTAAGGCCTTTGAGGGGAATGCACTTTATGCGACATTAAAGAAGAAATGTTACAATGAAGTTCTTTTTTTATGCACTGGTTCATCTTTTGTATCTTCCGAGAAGTTGTTAAAAGGATGAGTTTATGTTCTTTTGACCTATCGGCCCCAGTATCTATTCGGTGGTAATGAGTGTTAATGATTCTGTATCTTGATAGGTGGTAAGCAAAAAAACCGGAAGCTTCTGCCATTTCTGAATGTCCTATCTTCAGTACCCAAGTTTTCTTTAAGATGTTTTAGTAATGTCAGCATTGAAAAAACTGAAGTACACGAACTTTTAATAATCTAGAACTAATTTAACACATGAATATTACAAAAAACAATTTTAATGTTTAATGAGTTTTAATAACCTTATTAAAAATTATGTAAAATCGTGAATAAAAAACAGACAGAATCTAGATGTAAAGTCCAAAAAAATTAAACAAAAACAGCATTTCAGATTAAATAATATATTAAGAATGTTATTCGGCTTTCAAACGCGTCACAACAAGTTTTCACTTACAAGTTTGGACACACCAAAAAGAATTTGAAAATAAGACGACCTTTTAACTTAGCCTAGCCTCGAAACCAAAAACTTTAACTTTAACGGTGTTAATTACGTAGTGAAATATTGAGTTAATCTTTTTTTATTTAGTGGAACACTAGGTCCCGCTGACTTAAAATTCTTGATTCTTATCAGCTGGAAATAACAGTTGATCAGCAAATCGTATTCGATTCATCGATATGCAGAATTACAAGTGAGAAAAAATGAATACGGATACAAGCTGAAAAGAAATGAGGAGGTGTCCTGAAATCCCATTAAAAAATAATAAACAGACTTAAACACAATTTCTTTTATATTCAATTTTCTTTTTTGTTTTGTTTCAGTTGTGTTCGTTGATTACTTCCATTCTTTTATTTTCTTGACTCAGCATGAAAATCCTGAATATGCCAATTTACGAAGCTTCCCGGTATAAAATTTGGTAAGGAATTCAGAATTTTTAAGTTGAGGAGATTGAAGTTCTAAATCTGTGGACTCCAAATATAATTGCAGTGAATGCCTATTATATTAGAATAACACTTCAAAAATTAGATTTACAAGCGATAAATTTTTATCTCGTTCCAATAATTGACGGATAGTTGTTTCATCTGGTGTCCGATCTACAAAGGCGCAACGTGGACCAGATTTACCGCACGAACCGTCTCTGTGATCCGTTTACACTAGCGGAGAACGAGTGAGGACTGGCCCGTTGCTTTAACCATACGAAGTATTTCACGGCGTTGAATCCGATATTGCTCAAATTAGTCTTAATTAAGACTGAAGTAGTCGGATGTTTATTGATATAAATGCGCCAAATCCGGCGAAATTAATGAATCCACCATCTCTTGTCCCCCCGGCTGCATTAGTTTTCGCTGCCATGATAGATTTGGCAGCGGAACCTTCTACTTGGCGATGTTTGAGCAACAGAATCCAAACACTGTTCCACCGCTAATGGGTTTGTTAAATGCATTGGCAAATCAATCTCTTTCAGTTCCAAATTAAAATTTAGCACCAAAAGGTTAAGTCGCGCTTTTTCTTCATTACGCGAATAACAAATCAATCCTGCACAACTGAAAGCGTAAGCGAGGGGTGGCCTGTTTTTTTTTATTTTTTAATACCCTCCCTCATCGCTTAATACGCTAATAATGAATTAAGGTAATCCCATAGGCTGGGAGATCTGTTCTTTTGTGTTGCGAACAAAAAAATATAAAGTTCTTCGTCCTTCCGTACTTTAAAAAAATAAATAAAAAATAAAATTAAAGCAAAAAAAAATTTTCGTCTGAATTTTTTTTAATTTTTTTTTTCAAGATTTGAAAAATATTTTCCAATTAGGATTTTTTTTAAATTTACTTTGTTTCAAAAGCTTTTTCCTGGTATTTCATTGATCCCTGTTTTACATGTTTATATTTAGCTCTAAAGTTTATTGAGAAAAGCAATGGCAAAGTGTTTTATCTAGGCGAAAATTCAATGTCGGTCAGGTAAATAGTTTAATTCATTTAGATTTGAACTTATTTCAAATGTAGATCTTGAGTCATTTCATAAAACAAAGGAATTCATTGTTTCCTTGGATGTTAAAACTGGAATTACATCCATTACATCAAATCTTAAGATTATCAAATAAGTCAACTAAGTTCGGTAAATTATAGAGATGCTTTACAATAGAAATTCACAATGTTCAAAGAAAGCATAAAAAACTTATTACATGCGGAAAACATTTTCAGATAGTTACTGAAGATTGAAAGATAGTTGAATGAATACTTACTTACTTAGAATACTTACAAACAATACTTCTTTTTAAAAATTAAGATGCTTTCTGATAGCAAAGTGAAATTATAGGTTCCTTTTTTTCTTTTAGAAACTCAACTTTATAATATGTAATTCTTTATAGGTGGTTATTAAGTAACGTTATGAATGAAGAATTGCTTTCTGTACTTATTAGTAAAAATCGATTGATTTACCAGTAAATACTGAAATCAACTTTTTTACTTTCTTTCCTGGTAATTTATTTCTCCGTGTATTTGTTTATTTGTCTTTGTTTCTTTTTTTCCCTATTAAGTTAACATCGATTTCTAATATTTGAATGAAATTACAATTTCAAATGCTTAGAGAAATAAACAGAAATATATATTTGTCGCCTTCATTAGCTTATAATCAGATCACAACGATGAGAGGTTGATAATAGTTTGAAAGTTCTAGCAGTGGTAGTATTGGTCGATAATTGAAATTAATTCCAAGTTTTTAACTGAATATTAAACAGTATAAATGAAGATTCCTAAATAATTTGCTTATTTAGACATTGATTTCCTAAATAAGCTTAAGTTACTAAAAATATTTTTGAAAAGGGAAATTATTAAACGAAGAATGATGACAACATGAAAAAAAATTATTATTATTATTTTTTACTATTATAAAATTTCTAATTTGTAATAAAGTTAGAAGTTTTGTGTTGTTAAATTTTTAACTTAAAAATAAAAGCGGAAGATCCATTTCTTTTTTTTTTACTCCTAAAAAAATACCTTTGTTTGAAATTTGTTACGATTTTTTACAATGATTTTTTTTTTCGCACTTGAAGGAATAAAATCATCAGTGAAAACTAGTCAGCGGGAAAAAATTGGAGTTAGAATTCATTTGACTGATGAGAGAGGAATAAAAAAAAAAATTGCCATCTCGTCTATCACCGGAAGGTGTTGGGGATGTGATTGGTATCGGGAAACCGTTCTTATCACAAATCACGGCGCTTGAGTTGGCAAAAATCGCTATGTTGTTAATTGTCCTCCCACAACAGACTGATGTGTGTGTGAACGGTCAACCGCCTAGTAACACCAATTGCCTCCCTGGCTAATTCTTATCGTCTGCTCTGCTGAGGCGAGCTTAGCATGGAAATTGGACGAATGGGAAATGCTAATCTCAATTAAAAGTAAGAGGCAGCATCACCGCTTCTATCTCGCTTGATTTTTTTTTTTCAGTCTCTCCGTCCTTATTTTAATCACTGCATATCTGTGCATAATCTTGTTCACACTTGCTCCCTCTGCTGCTATTGTGGTGGGGGTTGATGACGTGGATTTCGGCGAAGAGGGAAGGGGCACCAAGTCCCGATCACATGACTGCGGGCATTCTTCGTAATCAGGATAATTTTCACAATTTGCAAGAAAATAGGCAATCAGAGATCCTCGAGGGGGAAAAAAAAAATCTCGAAGTGGGTTGATGCGGTTCGCCCTTATCCTTCTGCTGTTGCTGCTTCTCTCCCATCCACCCCCGTCAGTCACCCTCCCCCTCTGTCGAAAATGTCAAAGTCGTGTTCCCCAGGTGACACTTCTCAGCCGAGATGCTCCAACAAGAGTCGTTTTATTTTTAATGCAGATTTCGCTGTCATATCAAGCGACGCACAGCACAGATAAGAATAAGCGATTGGTGACATGTGAAACATGTCAACTGTTCTGTCTTTGCCTTTTTTTTTTATTCGTCAGAATTAAAGTCTACATATCCCTTGTTCGACTTTACTTCAAGAAAAATCAGGTGAAAATCAGAAAATTAACTGTTTTGGTGATGAACGACAAGTTTAAACGTGAACCGAAAAGATCAAATGTTAAAAAATAGTGAAGTTTTATTATTTGATCCTAGAATTGATCTTAGATTTCCGTGGTCCATTGGTAGTGGCTCCAATGGTATTAATGTCAGATTATTGTAACAATAAATTTTAGATCTCTTCTTCATTTTTGATTCGACCTAACAGAAAGAAAACATACGTCGTTAGCATTAGTTCCTAATTAACGGTGGTCCATAGAAATCTGAAGCCGACTATAGGGAAAAGATTAAATTTGTAACGTTTCAAAAAGAACCAATAAACACTATCACTATAAAAGCATTAACTATCTTAACCTAAGAAAAAAAAATATTTTCTTTTATCAAAATTATGCTGTAGTCCCTTCAGTGGTAATCAAAGATATATTAATCCCCTTTTTTTATTTTCTTAGGTTACAATGGTTATGTACTAAATGTTACTTTTTATCATAGGTAAACTGAATACTTTATTAAAAAAAAAAAAAAAAAAAGGAATTCTAAATACTGCAGAAAAGACAGTGAGAGAGAGAAAAAACAAATTACTCCTGAGAGAAATAGAAGGAATTTTTTAAAATCATGAGATTTTAACTCAAAGAATATCAAAATGGTAAGACTACGAATCAATCATACGTATTATTAATTGAAAAATACTTAGCTCACCAGGCATACTCAGATAAAGAAGAAAACTATCTCAGGTTCTCTGTATCTCAAAACACCAATTTTACTTCCTTCGGATATCCCAATAGAGTTATAAGCTAAATTTTCAAGGAGTAGAGAGTAAAAAGTTTTTCTCCAATGAAAATGAGTCCCTCTTCCTTGTGATCTAACAAATGCTATTTCGTGGTTTTAAGCTCTATGAGAGAAAATGTATATGAATAAATGTTAAAAAAAAATATATGAATAAATGTTCTAAAATATCTAGAGACAATCCAAATATTCCAAATTTTTTGAAATCTACGATTTCTTTCGCAATGAAGACGCTGCATTGGGTGAAGAATTGACTTTATTCATATGAAATATCTTAAAAGATATTTACCTGAAAAAAGAAAAAAAAAAAGCTTCATTCTTTTAATATTTTTTATCCAAAACATAATATTTATTCAAATTTGTTTAATTTATTATTTTTTTTGTTATTCATAAAATGAAAAAAAAATTATAAAAGTGAACTACCAAATCTACAAAAACTGCACTGTAGAAACATTATAGATTATTATGCAGATTTTCAGATCTTCTATTTTATTTCAAAATTTACATTCTTCAATTTAGTAATTCTAGAACAAGATTTTTTTTATTATTAAATTTTACTGGAGACTAATGTAATTTTTTTTTTTTTATACTTTATTGTAGGGAAATATTGTACAAAACACTGTAACCTTTTGTCACGGCGTACTTTTTATTAAGTTTGTTTGATAACATTTTTATTTTTCATCACAACAACCGTACTTTTTCGGTTAAGATTTATTTGCATATGATTTGTAACTAATTAAGTTTATAATTTTGATTTAAAGTCGTTACTCCTGTAATAAGTAAATTACTCTTTAACACAATCCTACAAATTGGTCGACTTTGGTTCCATTATTGATCTTTTTAGTTACAGTTGCTACTTTATTTTAAACGCGGTTTTTAGAAATAATGAACGAGTTTCTTTTCGAGTCAGAATATAAAGTTCTGTTAACTTTATCCTTAATTCTACTGTAATGTAACTCATAATTTCTTTAATTTTCTTTATTTTAATTTTAATTTTTTATTTATATTTAATAACATAACTTAGTGTTCATTTTAAATAACTTTTAAATAACTTTAACAAATTTCTTAATTGAAAAAGTACGAAATTCCTTTTGAAATAAATTATTATTTAAAAAGCGCTTTAAGTGCAGAAATTTTTGTGGAAAATTACAAACAAGGTAAATGCTTTATTAAAATGAAACCAAGGCTGCACATGAATAAATAATAACGCTTTCATCATCGGAGGGAATCGGGAACGGTCGTTTCGTCTTTTTTGGGACTCATCAGCCCGATCCACCCTTCCCGATGATAAACTCGAAAGGCGTTATTAGTTATTCCAGTGCAGCCTTGGTTCTCATTTTAATAAATTTTTTCTGCACGTTAAATTTATTTATTTAGGCTTTATTATATTTATTTAATGTCACTTTTCTTTTTATAAAATCTAATTCGAATTAAATTAAACTTACAATTGGGAAGTTTCATAATCCTGCAGGATTTCAAGCATTAGTTTCAGATTTTCTTAAATTAATGTTTTATCTATTGATTCTTGAATTGATTTTATCTAAAAATATGAATTGATGGTTTTGTTGTTTTTTAAATAAGACTTTGGATCTCATAATGCTTCTATTACCCAAAATTCCACTAATAGGAGTTGTAGCATTTATGAGAATTTCTCTTCCTCGATCTACTGAGAAGGTTCGATTGCTGCTGACGAAGGTGTTGACAATTGTGCGGTTGCTATTTCTAAATGTCATTCCGTTCTTGAAGTGATGTTGTTTAGAGAGGATATCCTGTTTGGTTGTTTAAGCTGATTTCTATTTTTTCTCTTTCACTTGTTAGAGGAAGCGTCCAATCAGCCGCGGTTCTGTTTATGAATATTCGATGAGAACAGGAAATTCACAAAACAGCGTCACTGATCAGCCACTTCCGGATGGTTAATCAGCAGAATATTCCCTTCGATGCAGACCGGACAACAGGAGGAGGAGGGAGAGAAAATGCAGAGCTGAAGAAAATTCGCTTCTTCCGTTCGAATTTTCTACAAAAGAAAAAGAAAGTATTAATAAAAGCAGAGGTTTATTTAGGGATTAGTAGATGTTCGACCTTTTGACATCAGATTTCAATCCCATAATGCAATTCCCATTAAACAATAGAAGGCTACTAGAAAAGATTTTGTCCCTGGATTTAATAAAAGGAAGGAATTCTTTTAAATGATTTTTATTAATTCGTTTTCTCTATTAAAAAAATCTAGAAATACCTTTTGAAAACAAGTTAAGGTCCATGTTACTGCTACTGGTAATTTATCTTCTATATATATAAAGGAGGAAGTTTGTTTGCTTGTTTGTTCGCTATACACTCCTAGGCTCTTTGACCGATCTGGACCAAACTTTGCAGAATTACTCTTTAGGACCCTGTGGAAACAACAGGCTACAAAGAAACCTGGGCTCATCTTCTCTTCCCCTGATTTAATCCCCTTGACACTTTTGTATAATTTTTCAAGTATTGGCTTATTAACTCACATCTGTCTCCACAATGGAAGTGTTGGTGTGTCGCAGCGGTTAGGCGCTGTCCTTTAAAGGTGTAATTACCGGGTTCAATCTGCTTGGAGGAATTTAGTGTTTATTTATTATTATTTTATTTCTTTTTTTTTTTTTGATATTTTATTTTGTTTTTCTTTTAATGAAATTCGGAAATCAGATACAGAGCTTTCTAATTCTTTATCAATATATATTCTATAAGGATAACTATAAAAATATAACTAGTTGAAAATGACACTTTTTATGTGCTGAGATCTCAGTACTTCATTGAAATAATCTTCATATCCTCTCTTCATATCCTCCTATGGGAATCTTCCTTGTACAGTTATAGTATCCGTTGTCCAGTTGTAACATTAGTTATACACTTATTTCCTTGTTTAGGTAACCTCATGAGCTACTTTCATGTCATGGAACGACATGAATGACCAATGATTTGTTCCATTGGAACTCTTTGTTTGAAAGGAAACGTTCCGTTTAACACATAAATAACTAAAAGCCTCGCCTCTTTTCTGTTGTCAAATAGCAAAATAACATTGTACAACCTCCCTAAGTCGGTTCCCACCTGGAAAACCGCGCCCTCAATCTGCCTGTAAATGTATTTTGAATTCTAATTGTTTTTAGAGTTCATAAGCATGTAAAATAAGTGTCAACGAATCTCGTTTTTATGTCAACTCCGGGGGCCTCTGTTCAAGATGAAAAACTAAGAAAAGCAATTTAACCAATCAGAACTAAAAATGAAGTGAACTTACTTTTTTTTTTTACTTTTCTTAAAGGAAAAAAAATCTTGAGAAGATAAAAAAATGTTTAAAAGCAATTTCGACTAGGATGACAGAGATCATTAATAACAGAAGTAGACAACCCAGCTGAGGGCAGATACACAATCGATGTTTTCTTATTTTTGCAAGGATGGCTATTTCCTCCCCCCCCCCCCGCTTTTACTTCTTTTTAAGCAAGTAAAAAAAGTTTTTTTTTTATAAAGTATTTTTATTCTGCTAAGAAGTTTTTATTTTGCTTTTATCCTGCTCGAAATGTTAATTATGAAATTATAATAAATGAATAAATGACTATTGCGTTAACATTGGCTTGCAAATACATTATGAATGAAATAAATATGTAATGGTCATAATTACATAATATAAACATATATAACTTTATTTTAACAAAACATTATATAGTGTTCATTTGCAATTTATAGATCATTGTCAATCAGATATTTATTTATTTTGCTTGTTAGAAATTGACTAATTGTGTGTCAATTGCTATCCAAAATCGACTGTCATGAATTTACAATTTTGGGGGAAGTTAATGTAGTTAATTATTTTACATTGATTATTGGTCTGAAATTGTAATAGTAATATACAGTATAAGTAAAGAAGAGGTCCAACGCATGCTATTCGAATAACGATGGGTGAATACCGAATGACTATTTACATATTCTTACAGTTTAAATCTGAATTTTAAATAATCTATTTTCTTTTATCTTTCGCTTTGCTAGAAATAATTTCTGCCCTACTTGCTAATAGGAATGGTGATGAAGACTTAGGCTTATTACACAAAAGTAATTAAATTTATTTTCTCCTTTTCCACATCATGGAAATAAAAAGATTTTCACCATTGTATTCCTGTTTGAAGGCAATCTCATTATTCTATATCAAAGACGATTTGCTTCGCAATATCCTTAGCTAAGCGTGTTTTCAGCTGAGTCCAGCATTAATTAAGGATCGTTAGTCGCTCGTTTAAAGCTCTGTAACTGATAAATTGCTAATCTCAAGCACTGCGAGCCAACTTGGAAGCATAATTCGGAAGTTTACAAGGTCTGTTGGATTACTCGTATGTTTGCAAAAGAAGAGAGATACTGAAAGGGAGAGCAATAAACGAATGTGTAAACTTAGCTAATGTATCAAGAAATTAAATAAGATTCCTTAGATGTGAAGCTTCAAAGCTCACATGTGAAGATTCAAAGATGATTTCAGAACAGTATTTCACTAAAGGATGAGGCAAATTCTTCTTTGCTCTTCTAAGTGGTTTCTGTCTCAATGGATTTCTATTACGGCATAAAATACAAACAAAGAACTGAAGAAATTAACAGAAAAGGCATTCATTTTAGCAGTGGATCGACGACTACTGATGATAGTGTGATGATGTTTACATTGATTATTAAGATGCTAAGAATTCCTTTGCGATCTTCGTAATATTTATTATTGCCCTTTTCTTTATGTGTATTTTCAGGTTTTAATTTTTGACGTTCACTCAGCATCTGAGATTGCACCAAGCATTGCTATCTACTATCCTGTAATACATTTATAACCTTATATAGCTTATACAAATGTAATCTTATATGGCTTACATAAATGTAACCTTATATAGCTTACATAAATATAACCTTATATAGCTTACATAAATACAATCTTATATAGCTTACATAAATATAATCTTATATAACTTATATAAATGTAACCTTATATATCTTATATAAATATAATCTTAAATAGCTTACATAAATATAACCTTATACAGCTTACATAAATATAACCTTATATAGCTTATATAAATATAATCTTATATAAGTTACATAAATATAACCTTATATAGCTTACATAAATATAACCTTATACAGCTTACATAAATATAACCTTATATAGCTTATATAAATATAATCTTATATAGCTTAAATAAATATAACTTTAATGCACGTTTAAATCTTCTTACATATATATAACCTCATCGCATATTTCTTCTGCAAATCATACTACTTCTATCAGATCCAAATAAATACTTCATTTTTATCTCTTATCTCGAAACAACAATTGATAACAGCAATTATCTTGAAACAGCAGTCGCTTCAATTGTTGAAGTATTTGAAGCAAAGAATTACAAAAATGTTTACAAATTTTATATACAGCAATCAAATTTCATGTCTCTAGCAGCCTTTTTTTTTTTAATAAAGTGTTATTTTTTATTAACGTATTTAAAGAAACTACTGATCTTTTATTTAATTATTTATCCTATTTAAAATACTTTTGAAAAATTTTAATGATTAATACCTTCTGTAGTTGGATTTAGTGAGAGCAACGTTTTGCTTCTTTTAATTCAATATCCTACAATTTAAGACTTATATTGTCACATGCCTTTGTATCTTTTAATCCAAATGCTTCAGTTTCAATAAATATTACTGAATAGTTAAACGAAAGTTTTCTAAATATGATGCTACCATTGATGATTAAATATGACTTTAATAATTAAGTATGTGGTCATTATTATTAATGATATATTCAAGCCTTATATGTATTTGCTTTAAGCCTTGTCGTTCTTCATATCGAAGTTCCTGTTTGAGAACTTTCACATAACGAAGCCTTTGCTTTAACTTTTCAATAAATTTCTAGGAGATCTTTATTACTATAGAAATTAAGTTTTAAGTAAGCTTTAACAATAAAAGAACGTTTTTTGTTACATCATGAACTTATTGTATTTGATCCATTTTATTTACTTTCTTCCTCTGTTCAATCGTCAAAGAATGAATTAATTTATTAGTCATAAACCGAATACTTTTCAATTGATTTTCCTCTAATGATTTTGATCATTGTGTGAAAACAAAAATAAATCCAAATTTCGTGAAGTCATAAAATGCCTTTTTTATTGTATTTTTTGTTCATCGTTGATGAATCTTCAAATTCTATGATATTATTGATTTTAAGTTTTGTTTTCATTTAATCTATTGAGTTTCTGCAATTGTATGATACTGAAAGTAATTAAAAAAAAGCAAAAATCTGAATCTTTGGCTAATTTATCATATATTACGTAGAAATTTCTATTTTAAGATATTCATTATATTTCTTTCAATTCCTAATTCAGAAATTTCAGGCATCTCTATTTCATTATGCTATAGACAACATTTCAGATCATTTAAGACGCTTGGAGCTCATGAAAGAAATTGGTCTTTCTTGGAAAATATCCAAGCCTTTTGACTTTCAATTTTTGCATAGAAGACCAACATCATGTTTAATAGAAACGAATCTATTTTTTTTTTAATCTCGACAATATTATCAAAATTTGGGCGGATGTTAAAAATGTCCAAATTCTTATGTTGAGTTATTGTGAACTGGAGAAAATAGGAATCAAAGAAATTGTATAAATGCTGAAGAAGTAAAAAATGTTAAATTATGGAAAAAAAATTAAAAGTTTTTGCTTTTTCTAGAATTTTATAGAAGATCTTATTTATGAGAATTTAAATAAATCTTTTCAATTTAATTTATGTTTGTAAAGAGTGAATTTATGCGAGTAAAGAAAAATACTAAATTAAAAAAAAAGTTATTTCCATTTCATCATCTTATTTTCTGCTTTATTATATTAAAAGTCCTTTAATTAAAAGGTATTTTAAAATACCTTTTAAATTAAAATAACTTCAATTTAAATTGCCACCAAATCGAGACTTCTCTGCCAAGAAATCAGGGAAGCGACCTAAGAATCGAAATTAAGAAGAAGCGATCGAAAACTATTTGAAAGTAAACTAATATTTTAAGTCAACTAGTAATACTTATGCTTGTGTTCGTTTTTGGTTAAAAACTAGCTTTAGGAGACTCGTGTATTGGTAGTTTTAGCATCAATGGTTTAAAAAAGGTTTAAAAATGCTTTGTAGTTTTAGCCCAATTTCTTCAAAAATTATCTTTTATTACAATTTTAGATATCCAATATTTTGCTGTTTTATGATATTGATGTTTTATGGCCCTACCGCTCTTTTTCTAAATTTTTAATTTGAAAAGGCTTCCTTTAAATTTATAAATTAGAATAATAATAATACAAAAAAAGAGAAAGGCTTGCACAATAATAATAATAATAATAAAACACTTATGCACAACTGCAGAAGGCTGTGGTACTCAACACTACACGCATAGTTAGGAAATTTATGGACACAACCACACATCCCTAATCATTCTCGCACACGTCTTTACACTTGGCAGTATGTGCTTTGGTCCTTGACCCGCCATATTGTTTTTGCTGGGGAAACCCAAGGTTTGAAACATACAAACAGAAATAATAATAATAATAATACAAACTACCTCCACCGACACAATCAGGTAGCGTCTTTCGTTCATCAACAGCTAGCACACAAATACTCACTTATTATGAACACGGTCCCATACTATATACCACAAAGCGTACTAGAGTCAACCTCACATAAGCTGTACTGGGACCGCCCCATTCACACAGATAAAACCATTCATCACAACAGACCTGACATCACACTTGTTGATAAGGTCAACAAACAGACCTATCTCATTGATATTGCAGTGCCTGTCAGCAAGAACATGCAGTAAACTCACGCAGACAAGATCAGTAAATACACTGATCTAGCACACGAGCTCCAGAAGCAGTGGAGGCAGGATCGTGTACGTGTTGTACCCATCGTCTTGTCCGCCACTGGTCTGGTGCCTCACATATTGCACCACAGCCTCAGCACACTAGGACATCATAAGAACACTTATGCACAACTCCAGAAGGCTGTGGTACTCAACACAATATGCATAGTTAGGAAATTTATGGACATAACCACACATCCCTAAATATTCCAAAGTTTTTTTTTTATGTTTTTGTTTTTATTTTTATTTATTACTTGGCAATATGTGATTTGGTCCTTGACCCGCCATATTGTCTTAGCCGGGGGACCCATGGTTTGAAGCTTTTTCGATATAATAATAATAACCAAATTTACATGTAAATGTTCAATGCACGATAATTAATTATTAACATTCTTGTAAGTATTGATGTTATTGTCCTACATTGAACGTTCGATATAAATATTAATATATTAATATTTATGTTTTTATATTATTAATATTTTATATATTATTGATATATTTACCTATTATTGATGTATGACTTTTTTGTCCAGCGCATTCATTGTTTCTTTTAATATTATTCTAATTTTTAAAAAGAAAATTTCTTTTTATGAATAAATAGTTTGTAAAGAAAAAAGTCTAAGCAATTTTCAGCTTAAATTAAGTTTAACAGAAGAAGCAGAAAAATTTTAATTCACTAACATCGTTCAGTTTTAACCACTTCAGTCTTCAATGATTTTTTTCAGTTTCAGTCTTCTATGATTAAGATTCTTTTGATATAAGATTTTAATGTTTCTTTCTTTTTAGAAGTCATCGGAAGTTAGGTTATGAAAATTTATTTCTTTTATTTCAGTACCGGTATAGAAAAAGTTAGGTTTTAGATGTGAACTCATTATAATATTCCATAAGTTTAATTTTTTTTTTTTTTGCCATACGTACTTTGGATAGTTGAAGCCCCAACTTTCGAATATTTTCATGAAAAGATCTAACAAGTCCTAATAAACCTTTATAGCAAATGTGAAAATTTGAGTTCATTTATGCTAAAAATTAGGGTTTAGGAAACTAGCGTGTTGGTAGTTTTTAGCAGCAATGAGTCCAATTTCTTTAAAATTCATCAGGAAGTTCATCTATCATTATAATTTTAAGTTTACAATAATTTTTTGTATTATTGTGATTATTGCTCTTTAATAAAATGAATTATGACAGTTTTTTTTTAACCTTAGCTTGTTAACTAATGGTTGGTACTTACTCAAACAACCTTTCTTGTAACAACCTACGCTTGCCTTTAAAATTTTAGAATGCGTAGTTCAAAGCAATATTAATAGTAGACATGTGTAACAATCATTTTAAAGCTTTTTTTTTCCCTCTTCGTTGTATATTAATACATTTTATAGACAATATGCCGAATCTATAATACACTGGATTAAGTTCTGTGTAAAGAGAGAAATGCTAAAACCATGATTAGCTTTAGTATTTCTTTAGGCAGCGTGCAATAAAAATTAATTACATCCTCGGTAGATTAAAGAAAAATATCTTTCGTTTGAAAACTGTTTTATTTAGAGCTCAAATCGTTTGTAATGAAAATAATAGTGACTTTTAATAACATCTATTAAATTTGCCTTGTTAAGTGAGCTGTCTACCATTCCCTCGTCCCCTCTCAAGTAATGATACGTTACCTTTTATTGTTACGGAGGATACTCTCGTTAAGAGAAAATATTGGAAGAAAAATTAGACTTCTATCTTGCAAAATCCTTGAATCTTCCACTCTATTAAAAAAAAAAATCATATCAAATCATTATAAATTGACTACTATTAAAACATTTCCTAACTTTGTATTCTTTCTTTCTTTCTTTACTTCATTTAATCATAGTCACTATAGTAACACTATAGTTCATTATTATCAGGTATTTATTTTTTCATGATTTTTGGTGGTAAAAACTAATTTTTTAACATAGGTCTCTTGTGCAAGTTGGCATCTACAAAATATTTAGTTTCTTGCACTATGAACTTTTCAATTTCTCTTGAAATAAATCTAAAATTATTATAGATTTCTTGTATACATATCGGTATCTGTAATTCGGAAACTTTGGTAAACTGTCAAGGCTTTTCACAGATCTGAAACTTGTTGTAATGATGGGACGTTGCCTCCAATTAAAAAGCGATGAAAACTTCAAAAAGTATAACTTTTAAGGAATTATTTAGAATCTAGGGGAAAGTTGTCCAAAATGGGTATTATCTTCTTTAACTTTAATTGAATGAAATCTAGCAAATAAAAAATATTATAAACCATTATTCATTTAAAATGAAAGGAAGTTTAACGTGCCCGATGATTCAAAGAATTGAGTAAGCAAACGAAGGCGCAACGTTACAAAAAAGAATTCGCACCCTGAGTTGTCACCGGGATCATCGGTGGAGTTTGGCTGGCTGATGAGTCCTAACAAGGACGAAACGGTCCGTCCCAGTCACTTCCCTGTGACAACTCAAGGTGCAAATCCTTTCTTGTAACGTTGGGCCTTCGTTTGCTTACTCAATTCATTATTCATTTAGTTAGAGTTTTTGCTGTAATAAAATTGTGCTGATAAGTAAACAAATTCATTTTTACATTTGTAAAATGTTATGTTAATATAAAACTTTGTTTATTTATACTTTAATGACATTAAATAACATTAGGAATATTGTAATTGATCATTAATTACAGTATATAATTGGCCTAAGAACAGTAATCGCAAATGAATGTTTGATCATCTTCCTCAGCGTTTGAAAATTCTAGCGTTCGTCCCCATTTTGAACCACCACTAGTGTCCCCGTTTGACCCGACCGTGAACTACATTACGAAAAATGGCTTCTCTCGTCACATAAACGACTCAGCAGAATAAAGGACTTGCCAAAACACTGACTAACAGATAAGGAAATGAAATATGTACTCGCCCAATACTTATCTTTGCATGTAACTGAGTATAACATACCAAAAACGTTTGCAAGAATTGAAAACTTTTCACTTCAAAACTAAAAATCATACTAAAACTTAAGCAAGTGTCATCCGACCTTCACTACTCAACTCAAGCTATTGCGTCCAGTAACAGTAGTGCTAAGGTTTCCCGCCGATAGCAGCATTAATCAAGAACTTGAATGTCCCTGTTTGACCCGCTGTCCCCATTTTGTCCAACTCTTCCCTAATTGCTGTATTTCAGTAATATTGAAGATTGATGAGAATTGGTACTCGTTTTAAGAAAGATCATTTTCGACATTTCTTTTTTTAAATGTTCCATTTTTTTAATTCGGTAATTCATAAGAATTTTATGTATATTAGAATGATGCATTTCTGAAAGAATAAAAAAAGTCCCAATGGTGGATGAAATGAATGAAATGTGATTGGAAATTTCACTGATGTCCATCTCTCTTATTCTTATCTCGAAATTCCCAAATGCTTTTTATTCGAAATCCAGAAATTAACAGATCCTCGAAATTAAGTTTATCCTCGAATTGATATTGTCAATGGACAAAACCTATTTTATAATCGTGGTATTATTATTGCAAGGTGAGCTGCAACCTATACTTTGATTTGTAAGAAATCTAGAATTTGTTCCTCCCACATTCATGTTTCATGTTTGTTCTTTTTTTCATTACGACAAAAGAATTACCTTTCTTGTTTTGAACATGTGTACATGATTTTGTCAAGAGCTTTTAAACTCCTTACCTAATTTGATTGTGCTTCTTTTTTATAAACTGATTAGACTGATCAAATAAATGAGGATATCATGGAAATCAGTGGAGCATCTTCAGTTTTCTATGCTGATTTTCATCGTAAATTTCGTAGAATATCGTTATTGCCTCAGGTCCGGATGTGTTTGTCTTTCAAAAATAAATTGCTTCTAAGGTATGAATGACTGGGTGGTGAAAGTGAGTCTGCGGTCTAATTAGCATAGGGCCCTGTCCGCTGTCAGGTGTTATTTACGGCAGCCAAGGACAGAATGCGCAATGAGAGAGCTCACCGAAAGGGGGCCTTTTGCGACTGGCATCGCCCTTATACTGACTCCAGGTTAGCGAAGGCTAAGTGGGGGGTCGACAAAACGTGAAGAAACTCACGCAAAGGGCTGAGCTGTGGCCTCTGACCTACACCCGTGGCACAATCCCTTCGCGCATTGACCACACGACAGACGGCTTTGGCTTCTGGGCAGAGACTTCAGCACTGCTTCTGTACAGTTCGAAAAATAACCCGTTCACGAATAAAAAGCAGAATTTTTCAAACAGTTTCTTGGAATTAAATGATTATTTTCGGGATTTGTTTTAAAATATAGCTTCTAATAAAACGTGAAGTAAAATAATTTACTTAAAAATTCGTCTTTTTTTTTCATTAGAAAACTGTATAAAAACAGTTATATAACAGTATAAAACTGTGGAAAAGTCTTTTCAATTTACTGATATACTAATCTTGATATCAAAACAAATAATATGCCATCTTGTCTTCTTTTAAAGTTAAGGACAAATAATAAAAAGGGAGTAAATCATGTTTTTGATCTGATTTTTTATTCTTTTCGTTATTCAGGAAAAATCATCCAATTGCAGAAATTTCTTTGTTAGTGTTTTAGTATCTGAGACAAGAAGCTGAATGGTAAGTAACACTATTTAAAATCTTTAATGTTTACAAAAATAGCAAATAAATAAAGAACAAGTAGGAACTTGTAACTTGAAAGATTTTTATTCAAAACCTTTTAATACATAATTTTAGTAGAATTTTGATATGATGATTTTCATTTTAATTCATTTCGTAATTTACAAAGAAATATAATCCTTCTTTATGTACCTTTATGACTAAAACTAGAAATGCAATATACAGGGTGTTTCAAAAATACACGGCATAATTTCAGGTATGTA